>OW026522.1:61518755-62081255 GCA_932274085.1 Protocalliphora azurea
ATTATATTATATTATATTATATTATATTATATTATATTATATTATATTATATTATATTACATTATTTTATATTATACTATATTATATTATATTATATTATATTATATTATATTATATTATATTATATTATATTATATTATATATATATTGCATACCTCTTGTGATGATTTGGCTGCTGGTTGTTTCTTTGCGGCGGGGCAGATCTTTGTCGACTATATTTCTCTCATTATCAGGAACAGTGCGAATGAGACGGTTTCAGTAAATGATGGTTTAGTTGTGGCATATACCGCGTGTTTTATTTCAGGATCGCGAATGCCATTAACAAATGCCTCTATCTTGATATGGTCCAAAAACGGGCTATTTTCCCCTGGATAAGTAAGCTGCAGCAAACGCTCGATTTCCAATGCAAAATCTTGTAGTGTCTCATTGGGCTTCTGCACTCTACCATCCATTCGGTACAATTCCTTTTTATGTTCACCATCGTATTTACGTTGTAGCGCCTCCATTATGTCGTCATAACTATTTCTGTTACACGCTGGCACGCTTTTAAGAACTACTGCTGCATTTCCTTTTAAAGCCAATATCAACTCTATAGCTTTTTCTTTGTTGTTCTATATGTTTCTAATGGCAACTGTATTAAACTGGAACTTGAACACATAAAATAGTGTGGTGCCATCAAAACTAGGGGCCTTTATTCTACTAGAGGATTCTGGAATTCATCTTGGCATTGAAGGTTATTCATCTTTATTTCTAGTTTTGTATCAACACCTTTGGCTATTTCATTCTCTAAATCGGACAGCTTTTTATCAACTTTATCAACGACTTTGACTTGTATATCTTGGCAGCTCTCTAAGTCGGTTTGTAACTTCTGAAATTTGCTGAAGTTTCTCGTCTGTCGCTCTATAAGTTTCATTTCCATTATTTCATTTCCATTATTTTATTTTCTTCTTTAACTTCAGCTTAAAAAGTTTCTTGAAATTTCATTTCCATTATTTTATTTTCTTCTTTAACTTCAGCAAGAAGTGTCTCATTATTTGCTTTAGAAGTTTCTTTAACTTTAGCACGTAGTTTCTCGTTATTTACTTTAGAAGTTTCGTTAACTTCTTCTTTAACTTCTTTAAATTGATCCATCATTGCAGCAAACATTGCTTGTTGTTGCAAGGATAGAAGCTTCCATTTCTTCTTTATACTCGAATTCGTAAGCTCCGATGTCAATATCACGCCACTTGAATTCACCTTTTATATTTCTGCTTTATTACCAGATGTAGGTACCTCCAACTTATTCAACTCTCTCTTGAGTTGCTCCACTTTTAGCTCTTCGAACTTCATGGTTGCTTATTATTTTGCAATCCTACTTCTGACACAATTGATACGTTTTTACCTTTTAAAAACTGTGGTTTACTTCCTTTCAAATAAACCGGTACTTTGATTGCAAATAAAAGCAGTTTAGTAGTTTAAAAGTTGTAACTCTTTATTTTATTTAAAATATACAACAACAACAGTTTAAATAGTCACTATGTATTCTAATACACACACTTAAATTACACACTTTATACAGCACACTTTAATAATATATAAGAATATGCAGCCGAGGCAGTTAATTTGTCTTCACAATTTCTACAATGATCTTAACGGACAAACTAGAATATTCGAATTCTAGAGCTTTCGATGTTAATGTTAACAGCTTGAACATTTAGTGTTGCCATACTTACAAGTAATGGTGAAAGCTTTCATTCAATGTTGTATGTTGACAGCTATGTTAATAATTTCTACAGATATGTGTTAGCATAAGTAGAAAGGTCGAGAAGCATTGAGAAAGGTTGAGAAGCATTATTTAACTTTAAACCTGCCTTTAAAACTGTTATATTTGAATTCAAGTACAATTTCGTAACAATATATATATATATATATATATATATATATATATATATATATATATACATCTATATATATATATATATATATATATATATATATATATATATTTGAATCCACAATTAACGATAAATGAGTTTATAGAGAGTAAATTTCGTCCGTTATGCCTTCAGTTACAAATGTATAATCCAAAACAATTTGATATTGAAATTTTTCTTCCAAATAACACCTAACTATCGCACAGATAAAATTATAGTACCTTTGTATACACAATAATTCCCGATGAACCACGAACTAGTTTTAAATAACTGAATAATTTTACAATATATAATGAGGGGTTAATACTCTGCATTCCTCGTATAACAATATAAGACAATTTTCATAGATTACTACATGTGCATACTCTTATTATTCTTTACAATTCAAACTTGAGTTTTTAATATTAATGCCATTAGGTAAATTTTCTTGAGGTAAATAGAAATATATTTTATTTATCATTAAGGGAGTTCTTGTAATATGAATACAGAACGTATAAATTAACTCGTGTAAATTAATATTTCCAAATGAATCTTTTTGAATTTTTTTTAAGCTTTGATATAAAGTAGATACAAATAAATAATACTTATTCTTTTTTAATTAGCAGAAATTTAGCAATATTCTTCAATAATGAATTTTATAATTTACCAGGTATTCTGTTGGTTTAATGTTTGCTTAGAATTTAGTATCGGTGATTTACGCACACGTTACGTTTTAAGAATTAGTAAAATTTTTTTCTTTATAAATATTATTGAATTGCTTGGTGCTTGTTTACTTATATATATATATATATATATATATATATATATATATATATATATATATATATATTGTAATTTTATTTTATCGTTCAATAAGCTTTTAAATTTATTTATGTTAATATGATGTAACTTATTTTAATTTTTATTTATTTTTTTACGATATACGAAAATTTGATTGATTTAATGAATTAATTTTTAATCTGTGAATAATTTTGAATATGAAATGAACACAATACTTCTATTTTAAAAATTTTTTGTTTCTTTGTTTCCTGATGTTCATCATTCCTTGATTTATATCATTTTAATTTTTGTATCTTCATAAATATTTTTCATTTATTTTTATTATTTTTGATTTATGTACATAGGGACGAAAGGAGATAGCTATATGATTTTAGAAAAACTTATTACATTAGCAAAATATAAATGTATATAATTTTTTTTTTTATAACGGATTATTATATGTTTCTTGCAAAATGAACCCTAATACTTTGTGATACCCATAGGAATTTTGTATTTTAAGCGATCGCTATTTTTAATAAACACTATATTTAGGTAATTTTACAAAATTCAGTGGCACATAACTAGAAAAGTTATAGTTTGTTACGAGAAATATTACGTGTGAGACTTCATGTAGATAATACTCTAATAATACGCCCTGTGTGCAAACCCAAAAAACTGTGACAACCTCGCAATAAAATCGGCAATATGTATTACTTCAGTATTTCTTGCTTTAATTGCCTTGATTTGTTTTTGACTTGAAGTTCGAAAATTAAAAACAAAACGAATTTCAAAGTACAGACAAGCTTGTACCTTTTCATATTTCCTCCCGCTCGCTCTCATACGACATCAGAATTTCAGCAAAAAAATTTTCTTGTGTGAACCCGTACTAACATTAGAATTAATGAAGAAATTTCCAAAATGTATATTATATTTAAATGAAGTCTTTAAGCTTTAAAATGAGCTCCATCACGTTTGGGTAGGACCATATGGCGCTTAAAGTTTTTCCCTCAAAATTCAATATTATACATACTATTGTCAGTAATAAAACCTCATTATGTTTATAAATTTGTTTCTTCCCAGCTAGAAAATCGGTTGATGTATAAGATTTTACCCAGAAACTGTTCAGTATTCCATACTATATCACAGCACTAAAGCGTCGATTGGAGTCGTTTCGATTTGCATCGTTTCGCTTTGTGTCACTGTTTGAAATTTGCTACAAGGAGTTTCATAATTGTTAATAACAGGTGTAAAAGTATTAAAAAAATTTTAATGGAAAAAAATGTATTAAATTCTCTATATTAAGTTAGAAAATTAAAATGGAATTTATATAAGTATTTTAATTTCACATCTTTTTACAAAAAATACACCTTTTTCATTAAAAATTAAAAGTTTATTCTTGAACCAATTATTAAGAAAACAGTGTAAATATATAGAAAATAATGACTCGATTTGAGTCATTTTAGTTCGCGATTAATTATGGACCGATCGTCATAAAACTCGGTATAGTATTTTCTAATTATATTAAACTTATTTCTGTAAAATATTTTTGATACATTTTTTTATTTTTTTAGGCATTTATATGAATTTTGTATCTGTTAAAGTGATTTCCGGAAGTGGTCCTTATAGAGGAGCAATAGACAATTGTAGACCAATCTTCGTGAAATTTGGTAGACATATTAAAGCTTATATAAAATTTAAATTTCATTAAGATATCTTCAGAATAAAGTACAGTTTGTACTCTATTTTACATGAACCAGACTGCCCGAGTACTGGAACAGAGCTAATTCATACATTTATTCCATAAGCAACACTTGCGTAAAAAACACGACAACTTATATATATATATATATATATATATATATATAAATATATATATATATATATATATATATATATATATCCAAGGACGTCAATTCGAGTCGCAGATTTTCAAAGAACTTACACGATATTTACGCATCATATATATATATATATAATGTTACGTTTTTACCTTTTAAAAACCGTGATTTATTTCCTTTTAAGTAAACCGGTACTTTGATTGCAAATAAAAGCAGTTTAGTAGTTTAAAAGTTGTAACGACTCTTTATTTTATTTAAAATGTACAACAACAACAGTTTAAATAGTCATTATGTATTCTAATACACACACACTTAAATTACACACTTTATACAGCACACTTTAATAATGTACAAGATACAATATACAGCCGAGGCAGTTAATTTGTCTTCACTTAACGATGCTTTCAATTAGACTGACTCAATGGTGTTCTCACGGCCAATTTATATACACTGTATTACCTTCTAGATGTTTCTCGAAAACTCTATGTCTGCAATGATCTTAACGGACAAACTAGAATATTCAAATTCTAAAGCTTTCGATGTTAATGTTAACAGCTTCAACATTTTGTGTTGCCATACTTGCAAATAATGGTGAAAGCTTTTCATTCAATATTTTATATTTACAGCTTTCGATGTTAATGTAAACAGCTTTAATATTTAGTGTTGCCATACTTATAAATAATGGTGAAAGCTTTTCATTCAATGTTGTATATTTACAGCTATGTTAATAATTTCTACAGATATGTTAACTGCTGTTAACATAAGTAGAAAGGTCGAGAAGCATTGAGAAAGATTGAGAAGCAATGAGAAAATTTGAGAAGCATTATTTAACTTTAAACCAGCCGTTAAAACTGTTATATTTGAATTCAAATACAATTTCGTAACACTGCCCCCGCTTAAGCCTGTTCGTCCCGAATAGTCACAGATTCAATTCTCCCATAGGCAGCTAGTCGCTCTAGATGTACGACCTTCATTTTAGATCTCGACCTGTTTTCTTTTTGTATTCTGTACACCTCGGCGTTTAATTTCTTAATTACCTTATATGGTCCATTCCAAAGGATTTGTAGTTTGAGAGACAGTCCTTTCTTACATTGTGGGTTATACAACAGTACAAGCTGGCCTTCGTTAAATCCTTCAGAATTCGCTGCTCGATCGTATCTGGCTTTCATTTTGTCGTTGGTCATTTTTGTTCGTCTGCGTACGAATTCATGAAGTTCGTTTAGGTCATCTTGCTCTTAGGAAATGTTCTCATTATTTGTTAATGAGGGCTCAATACCGAATTCTAAATCACCAGGCAACTTGAGTTCTGTCCCGAAGACAATTTATGTAGGTGTTCGAGAGGTTGAGTCATGAACAGCTGATCCGTATGCCAATAGAAATTTAGGTATGTGTTCATCCCAGTCTTTATGATGTGCACTGACCACTTTTCTTAAATATTCCTCCAGATTGCGATTGAATCTTTCGACCATACCATCAGATTGAGGATGCAGTAGCGTTGTTCTGGTTTTTCTTATTCCATATAAATCGCACATTTCCTTGAATACGGCAAATTCAAAATTTCTATTCTGATCAGAATGCAACTCTAGTGGAACACTATAGCGGCACACCCAGTTGTTCACAAATACGCTTATAACCGTTTTGGCTTTCTGATCGGGTATGGCATATACCTCTGGCCATTTGCTGAAATAATCCATAACCACTAAAACGTAACGGTTTGAGACATCACTGACAGGGAAAGGACCTGCTACATCCATTGCAATCCGCTCGAACAGCGCACCTGAGTTATACTGTTAAAGTTGTCCACGAATTCTTCTTACTGGAGCCTTCGCTGATAAGCATTATGGACAATTGGCTACCCAGTCGACTATTCCTTGCTGACAACCCACCCAATAAAAAAGTTGCTTTAACTTTTCTAAGGTTTTGTCACACCAAGTTGACCACCACTGGGACCGTCATGGAACTCTTTCATTACTTCGTTTATTTTAGAGGATGGTTCTATAATTAAATTTGTCACAGTTTTGCCGTCAGCACTTTCCCATATGCCGCATAAGCACCCATTTAACAACTGTAGATTGTAGACATAGGGCCCAATATGATTTCATCAGTGGATTTTCGGCGGATATTTCATTGCGGGCTGGCCTTCTACCTTCTTTTGCCGATATTATTTTTGCCAGTATGGGGTCATTTCTTTGCGCTACAGGCCAATCTTTACTGGACTCTATATGTATAGTATCGGTGATTTACGCACACGTTACGTTTTAAGAATTAGTAAAACTTTTTTCTTTATAAATATTATTGAATTGCTTGGTGCTTGTTTACTTATATATATATATATATATATATATATATATATATATATATATATATATATATATATATATTGTAATTTTATTTTATCGTTCAATAAGCTTTTAAATTTATTTATGTTAATATGATGTAACTTTGTTATATAAAAAAAGAAATGAAATGTCTATGAAAAAAATGTATTTTAATTTTTATTTATTTTTTTTACGATATACGAAAATTTGATTGATTTAATGAATTAATTTTTAATCTGTGAATAATTTTGAATATGAAATGAACACAATACTTCTATTTTAAAAATTTTTTATTTCTTTGTTTCCTGATGTTCATCATTCCTTGATTTATATCATTTCAATTTTTGTATCTTCATAAATATTTTTCATTTATTTTTATTATTTTTGATTTATGTACATAGGGACGAAAGGAGATAGCTATATGATTTTAGAAAAACTTATTACATTAGCAAAATATAAATGTATATTATTTTTTTTTTTATAACGGATTATTATATGTTTCTTGCAAAATGAACCCTAATACTTTGTGATACCCATAGGAATTTTGTATTTTAAGCGATCGCTATTTTTAATAAACACTATATTTAGGTAATTTTACAAAATTCAGTGGCACATAACTAGAAAAGTTATAGTTTGTTACGAGAAATATTACGTGTGAGACTTCATGTAGATAATACTCTAATAATACGCCCTGTGTGCAAACCCAAAAAACTGTGACAACCTCGCAATAAAATCGGCAATATGTATTACTTCAGTATTTCTTGCTTTAATTGCCTTGATTTGTTTTTGACTTGAAGTTCGAAAATTAAAAACAAAACGAATTTCAAAGTACAGACAAGCTTGTACCTTTTCATATTTCCTCCCGCTCTCTCTCATACGACATCAGAATTTCAGCAAGAAAAATTGTCTTGTGTGAACCCGTACTAACATTAGAATTAATGAAGAAATTTCCAAAATGTATATTATATTTAAATGAAGTCTTTAAGCTTTAAAATGAGCTCCATCACGTTTGGGTAGGACCATATGGCGCTTAAAGTTTTTCCCTCAAAATTCAATATTATACATACTATTGTCAGTAATAAAACCTCATTATGTTTATAAATTTGTTTCTTCCCAGCTAGAAAATCGGTTGATGTATAAGATTTTACCCAGAAACTGTTCAGTATTCCATACTATATCACAGCACTAAAGCGTCGATTGGAGTCGTTTCGATTTGCATCGTTTCGCTTTGTGTCACTGTTTGAAATTTGCTACAAGGAGTTTCATAATTGTTAATAACAGGTGTAAAAGTATTAAAAAAATTTTAATGGAAAAAAATTTATTAAATTCTCTATATTAAGTTAGAAAATTAAAATGGAATTTATATCAGTATTTTAATTTCACATCTTTTTACAAAAAATACACCTTTTTCATTAAAAATTAAAAGTTTATTCTTGAACCAATTATTAAGAAAACAGTGTAAATATATAGAAAATAATGACTCGATTTGAGTCATTTTAGTTCGCGATTAATTATGGACCGATCGTCATAAAACTCGGTATAGTATTTTCTAATTATATTAAACTTATTTCTGTAAAATATTTTTGATACATTTTTTTATTTTTTTAGGCATTTATATGAATTTTGTATCTGTTAAAGTGATTTCCGGAAGTGGTCCTTATAGAGGAGCAATAGACAATTGTAGACCAATCTTCGTGAAATTTGGTAGACATATTAAAGCTTATATAAAATTTAAATTTCATTAAGATATCTTCAGAATAAAGTACAGTTTGTACTCTATTTTACATGAACCAGACTGCCCGAGTACTGGAACAGAGCTAATTCATACATTTATTCCATAAGCAACACTTGCGTAAAAAACACGACAACTTATATATATATATATATATATATATATATATAAATATATATATATATATATATATATATATATATATATATATATATATATATATATATATATCCAAGGACGTCAATTCGAGTCGCAGATTTTCAAAGAACTTACACGATATTTACGCATCATATATATATATATATATAATGTTACGTTTTTACCTTTTAAAAACCGTGATTTATTTCTTTTTAAGTAAACCGGTACTTTGATTGCAAATAAAAGCAGTTTAGTAGTTTAAAAGTTGTAACGACTCTTTATTTTATTTAAAATGTACAACAACAACAGTTTAAATAGTCATTATGTATTCTAATACACACACACTTAAATTACACACTTTATACAGCACACTTTAATAATGTACAAGATACAATATACAGCCGAGGCAGTTAATTTGTCTTCACTTAACGATGCTTTCAATTAGACTGACTCAATGGTGTTCTCACGGCCAATTTATATACACTGTATTACCTTCTAGATGTTTCTCGAAAACTCTATTTCTGCAATGATCTTAACGGACAAACTAGAATATTCAAATTCTAAAGCTTTCGATGTTAATGTTAACAGCTTCAACATTTTGTGTTGCCATACTTGCAAATAATGGTGAAAGCTTTTCATTCAATATTTTATATTTACAGCTTTCGATGTTAATGTAAACAGCTTTAATATTTAGTGTTGCCATACTTATAAATAATGGTGAAAGCTTTTCATTCAATGTTGTATATTTACAGCTATGTTAATAATTTCTACAGATATGTTAACTGCTGTTAACATAAGTAGAAAGGTCGAGAAGCATTGAGAAAGATTGAGAAGCAATGAGAAAATTTGAGAAGCATTATTTAACTTTAAACCAGCCGTTAAAACTGTTATATTTGAATTCAAATACAATTTCGTAACACTGCCCCCGCTTAAGCCTGTTCGTCCCGAATAGTCACAGATTCACTTCTCCCATAGGCAGCTAGTCGCTCTAGATGTACGACCTTCATTTTAGATCTCGACCTGTTTTCTTTCTGTATTCTGTACACCTCGGCGTTTAATTTCTTAATTACCTTATATGGTCCATTCCAAAGGATTTGTAGTTTGAGAGACAGTCCTTTCTTACGTTGTGGGTTATACAACAATACAAGCTGGCCTTCGTTAAATCCTTCAGAATTCGCTGCTCGATCGTATCTGGCTTTCATTTTGTCGTTGGTCATTTTTATTCGTGAAGTTCGTTTAGGTCATCTTGCTCTTAGGAAATGTTCTCATTATTTGTTAATGAGGGCTTAATACCGAATTCTAAATCACCAGGCAACTTGAGTTCTGTCCCGAAGACAATTTATGTAGGTGTTCGAGAGGTTGAGTCATGAACAGCTGATCCGTATGCCAATAGAAATTTAGGTATGTGTTCATCCCAGTCTTTATGATGTGCACTGACCACTTTTCTTAAATATTCCTCCAGATTGCGATTGAATCTTTCGACCATACCATCAGATTGAGGATGCAGTAGCGTTGTTCTGGTTTTTCTTATTCCATATAAATCGCACATTTCCTTGAATACGGCAAATTCAAAATTTCTATTCTGATCAGAATGCAACTCTAGTGGAACACTATAGCGGCACACCCAGTTGTTCACAAATACGCTTATAACCGTTTTGGCTTTCTGATCGGGTATGGCATATACCTCTGGCCATTTGCTGAAATAATCCATAACCACTAAAACGTAACGGTTTGAGACATCACTGACAGGGAAAGGACCTGCTACATCCATTGCAATCCGCTCGAACAGCGCACCTGAGTTATACTGTTAAAGTTGTCCACGAATTCTTCTTACTGGAGCCTTCGCTGATAAGCATTATGGACAATTGGCTACCCAATCGACTATTCCTTGCTGACAACCCACCCAATAAAAAAGTTGCTTTAACTTTTCTAAGGTTTTGTCACATCAAGTTGACCACCACTGGGACCGTCATGGAACTCTTTCATTACTTCGTTTATTTTAGAGGATGGTTCTATAATTAAATTTGTCACAGTTTTGCCGTCAGCACTTTCCCATATGCCGCATAAGCACCCATTTAACAACTGTAGATTGTAGACATAGGGCCCAATATGATTTCATCAGTGGATTTTCGGCGGATATTTCATTGCGGGCTGGCCTTCTACCTTCTTTTGCCGATATTATTTTTGCCAGTATGGGGTCATTGCTTTGCGCTACAGGCCAATCTTTACTGGACTCTATATGCATTAGTCGAACATCGATGACACATTCCTTTTCCTCTGCTTTTGTACAATGCTTACATTCCACGCTGCAGGGCCGTCTTGACAGCGCATCCGCATTGCCGTGTTTCAAACCCTTCCGGTGCTCGATGCTAAAATCGTAGCTCTAAAGCCGCTTTATCTAACGAGCCAGTTATCATTCAGGTTGTTTAAATTGCAGCAACCACCTGAGGGCGAATGATCGGTTCTCAGTCGGAAGTGTTGACCATACAGATACTTGTGGTAATGCTTCATATACTCTAATACTGCCAAAAGTTCTCGTCGCATTACGCAGTAGTTTCTTCCAGGCTTCGAAAGCGTTCGGCTGAAGTATTCAATGACTCTTTCTGTGCCATCGACCACTTGTGAAAGTACACCGCATATTTCGTTTCCACTCGCATTACTATCTACCACAAATTTTCTCCAGGTATAGGATATGATAAAATTGGTGCCGTATATTATAGGTCCTTGAGCTTCTGGAATGCTAGTTCTTGTGCTTCACTCTATTGGAATGATTGTGACTTCTTGGTCAGCTCATGTGAGCTTGCAGCTACATTGGCGAAATTCGGGACAAATCGTCTGTAGTATGTGCAAAGGCCAAGAAAACTACGCAATTCGTGGAGAATTTTTGGACGTGGCCAGTCCTTTACAGCAATTATCTTATCTTCATCTGTTGATATTCCGTCCGCTGTTACGCGATGTCCCAAATATTTGACTTCTTTCTGGAACAATGCACACTTCTTTACACTGAGTTTGAGTCCAGCCGCTGATATTCGTTTAAGGACTTCTTCTAGGTTCCTCAGATGTTCATCAAAAGTCTTACCCATGACAATTATGTCATCGAGGTACACCAAGCATGTCTTCCCGTGAATTCCTTTCAATACATGTTCCATTAAACGCTCGAGTGTGGCTGGAGCATTGCAGAGTCCAAATGGTATCACATTAAACTGCCATAACCCATCACTCGCGCTAAAGGTGGTTTTTCCTTGTCTTGTCTGAAATCACTACCTGCCAATAACCACTTTGCAAGTCCAATGTGGAGAACCATTGTGTTCCAGCTAGTTTATCCAGGGTGTCCTCAATTCTCGGTAGCGGGTAGCTGTCTTTCTTGGTGACGTCATTTAGTTTTCTATAATCGACGCAAAATCTAGTGCTGCCGTCTTTTTTCTTAACTAAAACAACAGGCGAGCTCCAAAGGCTTGATGATGGTTCGATTATACCGTAAAGCTCCATTTCGTTGATCAACTCCTTCACTTTACTTCATTTTGCTAGAGGAACACTTCTGAGCGCCTGTTTTATTGGCCTCTCTTCGCCATTATTTATTTGATGCTTTACAATTGCCGTTCTACCATGTCTTTGATTTGAAGGCGAAGACGGAGGTACGTTTCTTCAGAATCTGTTTGGCCTTATTTCTATCTGGCGGCGCTAATCCTTCTACCCATTTTCCCACATATTCCGCCAGTAACCCGTGTTCTTTGGTGGATTTATTGGCAGGTTCCGGGTTTTCTTGTGCCATTGCGAATGAGACGGTTTCAGCAAATGATGGTTTAGGTGTGGCACGTGTTTTATTTCAGGATCTCGAATGCCATTAACAAATGCCTCTATCTTGATGTGGTCCAAAAACGGGCTGTTTTCCCCTGGATAAGTAAGCTTCTGCAAACGCTCGATTTCCAATGCAAAATCTTGTAGTGTCTCATTGGGCTTCTGCACTCTACCACACAATTCCATTCGGTATAATTCCTTTTTATGTTCACCACCGTACTTACGTTGTAGCGCCTCCATTATGTCATCATAACTATTTCTGCTACACGCTGCCACGCTTTCGAGAACTACTGCTCCTTTTCCTTTTACGGCTAATATCAACTCTATAGCTTTTTCTTCGTCGCTCCATATGTTTCTAGTGTCAACTGTATCAAACTGGAACTTGAACACATTAAATGGTGTGGTGCCATCAAAACTAGGGGCCTTTATTCTACTAGAGGATTATGGAATAATTCGCACCTGTCCAACCAGCAATGAAGATTATTCATCTTTATTTCTAGATCATGTAGTTTTTTAACAACACCTTTGGCTATTTCATTCTCTAAGTCGGACACCTTTGTCTCAATGCCATCCACTCTGCTGTTTATTACTTCCGAAATTTTCTGAAGTTTCTAGTTTGTCGCACTAGAAGTTTCTTGAAATTTAATTTCCATTATTTTATTTTCTTCTTTAACTTCAGCAAGAAGTTTTTCGTTATTTGCTTTAGAAGTTTCGTTGGATTCTTTAAATTGCTCCATCATAGCAGCAAAAGTTTTGGATAAATCCATACTGCTTGTTGTTGTACGGGTAGAAACGTCCATTTCTTCTTTATACTCCCTATACTCTTTTGTAATTCTGCTTTATTACCAGCTGTAGGTAACTCCA
Organism: Protocalliphora azurea; assembly: GCA_932274085.1. Taxonomy (NCBI): domain Eukaryota; kingdom Metazoa; phylum Arthropoda; class Insecta; order Diptera; family Calliphoridae; genus Protocalliphora; species Protocalliphora azurea. Next base: position 61,532,116 of record OW026522.1, read on the forward strand.
ACTCATTCAATTCTCTCTTGAGTTGCTCCACTTTTAGCTCTTCAAACTTCATGACTGCTTATTATTTTGCAATCCCACTTCTGACACCAATTGTTACGTTTTTACCTTTTAAAAACTGTGGTTTATTTCCTTGTAAATAAACCGGTACTTTGATTGCAAATAAAATCAGTTTATTAGTTTAAAACTCAAATGGTCACTTGTGTTCTAATACACACACACACTTAAATTATATACTTTATACAGCACACTTTAATAATGTACAAGAATATACAGCCAAAGCAGTTAATTTCTCTTTACTTAACGATGCTTCCAATTAGACTGACTCAATGGTGTTCTCACGGTCAATTTATATACACTGCATTACCTTCTAAATGTTTCTCGAAAGCTCTATTTCTACAATGTTCTTACATAGTGTCTACATTAGGGAATTTTTTATCAAGACAAACGTTAAACTTAACGCGAATTTGTGGAAGGTGGCAACAGTTGCACAAAAATAACAATATGGCGTATTCATTATTGTTTTTTATATATGCAGTTTGACAACTGTAACAACCAAAATAATAATCAGCTGTTTAACCAAGGTTACCTTGTATATATTCGCACTAATTTTGACGTTTGTTTTGATAAAAATTTGCCTAATGTAGACACTAGGTTAACGGACAAACTAGACAATTCTAGAGCTTTAGATGTTAATGTTAGCAGCTTCAACATTTAGTGTTGCCATACTTGCAATTAATGGTGAAAGCTTTTCATTCAATGTTGTATGTTTACAGCTATGTTAATAATTTGTACAGATATGTTAACTGCTGTTAACATAAAAGTCGAAAAGCATTATTTAATTTTTAAACCAGCCGTTAAAACCGTTATATTTGAATTCATGTACAATTTCGTAACAACATTAAAATAATTGATATACAAAAACTATTAAATGGATTCATGGGACTTAAATGATAACATTTAAATTAGAAAGAAAATGCTTTTGTTCGAAGAAATAATAAACTTTTATCAAAATTTCTAGATATATAATACCATACCAATTGAATATAATTTATAACAAATTGAAAGTATTAAATTTGTTTCGGGAATTATTCGGTAACTCTGAACACCATTTTCTATTTTTCTACAGCAAATTGTAATTTTTATAATATGTTTTGCTAAATATAAATATACATATAAATATAAATATGAACATATATTTATAGAAAATAATTTATTTAGGTATAATTGGGATCAAAAAAGTACAATATTAAGATCTAGTTGATACAACTTAAACATTTTATTTGACATCCCTGGTTCGGTGAGATGTAAAATCATGTGCAAAATATTAGAGTGGATTGGATATCGTTAACACGTGTCGCATCGGACCTGAATATTGTAGGGTGCATTTATAGCGGAAAAAATATTAGTTGTTACGAATTCCCACGACCATTAACATGTTTTAGACCAATTCTGTGAGAAATGTTCATTAAAGTGTTATTTTTTTATTTTTTTTTTTTTTTTTTTTTTTGAGAAATTTTTGCAAACCATTTTTCATGCTTGGTTAAATAATTTTGTTTTGAATAATTCTAGGTGAGTTAAAGAAGTAAGATAATAAAAAAGTTAGGCCAACAATGCTCTCTGTGGTTCATTCTTCCTGATAAAAAGTTTCAGTTTACTTAGAGCAATATCGCTGAAGTCAAGAAATATCGCTGCCTAAATCCCATACAAATGTTAGCATCAAGTTAATATTTGGCGTAATTTAGTTCTATATAAGCTCTGCCCATTCCCATCAAAAATGCATAAATCTTATATGTGTATATTTTTTGAGTTTTCTACAAAATACTATGCAAAACAATAGAACTTTTAGTGCTAAATCATTGCGAATAAAAACCTATACAAAAATAATATCCTTTAAAATTTCCCCATAACGAAACTGTGATGACGACATATTTTTTTATCGTTTTATATTTAATTTGTTTTTTTTTTGTCTGTATTATATATATATATATATATATATATATATATATATATATATATATATATATATAAGAAATTGAAAAATTTTTTAATCTGAAAAATTTTATTGAATAGAACGGTTGAGTGAATTTTAAAATATATTTTTTTTTTTTTGTGACGCAAGATAATTTTTTTTTTTTGTGCTGCAAGAAACTAGAAGTGATTCCACAATTTCCTAGGCGAAATCATATTTTTTTTTTTTTTTTTTTTTTTTTTTTGTTTTGAGCCAGAATTGGGAAATTATTCCAGAACAATTTAAATTTATAATATCTGGAATTTATATTTGTCGAAAGGTATGGACAGTTTTCGTTGTTTTGGATAAACATGTTTTTCAATTATTTTAGTATTTGCACAATTTTGGTCAAATAATAGTGGATGTGAACTTCTGCATTTTGGGAAACACAATCTGAAATAAGGACAGAAAGAGGGGAGCGATAGTGTCCACCACTGTAAATAGTCAGCATTGGATCAATAGTTAGTTAGTGAATTTTTTTTATTTTTTTTTTTTTTTTTTTTATTCAAATTGTTGTTACGTAAACCTAACATATTTAAGTGACCATCGTTTAGAATTTACCAAACATTATTTTTTAACTACATTTGTGGCATTATTTTATTACTCCGTTAGGTCATCCCATTAGGGTGACCAGATTAGTCATACGTTTGTTGACATTTTTACATATCCGCTACATTATAAAAAAAAAGAAAAAAATTTTATCTTAATTTCACAATTATTTGTTTAACGCCATTAAAATATTACTTTATTTTTTTCATTTTTAAACATCATATTCTAAAATTTCATAATTGGTAAAATTTTCTTATAGTCACCTAAAATATTTATAAATTCTATTAAATAATGTAAACACTCGAATTCAAAATTACTCAACATTCATTAAAATATATTTACACATATACACAAAACATACATACACATACAATAATTCTCAATAAAATACACATATAAATATTCATAACAAACACTCAAAAATTGTGTGTGGATTTCATTGCAAATGAAAATTTAAAATGTTCATACGTACCCCGCAAACATTTTCTATCGAAAACGTAACTATATCGACACACCAGGAAGTGTGTCGATATAGTTACTCAATAGGAACTATAGCCACTAAGCTATAGTTCCTTTTGAGTAACCCTTTAGTCAGTATTAAATGTCACGTAAAATGCGTATAATGAAAGGTGCTAATTCGAGTCTTCAAATCCCCACTAAAGCGTTACTCAAAAGGAGCTATCTCTTAGTGGCATATTTCTTCTCGAACGGTATTACTAAGTAGATCAGAATTCGTAACGCTTTAGTAAATTTTGTACGTCACGTATTAAGATCTACTATAACGCAGAAAAGAGTGTCTAATAAAAAATCCTTATTCGAATCTTCTAATCCCCACTAAGCGTTACTCAAAAGATACTAACTCTAACTATATGAGAATTCGATAGTAAAAGCGAAATATATCAACTTACCGATGTGCCGACGTAGTTATACTTTCGATAGAAAATATTTGCAGAATTTTAAAACTACTTTGCATAAAATTTTAAAATAATAATGCCAGTAATACATACATTTTAAAATGAAGGATTAGGAATGAACAAAATTATCAAAAGTAAAAATATTAAATTTTTTTAAATCACAAAATTAACTCTTTCTGATATTTATTATGGAAAGCAATAAAATTAATTACACAACAATAATTTCAATTCAAATTAACATAAAAAAAATAAATTAAAAAAGAATACTAAGAAATATTTTAAGTACAAAATTAGAAAGAATATTTGTTTTTTTCAAATTTAATAAAGTAGGTATATATAATAAAATAAGAATAATTATTAAATCTAATTTATTTTTTAAATAAATAAAAATAACTCTTCCTTGTATTTATTATAAAAAACAATGAAATTAATTGCACAAAAAATTTTGAATTCAAATGAACATTTAACATCTATTAGAATATTTGCAAAATTTTCAGCAGTTATTAGTATGTTCGGCGAAAATGTATGATTTTTAGAAAGGTTATGATGTTCGCATTATAAAATGTGTAATTCAATATTTCCAAAATGTTTTTCAGTAATATTATATACGATTTCTAAATATTACAAGACTACATTATTACTTATTTTAATTTTGTATTGAATTTTCTATGCAATTAAAATAAATAAAATTTTTTCAGTTAATTATTTTTCTCAAATCGCCAGTAGTTCTACAGAAAAATAATTGAAGAACAAATGTATTACACTTTTTACAAGGCGAACACCATATACTTTTTTAAAATCATAGTTTCTTGCTGAACAAACAGCTGACTACAAAGAATTTTGGAAATATTTAAAAAAATATTTATAAAAATATTTATAAAAAATTTTCTCTAATTTCTCTTTCAAATGTTTGCATTTTTATAAAGGGGATTCCCTTTATTAAAAACTATATGATCTTTTAACCATTTCCATATTCTGTTACAAATTTTAATGATGATGCACCATTTTAAATCATTATTTAAATATTATCTTGGTCCTGAAAGTTTTTTCAATCATTTTTGTCAATAGTTAAGATTTTTGAAAATTAGAAATAAATACCGCTTCTTAACCAAAAATTACCACAATCTACTCTTCAAAATATTTAGTAACAAGAACAATGTTTGAATTCTTTTCTAACTTTTAAAACAATTTAATTTCAAATTTTGAAAATTCAAATTTAAAGTGCAAAAATTCAGCTCTGCTAAAATATTTCTCGGATACTCTAATCCAATGCATTCCCAAAATTTTGATTGCTGCATATACAAATTTTAATCTTCCACAGAATAGACTTGTGAAATTGAATTTTTAATATATTCATAATTTTTTGTTCTATAGAAAATTATTCTAAAAATTAGCGACTTTTGCTGTGGGTATGTCATACATAAGTCAAACTACCACACTTTTAAAAAATGTTGTTTAAGTTATTAAGAATTTTATATAAAACAAAATTTTCCGTCCATGTTCTGGCCCTCAAATTGTTAATAACATATTTTAATTTTATTAATTTAATTTTTGTAAAATTTTATTTTTAATATATTCGTAATTTTTTGTTCCATAGAAAATTATTCTAAAAATTACCGACTTTTGCTGTGGGTATGTCATACATAAGTCAAACTACCACACTTTTAAAAAATGTTGTTTAAGTTATTAAGAATTTTATATAAAACAAAATATTCCGTCCATGTTCTGGCCCTCAAATTGTTAATAACATATTTTAATTTTATAGAAAATGAAAATGTTTTCCTATAAAAGTTAAACTTATGAATTTTTGGTTTCACTATCAGCTTACATAAATAATTTTAGTTAATGTCAATATTTTTTCACTCTAATCACTTCAAAACTTATATTTTTATTAAGCAAAATTATATTGCTTCCGCTTGTTCTTTTTCCCATTATGAAATGTAAACAATCGTCAAAATCATGATTTTATGATAAAATTTCGAACCTAATGTGTGTTGTTTTTGTAAAGTTTTGGACGTTCTACTATTAATAAATCTTAGAATGCCAAATTCGACATGTTATGTGGATTGTTAAAAAACAATCTTCCAAATGCTAGCAAAGGTGTTGAAAAATAGTGTTTTCGTTTTTGGATAACTGTAACTGATATCCAAATATATAATTTTCACTTAAAACTAGTAATAAATAATTCTTTATATATAAAAATACAAATATATCAGCATGACAATTAGAGTTACCATATAAATTTTTTTTATTTCGATATTGGATATTCATAATACATTCAAATATATACACTTAAACACCCAATAATTAAAATATAATTTTTAACAAACGTCACTACATTTCAAAATTGTTATATATATATATATATATATATATATATATATATATATATATATATATATGAGTAATGAGTTAGTGTAGCAAACATCATCTCGGGCTACACTTCAGTCATCTCTTAAATCTTAATTCCTATTTGACTACCTACAGTAAATTCTTTTGTAACAAGTTCTAACATATATGGGAATATTATTTTATTTTTGGGAACAAAATACAATGATTAAAAATGCGCTAGAAACATACATTTTTTCTAAGAATATGAGAAGACAATTGTTTGAAACTTAATTTATAATACAGACCAGGAAGATCCTCAAATAGTATACTTATGTAACCAAAAGTATAAAAATTACGTAATATCAAGCAAAAACAAATTATTTATTTTATATATGAACTATAATAGCTAATTTTGATCGTAAAACTTTCGCAGGGGTACAAAAAGTATAGAATTGGGAACATTTTATTTCCTCTGTACAATTAAGCATAACGATGTTGGTAATATAATGGTGCACAGTGTGCGATTAAAGAAATGAAATGGAAATAATTATACAGTTTCGGAACGGCTGACCTAATTTCATTGGGCGTGTCCACAAGGTCCCAAATTTGGACACAGTGGGTATGAAAATTTATAAAAACGATCCTGATTCGTTTTTTAAATCAATTTGAAAGATTTTTATATGGGAGGATTCTACTGGTCGGGATCTACAAAAAGCATTGTGGTATACACTTCTTATCTCTTTTAGTTCTCGAGATTTGGTGAAGTTTTTTCGTTATAGTGAGTCCAACTTTCAACCGATTTTTGTTAATTTTTATTTTATTAACAATAAATATAAAAATGCCATAAATGAAGAACTTTGAAAAAATATTTACGGAGCTAAAAGCTATAAACACTTAAATCCAAAATTTGAAAGAAATATATTTTTTCCGTTTCTTTTGCCAAAAAAGTGGTCACATTCTTTGCTGTATTTACTCCTATCGGACGTGTCCCCAAGTGGCGGATGGGGGATTGGTTGCAAGGCACATGGCCTGAACATTTTCTTTTATGGTGCGTACTGGCCCATAATATGAGTGCTCAGATCATGTGTATTATTCCCTATCCTAAAATTACACATAGTCTCTCGCGGTCCAAATAAGTGCAGTGCACTTTAAGGTCAAGGTGGTAGACAGCAATTTTGAGGACTTAAATGGTAAGTTTGTGCTTAAACAAACTAACAGCACCCCTCCAACGCCTACGGCATGGGTTGCCGTCACTGCGCGAGAAGGTCCTTTCATTTACTGGCATACTCGTGGGACAAAATTGACAATTTAAATATTAATTCTATCCGAACAGATGACGAATGGTGGCAGGACGACGAGATGGTGATGATAGGGGTTCAATGGGATATTCTATTACAGGAAAGTCAATTGTTGAGCCAGCTATCAGAGACAGATGAGATTCTGGGCATCTCGAGGGATTCCTTCGCTGAGACCAGCGCTACTTACTCTTGAATCTGAAGATAAGCATGAGATCAGAGTCAAGAGAGGACCCGAAGCGTTGAGGCGGGTAGAAGCGGAGGATTGCTCGACTAACTCAAAATGTCATATGTCTGATAGTGATTTAATTCGGCAAGACGCGGTAATGCCTGATGCGACAACAGATGTTATGTGCCGAACTAAAGAGGAGAAATCTCGGAGTGGCGCAAGAGCATCTTTTATATATATGCATAAGATACCTAAGAGAGGCTCTTTGCTACTTACATCCAAGGATAAGTATCTTGTCAGAAAGCACAAGAGGAACGTCCAAAGATTCGAACGGATCTACTGACCTGCTTGGGACTCTCTGGGAATGCATTATCCTGAAGGATTGTGTGAGGATGCATCCAGTACTCCAAAAGTATCTTATGAGAATACAGGAGAAAAGTCAACCTCTCACCGATCCATGTCAGAGTAACAAGTAAGGGTAAAGGCGAACCAGCCAAACCTGTAGCCCTTCTGGAACAGCTAGTAACGACTGGCAAGCCAATAACTATCACTGGTGGGGCTCATCATCAGTGTTACCTGAAAGTGAGAAAAAAAGGCTAAATTGAATTTTAAAAAAGGTCAGAAAAGGTTAAATGAACCAAAAAATAAGGCCAGAAAAAAGTTAAATTTTGTTTTTAGTTTAAAAACTTATTTTTTTTTTCTTCGTTCTCATTAGTTTTTGATAACTTTTAAATATATTGTAATAAATTTCTAAATAAAACATAGAACGGCTGCCAGAGAAAAATGAATTGAAGTGATTTTTCATAATTTTTGAACTATAATTCATTTTTGATTAAGAATTTTTTGGGCGATTTTTTTGTGATGATTTGAATATTAATCTTCTTCATTCTTTTAGTAGTGGGGACCTTACGGTTGTCCAATGGGAAGCCACTGGAGGCAGTCTGTGTACATGCCATACGACATACCGGGCATTGCTCTGCAGCATTTGATATCAACAAAAGAGTATTTGAGTTTATAACTAATTATAATCTTCACATCTGCAATAAAGGTAGTAATCCTGCATTCAGAACAAAAGATAGGGGAACAGTTATAGACATAACGCTAGCGAACCAGGGGGTGATTTTGTTAAAGACTGGACAGGGTAGTTATGGACTATTCCTTTTCGAATCATAGCATTATATCCTTGAGCTATTACTTTGTGAAATCATGGGGAAAGCCTTATATGAATTCCAGAAGGATGGATGGAAAATGAAAATAGCCGAAATGGTTTAATAGGTCCAAGTTAAGGAAGAGTGATGCTGATTGGGACAGCTATAGGGATAGCTTCATTAGGTATAAGAGGGACATAAGATAGGCGAAACGGTCACCATGGGCGAATTTCCATAACTCTGTGGACTCTGTGAACAAGTTTTCTAGATTCAAGCGGATGTTATCCGAGGACCCTGTGGCACCTGCATACACCACTAGAGACAAGACAAAATGGGCGGTAAACTCATTTGGGCCATGCAAGCCCGGATGGCATTTTTCATCTCACTACTGGTGGAGGTATTCTGGGAATGTCTCAGAGTGAAATATATTCCTAGGGGGTAGAGACATGTTAGGGTCATTTTCATACCCAAAGAAGATAAGGCGACACACTCGAAGCCCAAGGATTATAAACAATAGTAAGACTGATCGATCTGTATCATAGGAGGTATATGGCAACTAAGGTTATCAGCGACGCTCAACATGCGTATCTTAAATAAAGTAAGTCTGTAAAGTAAGTGAGGTAAGTCTGTTGAGTGTTCTGCATGATGTAGTGAGTTATATTGAACGAGGACTGCTGCATACGGAATATACCTTGGCAGCTTTTCTCGATACAGAAGGAGCCTTTAATAACATTAGGATAGAGGCGATCAATGAGTCACTTGCTTCGTTAGGTATAAGTGAATTTCTAATTGAGTGGATTACTCTAACACTAAGCAGCAGGGTTATTAATTTGAGTATGGGAGACACTTGTATAAGGAAGCTGGAAAGAGCGTAGCCTACACTGACGACATAATAATGCTGGTCTCGGGTAAACGGTAATGGATTGGGGGTCAACCCGAAAAAGGCTGAACTAGTTCTGTTCACCAAGAGATATAAGATTGAGACTTTTAGTGTTCCGGCTCGAAGATGGAATTAGGTACAGGGGCGGAGGTCTACTTTATGGGAACAGATATCAGACGGTCTTATAGATTGTCTGATAGTTGCAGCGTTTTAAAGGCAGAAATTCTTGCAATCTATAAGGCATTAGGATTATTGGAGGAGAACGTTGAAAGAGATTCTGAGGTAACTATTGTAGCAGTATATTGTTTATAATTAATGATCATTATACATTATATCATTAATTTCCTACTGTAATGTAAGCGTCATATTTCTTTCTTTTGTTTTTTACATACTTTAAATTCCTAACAGTAGTGTAACGATTTTTTAATTCCATTCTTGTTTTTTTTATACATAAGCATTTATATTTGTTTTTATAAATACGCTTTGCTCAGAAAGAACTTAAAAGCATTGTTGTTGCACATGCGACTTTATTTTTGTTTTTTTTTTTTTATACATAGGTTTTGCTATAAGGACTTTTCTAGATATTGTTTTCGTACATGGAACTTTATTCTTGATTAAGAACTTTATTAGTATTTTTATGCATAGGTTTTCTCATAAGAAGTTTCGTAACTGATTTTAATTTGTTTTTACACTTAAGCATACGGCAACTTTCTGTTGTTTTTATACATAAACTAGCTATAAGAATATTTTGTAATGTATTTCGTTATTGTTTTTATACGTTTATTGTACTTAAGAGTGGATAGTATAAGCAAATTAGTATATAAGGAGGCTATTTTGTACAGTAAAGTCAGTGTGGTTATGATATTGAAACAGAAAAGTTGTTCTTACTTTTAAAGTTTCAGAAGTGGGATCAGAATTAAAAGTGTGTTTTTGTAAAAGGTGTGTCTTAGTGAAAAAGAATGTTAAAAAGAACACAGTATAAAGTTTAAAATAGTATATGTTTAAAATGTAAGAGACTTTACTAAAAAGAGCGCAGAGACAAATTTGGGTTTCAAGAGAGCAGAGTTTGTGAAATAGCGAGTGTGGAAAAAGATATATTGTGCCAAAAAAATAGTAAATTTTTCCACCCCTCAAGAAGCCATTTGGAGTAATGGAAAAACATATTAATGGTAACGATTACACCGCACAACAACTAAAAGATTGGCTGCGTAAACTTGGTTTCCGACAGATGTGACCAAAAGTACCCAAATGTCTCTCATCAGTTACGTACCTTTCGAAGAAAGAGGAGCTGTGGTGGCGAACGAAACTGATAGTGGCGATATAGAAGAGACAGTTTCAAGAGAACTTGACCTGCTGAAACGTGAAAGAGAGCTTCTAATTAGAGAAAACGAGTTGCTGAAGAAGTAAGAAGAATCTCATGAATCTAGATTCGGAACTGGCATTTCATTCAACTTTAACTTGATGAAAGAGTTCCTTCCCGATTATGATGGTTTCACAAGTTTTGAATATTGGGCAAATAAACTGAGGAGCTTTACTGGCGCATATCCTATTAACTACAACACTTTTCGTGCATTATTGACTACTAAGCTTAAGGGAAGAGCACTAGTATGGCTGCAGTCAAGACAAAATTTTATGATTGATAGTGCAGAAAGCTTATTGGTGCACATGAAGGAATTTTTTGGTACAAAGGAGAGCAGACCTGTACTACGCAAAAAATGTGAGAGCCGTAAATGATTACATGGTGAAAGTTTCAATGAATACTTCAGCGACAAACTAATATTGGTGAACGCTATTAAAATCAACGAAGAGGAACTAATAGATTCCATAATAGATGGCATCACCGATCCGCAGCTAAAGACACAAGCTATTTTGCAAATTTTTCTGACAAGATACAGCTTCAGCGTGCTTTCTCTAGAATAGAACTAAAGTCACCAAAAGGTATGGAACCTTGTGGTAGAGGATGAAAATTATGTAAGATTATTTTAACTTTATTTTGGTTGTAATTTAAATTGTTGTTCATTTCGAAAATGTCTCATAGACTCGGGAAGCCCCATCAGTTTTGTGAAACGGTCATGTCTACCAAATAATTTTTAATTAAATGAAAATGCTTTTGTTTCATGTTTTGGTTTAAATAAAAGTAAATTAAGGGTTCTTGGAACCATTTCTTGTCATATAATTTTAAATAAAGAGAAATATTAATTTAATTTATATGTGGTTCCTGACGAGTCTATGTGCATTCAGAGTTTTGGGCAGATATTTTATGAGGATATGTAGATTTAAGATAATTTGTGAACTTGAGAATGATAAGTTAACAGAATCTAGTAGTATAGTAGAACATGAAGATAATTTTGATAAAAGTATAATATTAATTAAATGTTTTGGTAATGTTGATGATATAAATTGATAAATTGAAATAAATATTGGATAGAGTGTAGAATACTGTGATAGGGATAATTTTTATCCCTATCACAGGTTAAGTGTGAGATGCAGTTAGTTCTGAACGATACGAAGCCATTCAATTGTCATCCAAGACGTCTATTTTATACCGCGAAATCAGAATTGCAGAAATTGTTGGACGAGTATTTGGCAAAACGATACATTCGTGCTTGTGAGTCAGAATTTACATCAGTCATTGTTTTACTTAAGAAGAAAACTGGATAGCTACGGATGTGTGTGAATTAAAGATGAACAAGGTAACTGCGAAAGACAATTATCCAATTCCCTTGATAGACGATCCGCTCGATAGATTGGCTGGTAAGAATATTTTTACTAAACTTTATTTGAAAAACTGGTTCTTTCATGTATATATGCATCCTGATTCAATTAAGTACACCTCTTTCGTGACTCCACTGAGTCAATTTAAATTTCTTAGAATTCCATTTGGCTTGAAAAATGCTTCATCTGTATTTCAGACATTTCTACACAAAGTCTTTTTAGATATAGTACGAGACGACAAAGTTATTATATACATGGATAATATAATGATAGCTACAAGAACCATGGATGAACACTTCGAAATATTAGGAGTTTTAAAGCAACTAGTGAAAAATAATTTCGAGTTGAGACTAGACAAATGTGAGTTTCTTAAATCTAAAGTGACATATCTTGTGTATAGGGTTAATAGCGATGGTATCAAGGCCGACGACAAGGGACTAGAGGCAATCAGAAACTTTTCGGTTCCGGACAAGCAACATTCAATTCGAAGGGTGATATAATGATAGCTACAAGAACTATGGATGAAAACTTCTAAATATTAGAAGGAGTTTTAAAGCGCCTAGTGAGTTAAGACTAGACAAATGTGAGTTTCTTAGATCTGAAGCGGCATATCTTGGGACTACAGGCAAGGGACTACAGGCAATCAAAAACTTTTCGGTTCCGGACAAGCAACATTCTATTCAGAGCGTTTTGATCCCATGTTCGTATTTTCGAAGATTTGTTAAGGATTTTTCTGTTATAACAAAACCACTATATGACCTCACTCGAAAGGATAGCAAATTCATGTTTGGTTCAGAACAGCTGAAATCATTTGAAACCTTTAAGGAAAAGTTAATAGAAATTCCCATTTTGGCATTGTACAGTCGGAATGATTGCACTGAACTTCATTACGACGCTGGTTCAGTAGGATAGTTCAACAGGATAGAAAAACGCATCCCATATTTTACTTTTCCAAGAGAACTACTGAGCAGAATGTAAATATCATAGTTTTGAATTGGATTTATTTTTCAAGAGAACTACTGAGGCGGAATCTAAATATCATAATTTTGAATTAGAAACCCTGGCAATTATATATGCGTTAAAGTGTTTTAGAATTTATATTCAAAAAATGCCATTTGTAGTTCTCTAACTCTCAGGCTCAGCAAGGAGTTAAACCCAAGGATAGCAAGATGGGCCCTAGAATTGCAAAATTACGCTTATACGCCTGAACATCGTGCAGGTGGCAGAATATTGATGTTATGATAATATCTTAATATTGGTGACTAATACGTTTAAGGAAAATCTCGTCATATGTCAAAATAAAGATGAGAAACTATCCAGATTGAGAGATTTATTGCAGAAGTCTGAGGATAAGTTCTACGAAATGAGAAATGGTTTAATATACAGAAAGAAGGATGATACGTTATTGTTTTGTGTCCCCAAAGATATGGAGAGCCACGTTTTTTATAAATACCATGATGAGATGGTATTTATAAAAAAGCTACAGATTGGAAACAATCAAATGGACAGGTCAAGCTAGTAAACAAAATACTTAAGTCAATGATAGCGAAACTGGTCGATCTGAGTAAAGGTGTTTATTGGGATAATGTGATAGAGACCGTTGGATATATAATAAAAAATACTGCGCATCGAACGTTTGATGAATATCCCAGCAAAATGTTATTCGATGTGAAACAAAGAGATAAGGTTCTTGATAACCTGAAGTGTTTTAATGATATTACCGAAATACCAGAGAGGGCAGACACCGAAAAAATTCGTTATGACGATAGTGAAGCACAAGACCGATTGCTTACTTACTTACTTATAATAAGGAATATGTTGATAAGAGGAGAAGGGAACCAACAAAATTCGTGAAAAATGACTATGTTATGAAGAATAACTTTAAGACTTAATAACTTAAGAACTTTATTTGTATTTTTTATGTATAGGTTCTCTCATAAGAAGTTTTGTAACTGTTTTCAATTTGTTAACACTTAAGCATACGAGAACTTTCTGTTGTGGCTATAAGAATATTTTGTAACGTATTTCGTTCTTGTTTGTATACATAAGCATTGTTATTGTACTTAAGGGTGGATAGTATAAGCAAATTAGTATATAAGGAGGCTATTTTGTACAATAAAGTCAGTTGTTCTTACTTCTAAACTATCTTTGTGGATAGTCAGGCAGTACTATTTTTTTAGGTCCAGACTTGTGCTTGAGTGCAGGAAGAAATTGAGAAGGCAAATGGATGCCTACAGGATAAGACTTTGTTTGATTTTGTAATGAAATAGATGATGAGATAGCTCACAGTGGCTCGGAGCTGGACAGGTCTTTTGTGGAGACTCTAGACAGAACGAATCATGCATGGAGGAATAGAACGGACATCAAGTTATCTAGAACGTTATGGCATAGTCTTAAACTAGCAAATTCGAAACATCTTCTGCACGTCAGACTTCTGTAGGATGTGCGATGATGTGGAAGTGCTAGAGACAGTAGGCAGAAGGCTAAAGTGGTTTAGGAACCACATACTGCACGAACTAGAAGAGGTTACGAGCAAAGGACTTATTAACCTGGTTGAGTTCGTAATGGATGAAGTGGCTTAAGGGTAATTTTTCTTGATTGCTAGGTTCCACGTTTTTCCAATGGTTTATCTATTGAAGTCTCTCTTTTTTCTCTATCTCTTTTTCTTAGCCTTTCTTCTGGCATTTTAAATTGATCACAATGGACCGACCTCTGGGTGAGGAGGCGTGAAGACGCCAGCCTTTTATACCTATCCTTATATATACAGTATTTACATTTTTTTAAAAATAACTAAATATAAAATATTCTGAATGAAAAAAGTTTAAAAAATCATTTTGCGGAATCTTTTTGCAAAGTCTTCAACAATTTTTCGTATTATAAAAATATTTATATATATTTGAAATGAAGGCAAAAATTCCTAAAAAGATACCTCAAAAGAATTGATTTGAGATTTTATGCGTATGCAATAAAATTTTTGTTGGTGGACAGTTTTGAATAAAATTTTACACCTGAGTAGATTTTTTGGTGCTTAATTTCAAGTGTTATTCACTTTTTTAGATTTGTCAACAGAAATCCCGCAATTCCCAAAAAAATAAACTTTCAAAAAATTTTGCTATATCTTCCCAACCGATATCGGGGAGAAAAAATATCTATTTCGAAAAAATTAAGAACATATTAGATGATATAAAAAACATTAAAAATTTTTGATTCCAGCTTTACGATTTAAGAAATTAAGTCGAAAATTGGAAATTTGTTGAAAAGATAGGTCAAATTTGGGAAACCCTAGTTTTCGTAGGAATCAATTTTTTATGTACCTAAACAAAAATAAAAAAAAAACAAAAAAATTTGCCGTCAGTGAGATTTGAACTTAGACACAAATTAAACAAACGTTTTTAATGACTAACGTCTTACTCAGTACACCATCTCGCACTTAATTTTCTAAGTGACAAAAACTTTTTTTAGTATAAATATATATTTTAGACATTTTGTTATAAAAAATTAGCAGCATGAGAATGGGGTTGAACCAACAACCTTCTGGTTGTTAATCCAGCGCTCTAGCTAACTCATCCACGTGATTGCAATACTACTGTGCTATTATACTATTGAATACTTACTTATGTAATACAGAGTAGGCAAATAATAATGATGCCTCATTACCAAGAAACTACTTTAATAATAATAAATATAATTTTTATACCGAAAACAAAAAAAATTTTTTGCTGGGTAAGTGCTTATGGCTTTTGACTCCGTCACTTCTTTTTAAAATTCTTTACTCACACGATTTTGTTATTTGTTTTTAATAAAATAAATAAATTTTCAAAAAGTCTGGTGAAATTAAACCCGCTATAGCGGAAAAGCTTCACGTTAAAAAGTAAAAATGTTAATCTTTGAAAGCCAATGTGTCGTAAACTGAAAGAGATAAGATATGCACATGATAATGCTTTTTGTAGATCTCGACCAACATAATCCTCTCATAAAAAATCTTTCAAATCGATTCAGATATAACAAATCAGGATCGTTTTAAAAAATGTTTATAACCGAGGTGTCCTACTTTGGGACCCTGTGGACCAGCCCCGGATAGATTTACATGGTCCAAGTTCAAAACTTAAACTCGGCTACACCTCTACTATCACTATGTAAAATTTCATTGAATTCGGAAAACTGCATCATTACATCCATTTACAGGTATGTGATGGAAATCGATCGTTTTCAGATCGAACGCTTTGAAAAGTTGTGATAATAATAATAGTAATTTTTGGATCAACGCTTTATTTTTTCTTTACAAGATACAACACTATTACATAAACGTTAATTTTTTGGATCGCACGCTGTGCGGGTGAGTTACTACCACAACAAATTGTCAGGTCGATTTCTCTGCATCAGGTAACTCTAGAATGATCTTCAAGAAAAATAATATTTCCTCTAATTGCATTCTTATATTCTCATAATAGATTTTTGTTCCTAGTAGATTTTGAACCGACTTAATAAAATTAAAAGTTCCCGAGTTGATAAAATTTGTTGTAGATTTTCTGTTCTTGAAGAACTTTTTTACACTAAACCTTTTTAAATTGCTTGTTAGTGCCGCCTTTTATAAGTAATGTTTCGAAGAAAATGTTGGAGAAATTAAAAAAAAATTGACGCAATGAAAAAGGGCTATTTGCACTTGAAACGATGTACCGTTATTGGGATAATGTTATTTTTATATAAGTTAATAATTCTATGCAGTGATTTGGCACTAAAAGTTTTATTTTATTTTATTTTTTTTGCATAAAATTTTGTTGAAAACTCAAAAGCTTTAAAATAATTATACTTGACGATATTTTTTCCATAACTGTATGTAAGTGTTAATATCGGCATAATATAATGCATACAATTAGCCTCATATCTATAAAATACCCCTCCCAGTATTTTTATGCACATACGCAATGGTGTAGTGTATCATATGTTCGGGCTTGGCCGACTATATCTACTTCTTTTGGTTGAATCTGTGAAATATTGAACTTCAAAGTAAGCACTCGATTCCCTTGTCTTGATGAACAAACAAAATTTCATAACTTTTAAATTATCGTATTTATTTGTTTATCTTAATATAATCCACTGCCTTTGCCTTTTTTATACTAAAATCCGCCCATGTTTTATTGAGAGTTTATAATAAATAATTAATTATTCGTTTATGGCAAAAACAACATTGTTTTATTTTATTGCCGGAAGGTCAACAATTCCATTCAGAGATATGTTTTGCCACTACAGATACAGGTGAACTTGAAATTGTTACTGCTTTGGTTGAGTGTATATTGTACGTTGAACTAGAACTACTTACGTTTAAGCAACTTTGTGTGTTGGTATTATTAATTTTGACCAAAATTAAATAAACAAATAAATTTAAAATAAAAAGCAGATATTTTAAGATATTTTTGGAGTTGAAAACAAACTATGTTATGAAAATTCTATAAAAAGATAAATTGCATATTTGGTATGCAGTTATAAAAAAGATACAATTATAGTGATTAAAATATGATTGGATCTTAAGCATAAAAAAGCTGAACAATTATTATATAAATAACACGATTTAAAGGGTAATTATTAACTCATTTAACAACAATAAATTTAAACTTCCATCGTCTTTAAATAAACATCACTGGAATACGAATTGCGTACATTAAATTATAGCAATTTCTCAATGTCTTTAGCAATATCCATGGGATCGGTGGTTGGGGCGTAACGATTAACAGGTATACCTTCTTTGTTAACCAGAAATTTGGTGAAATTCCACTTAATAGCGCTGCCCAATGTACCACTTTGCTTTGCTTTCAAATATTGATATAAAGGTGCAGCATTCGAACCGTTTACGTCAATCTAAAGATAGCAAAAATAAGATATTAAGGTAACAGCATTATAAATGTGTTGTGAAACTACCTTTTGGAAAACATCACCAATATCCGCTTTGGCATCACGTAAATGGCAAACCATAGCATTGCCATCACTTTCCGGCATTTGTGAGCCAAATTGATTGCATGGGAAATTTAAGATCTTCAAACCTTTGTCACCATATTTCTCATATAAATCAGTAAGTTTTTTATAGTTGTTCTTAGTTAAACCACATTGGGAGGCAATGTTAACGATTAACACAACATTTCCCTTGTATTTTTCGAGAGAAACATCCTCGCCATGGGTATCCTTGACGGTAAAATCATAAATGCTCTTGGCGTTTTTAGCTTCTTCAGACATGATATCCGACTGAAAGTAAATGTTTAAAATTGTGTTAGCAGCTCCATTGAAAATTTTACGATTATGTAATACTTATACTATAACTTTGTTAGTAGTTGTGCTAATAGTTGCAACAAAACTTATTCATGAATATACCATTAACCATTAACTGCATATCGTAAAATTAGGCAATTTACTTATTTTTTTTTTTTTTTCAAAAATGTTGAATTAAAGTAATTTAAACTTGCCTGGAAAATGTTCAAATTACTTCTTTTACTCTTTAAAGTGCTTACAATTATAATATTTAGTTTTGCTACACATTCACTTTTAAAAAAGGTTGAAATATGGACCTACTCACAATAAAAGTAGACTAATGCCAGCAAGTTGTAGTGACAAATTACCCATTTTAGATAGTAAGTTTCACTATACATACATATTAAAATTAAGACTTCATTATTTTGGATGGAAATCTATGATTAAATTATATGTACCATGTGTGTATCTGCTTTATCATGGCGATAAAATCCACTGCATAGGATCATATTCAATCTTGGAAAAAAACTTTCCGGAATTTTTTTAATAAAGATTTTTGGTATGTCAAATAGGTTTTTTTATATTAAGTAAGGAGTACTATATTCTATGTCAATCTTAATAAAAATAATTAATATATTCTTAGCAGTATCTTCTTAAAAGCGTTTGCTGGTTCTACCCTGATTATACGGAGTGTACCGTCAATTTATACATTTTGTATTATTTCTTATTTTTGTAAACGAGTTTGGTGACAATTCTCCCTTTATGTCTATTTTGATAACGAGTGTGGAGTTAATTGTAACTAATTGTTCATTTTAAAATAACTAGTAACATACAAAGGTAGTTTTGTGACAGCTGTATCCCAAATTTGCAAGTAAAGGTACTATTTCGGAACACTTATTCGGTAGAGCAACCAAACTGTTACACCAAAAACATATAAATTATTTTGATAACTTAGAAATATTTGAAACTACATTGACAATAAAACGAGCTAAGATTTTCAGTTTTGAATTGGTGTCGACCTACATTTATAAAAATAATAATTAACGTAACCATTTTCTTCGATTGTGCTTTTTAAGGGTTAATTGCAAAGAAATTAAACAATTATTTTAAAGCTGTATTATAACAAAAAATGTAGCTGAACAGTCGGGGGAGCTTTAACGATGATAATAAAATATTCATGAGTTTTCTTGTTATTTTCTCAGCAAGTGATTACAAAAAACTAGTATTAAAAAGCACAAGGAAATTAAATGAAAAATTATTTACGTAACACATTATTTAAAAATTCATTGAATGCACAGTGAAATAGATGTTATATTTTGACAAATTAAATTCGAAAGAAATAAATTTCGTAAATGCAATTCAATTTGTTCTCTTTACGATAATATATATACGATAGCATATCGTCGTTTCGATGACGAAAATCCTATGTACAATTAACCCAAAAATCCAAATACTCACAATGTATTTTAAAATACATAATTGTATTAGTTCTGAAGCTATAATACGAACTCATATGCAATTTTATATGGCTTTCATAAAAAAATAAATTGTTTTTTTTTTTTTTTTATTTCTCTTCTCATAAGTCATTAAAATACAAATACAAATAGCATTTTTCGTTCTTAAAAAAAGTAATTTTTTTATTAACTCCATTTGAAATAGTAAAGTGATAGTAGAATAGTAAAGTCCAATCATAAACTGTACATAAATGTTTCTATTATGTGATTTAATTGATTAAATACATCCGAAATAATTGTAATACAGAGATAATATACAAACTGGTCCTTTATAAGATTTATAAAGTTATATTTTAATAGAAAACGATTTTTCAATGGTGAAAGGAAAAACTTTTTTTGAGAGCTCATTTACTGCATGTTTTTATAACACGAGCGCAAAAACGACTCGTCTAAAAAACAAAATTTCAAAATTTGTTTTTGTTTTAAATGTAAGTTAGACGAGTCGTTTTTGCTCTCGTGTTATAAAAATAGGCAGTAAACGATTTCCAAATATAAATAAAAATTTGTATTAAATTTTGTTTCTTTTTCGAAAGCAGCATTTTCATAAAACTAAAAACTAATTTATTATTTAAATAAAAATTATATTTATTATTTATAAAAAAATTGTGAAAACAAGTGAAATATAAGAACTTTTAGATCACAGTTAAATTATATTTTTGGATGTTAATTTTAATCACTTTCACAATGACGAATAATTTCGAATTTAAAAAGACATTCAGAATTACATTTAGAAAATGGCAATTCAGAAAATGACAACCACTGAACCATTTTAATTTATTTTTGCTGGGAATATTTGCTTTATAAAACTTTAACAGATCTCTAGTATGTATGCGGTTTTTATATATAAAGACGTTGCACTGCCATACATTGTACTGTCGAAGTTAAAATCCACAGTTGATTTATGGAAAAGCCAGTGAGAGCACTGAGAGCTTTAAGAGTTCAAAAAAAATATTACAAAAAGAACACAAATTTCGAAAGCAATATATAAGTTTGTACATGTGTGTACTGCCCATAAAGAAATACAAGAAATAAATTGTTGTGCGTGGTTAAAAAGGACAATATATATATATATATATATATATATATATATATATATATATATATATATATATGTAAATATAAATGTTTTTTCATTATGCTGTTTTTTGTAAGTAGTACATACGTACAAATACATGTATTGCTTTTAAACTCTCTCTATCTCTCTGTTTTGTTTCCCCTGTTACTTATCCCCCTTATATTTAAGAAGTAAAAAGTTATTGTTCGCTTTAAACGTACTGATGAGTGCAACGTCTTTATAAATACGGAGTATTTGGTAATAATGTTAATAATTTCACTATATTTATTAAAGACAAATAATTTTCGATTGATTGTCAAAGTATGACATTGTATCACTGTGCATTTTAAATTACTTACATCGTTACTTGCTGTTGCTTTCAAATTGCCTGAGGTATGTGCTGGGTAACTAACACTGGTCAATGGCAAAAGCACTAAGCAAATGCGTGAACTGTAGATTAAATGTGTACGAGTGCATAACGTCATATATGTATTAAAATGTGTTTGTAACTGTGATTCCTGTAATTGCTTTGATCGCCCTTTAGTGAACAATTGGCTCATGTAACACTTATTAATGCGGTATATATTAATACTCCTGTTAACATTTGCTGCATTTTTAAAGCAATTCATTAATTTATTGAGAAACATTTCAGCTGGAAATAAATCCAAGGTGTTAAGTATGTGGTTCTAAATATATATATATATATATATATATATATATATATATATATATATATATATATATATATATATATATAATATATATGAAGAAAAACAAAATTAAACAAAACAATTTTTTTTTTTTTTGTCAATGTCCATGTGGACCTGGAAAAATCGTAAAATTATAGCGAACTCTAAATACTATTGGATTTGCATAAATTTTTTTAATATTTATTTCTTTTGTCAAATGGAAATAAAGCAAATTGAACTAGTCTAATATGCTATGTTATGTGGGTAAGGCTTATAATGCAAATTCAAAAATTTATCAATAATTTTGTCAAGAACGATTCTTCTTGGTGCTCCAGCTCTAGTTTTTTGAGTTCCCGAATGTATCCAAAAGTTTGTAATTTTTCACGAAAAACTTACATTTTTAATTTTTGCATACAAAATCTTTTCAAAAAGTAGAATACAACGCAGGGGGTTTTTAGCAATTCTTTTTTTATTGCTCGATTTATGTATATTTTAAACATTTCCTTTGCACTTATTTTATGTGTATCACTATTTTTGAACTACAATCTAGACATGCTTTATTTTTATAATATTATGGAAATAAATTTGTTTAAGTTTAATAAAAAATTTAGATGAAAATGTTAAGTAGACGACGGAAACATAACTGGGGCTGAATTGTAGGATCTTGGACATGACAATAGGAATTAGAACAGAGATAGTTTAAGAATTGTTGGAGTGCGAGACAATGACGCAGTCCATTCTGTAGGATTATCGGTGGTTCTCCTTCGTTGAGACAAGCGCCACGGAGAAACTATGGGATCTGACCCTTGGTTCTGATGAGAAGCATGAAGTTACTCTGATTGCAGCTTACGCTCATGGTCAAAAAGTATCCGAAGCGATGTCTGAACGAGAGAGCAATCCGACAGCCACGAAAGATAGTCCATCTGTCTCCAGTCATATTAGATCGCCAAGAAGTGGTGAAACTATATGCAACAACCGACGTCACTAACCGAACGAAGGAAGAGAAGGCTAAGAATTACTACATCAGAGCTTTCTTTATTTGTCTTAATAGGAATGCTAAGAAAATCAGCTTATCAGGAAGCACAGGAAGAGCGTGGCTAAATTCGAAATAAAAACCTGAATTTCCCATTCCGAGGGACTAAAGGCGATTGCCAACACTGTTTCGAAAGTTACTCGTGAGAGTACAAGGACCATGTCAGCAGTCGCCGCTGAGTCCAAGGGTTGCAACAGTGATAGAAGCGTACCAGTGAATCCGATCAAATCTTCGAAACAAAAGGTGGAAACTGGTAAGAAATCTATCACTGTTCAACAGAGAGCTGTTTGTATACCATCCGACAATCTTAATGAATGCCAAAAGGAGACCATTAAGGGAGCCAGGCCTGGGGACGATCCGCCCTCCACAAGCAAGTCATAATACTTTCAGCTCTCTTAAAAGTTTTCAAAAGTACCTTAATCTAAGGATTTTAGACCGATCAGCCTATCGTCTTTTCTAATGAAAACACTAGAAAGACTGATTGATCTTTATCTAAGGACAACAATTGATACTCACATCATTAGTGGCGCTCAACAAGATTAACTAAAATATAAATCTGTTGAGAGTGCCCTTCACGATGTAGTGAGTTAATATAGAGTAATCATTCATCAATATTAAGATTGAGGCTGTTAGAGAGTCACTATACATACAACATAGAATGGATTATTATAATGATTGATAGTAGAATAATCAATTCGAATCTGGTGTGCATAAGGAAACCAGTGACTATAAAAATACCGAAAAATCATTGCATATGCGAAATATGTTGTTAGTAATCACATCTGCAAAAACAACAATATGGCGAATTCATTAATTTTTTTATACGTGGAGTTTGAGACTTCAGCGGGGTGCATATATGGAGTTTGACTATCTTAAGTACCAAAAAAAAAGTAAATAATCAGCTGATTAGTGAGGTCCCCTGTTTGAATTCGCCTTGCTTTAAACATTTTTAATAACTATTTGTTTTAAAATAGAGCATAATAGAATTTCTTGAAATATATTCTACACGTTATAATAAAATTCCATTCTGTAAAAGGTTATTTTTTATATTCGCAATTACACATCAAAAGTCTGATAATCATTCGTAAAATGAACTGATTAAAAAATGTCATCCAATTATATTACCATGCAAATATTTTGTATTTTTTCTCCCTGCCAACATTGTATTTCACACTAGCATAACAACATACCAATTCTGTTTGAACCAATAATATATTGACTTCTAATTACTTTGAATATAAAAATTTGATACAAAATTTTTATAAGATATACATGCTTACAAACTAAAGGTCAATAAACATACAATTATAACATTTTCTAAAATTAGTATGTGTTTATATTTACTTGAAAATACTCGCGAAAATACCCAACTATCTCTTTTTCACTAATATTAACTTCTAATTACTTTGAATATACAAATTTGCTTAAAAACTAATGGTCAATAAACATATAATTATAACATTTTCTAAAATTAGTATGTGTTTATATTAGTATGTGTTTATATATATATATTACTCGAAAATACCCTAACTATCTCTTTTTAACTCGTATAAACACTTACAAAATATGATTTTTATTTTAATCACATGAGCAACGTTTTTTAAAGACTCGCGATGATTTGTTAGATATTTTTAAAAACTCGAACATTTCATTTCAGAAAATATAATATACTTTTTTTTTAAGTTTAATGACAAAGATTCAAGTTTATATGTCAAAACTACACGACAAAAATCCTTTGGAAAACCTATACATTCACATAGGAAGCGCCTCTACTGTTTGTTTCATTTAACTTTCCTACAGTATTACAAATAGAGTATTAAATAGTTCTTGACTGGATCAGATATCTAAGTATTTATGCAACGACGATGCACATGATCGAAAAAATTATTTAATGTCCATATGTAATGTATTGTTGAAAAATGAATGAGAATGAACTTTGTTAGTATTAAAACTTGTTTTGAATTTAATCAATATAGTTTATATCATAGAATATAACCAGAAGTTTATGTGAGAGGCAGTTCAAACTAAATTTTAAAAAAATTTACTAATTTAAAAAAAAAAACAAAACAAAATATATGCGACTACATTTATTTTGTTGTTGAATGAATTAGGTTTCTGATAACTGAATTAGGTTTTTGTCTTTCACATAAACTTCTATTTGTATTCTATGATTTATATTTTAATTTTCACTAGCTGACAATATTTTTCATAAAAGCATATCACATACTAACAGGTTATGGGCCCTTCCGCTTTATAATGTTATAATTTACAAAGAATATTAATAAATAATATTGGTAAAGAATAGTGTGTGAATTTAAAGAGATATTTAATTCAAGATAGATTCAAACTAATTTGAGATAAATGTATATAAATCAAGATTCCAGACAATTTAAAGATGTCAACAATCAAATTGAGAAGCTTCATGGTAGCGAAAACTATGAGGATTGGAAATTTACAGTTGAAGCATATTTAAAATGAAAGGTATTTGAAATAGTATTATTGGCACAGCAAAAAGTTATGATAAGAAGATTCAAGCAAAGGTTGAATTAATTCTATTGGTAGATAAGTCTATTCGTGAGTGTAAAAGTGCATAAGAAATCTGGAGTACACTGAAAACAATTCGTGAAGATAGCGTACTGGTAAGAAGAGTGGGATAAATACAAAAGTTTTGTTCAACAAAATTACATAATTGCGGAAATGGTGAAGAATACGTTAACGAAATTTTAACGACAGCTCACAAACTAAGAGCAGCTGGTCTTCATGTCGCCGAAGAATGGGTGGGCTCAATGTTGTTGGCTGGATTGACGGAAGAATATAATCCTATTATAATAGGCATTCAAAGCTCAGGAATTAAAATTACTGATGATGCTATCAAATTGAAATTGTTACAAAAAATTTCCAAGCAAAATTTCCGAGCAAAGGTACGAAAACTAAATTCAAAAAGAATGTGAATGTTATGTTGGAATGTTTCTCTGTACTTGAACTAAATAAAAGTGAATGGTACTTTGATTCTGGAGCTACAGATTAAAATCCAAAAAACGAAAATTTTCAAGAAAAGAATGCTAAAGTCATCATTGCTAATAACGAAACCATGCAGGTGAAGGGTATAGGCCAAGTCATGTGACTGCTAGAATTGGAAAATTTAAAGAAGACATTATGTTCTGTCATGTTCTATATATTCCTAATTTGTATGTCAATCTATTGTCAGTTTCAAAAATAGTTGAAAGCAGTTACGAAGTCCTGTATAACAAGAAAGGCTGTACAAACTCAAAAATACAACTTGTAGCATAAACGTGTTGTCGGTGTCAAATGTAAATTTAAAAAACAAAGCTGTATAACTTGCCTAAAGGGCAAACTATCAAGATCTCCATTTAAGGATCCAGAAACAGAATTACTAGGGTTAGTACATTCGAATCTTTGTGAACCTATGGAAGTACCGTCTATAAGTGGTTCAAGGTACATGCTTACTTTTATTGATGACTTTTGCAGAAAAGTTTTTGTTTGTTTCAAGTTTTCTGAATTTAAGGAATTTGTGGAAAATCAGACCGGAAAAAGAATAAAGGCTTTCAGAAGTGACAATGGTACTGAATACTGTAATGGCAGATTGAAGCAAATATTTATACAGTGTGGTATTGAGCATCAAACTACATTCCCGTATACACCAAAATAAAATGGTATGTCAGAGAGAATGAACCGAACCATTAAAGAGAAAACAAGATGTCTATTGATCGATTCATGTTTACCAAAGAAGCTCTGGGCTGAAGTTGCAAACACGGCAGTATATTTACTAAATCGCACTCCTTGCAAAAGTTTAAATAACGTCAGTCCTGAAGAGGTATGGTCTGGAAAGAAACCCAACTTTAAACATCTTAAAGTGTTCAGATGTAAAGCTGTAATACACATTCCGAAAGAAAAACGTAAAAAGCTTGATGCCAGAAGCAAAATAGTCAATTTTTGTTGGTTATTGTACACACTCAAAAACTTATCGTTTTTATAATGGTAATCGAAACAAAGTCGAATTAAATAGATATGCCAAATTTTTTGAAGGCAAGTTCTAAGATGAAATGCCTTGTGACGATTCAAAATTCTATATATTTCCAGTATGTGATTCAGTGGGGGATGTAGATGCACCAGTAGATGCTATAGAAGAAAGTCCGGATGACACAATTACAAATTCTGAAGATCCAACGTTTGCACAAGACGGAACTCTGAGAAGAACGATACTTTTCCGAAACAGATGACAAAAAGCAAGAAAGCGAAATTCAAAAGGTAAGATTGAACGGTATAAAGCAAGGTTAGTTATAAAAGGTTATTCTCAACGCTATGGAATTTTTTACGAAGAAACTTTTTTGTTTGTAATCAGATATTCCTCTATTAGACTACTATTAAGTTTGGCTGTTCAACATGACCTGGATATACATCAAATAGATGTAATAAGTTTTACAAAGCGAACAAGATGGAAAAACATATATGGAGATTCCTGAAGGTTTTAATGAAAACAAGGTGATGATATGTAAACTTAAAAATCATTATATAGTCTGAAGCAAGCAAGTAGAATGTGGAGCATAAAGTTAGACCGTACTTTAGAAAGTATAATGGCATGTTTATATAACCCATGTTACTCAAAATTTTTGTTGAAATGAGTGCAAAAAAATATTTTTCGTTTTTGTAAGACATGTGTCGGGTTTTTGTGAGTAGAAACGTAAGAACTGACGTTTTTGTACACATTTTTTTTTTTTTAAACGCATTTACAAATGTCGTTAATGTCAAACACAGACAATCGGTAAAATGTAATCGTGAAGCGAAATGCGTTGACAAACCTATAAGAAAATTTCTGAAACATATACGTGTGTCGCCAACACCACTCTCACTAGAATCTCTCGATTCGCTAAAATAATATGCCACTGATGGAAAGATTATTGTTAATTTAAAAAATATGCTCGCAATTTAGTGGTAGTGGTGGTAGGGTATTATGCGTTTGTGCTGATGTTTGTATCGCACAGAAAAAATCATCCAACACCCACCTTAAAGTATACCAATCGACTGAGAATCACTTTTACCGATCCAACGATGTCCGACCGTCTGGCTGGCTGTCCATGTAAAACTTGTGCACAAAGTACAGGTCGCACTTTCGAAGATAATTCTATGAAATTCGGCACGTAGGACTTTCATGACACAAGGACGAAGCCTATTGAAATTGATTATAATCGGTCCATTATTTCTCCTAGCGCACATATAAATGTCCTCCCGGAATAGGGGTTTACCGATCATAAATGCCTTAAATATAACAATATTTTAATGAAATTCGGTGGAAGGAAGTTTTGTATAAGTTTCAATCTTTGTGGCAAATTTCATGAAGATCGGTCCACAATTGACCAATGCTCCCACATAAAACCCTCTTCCGAAAATCAATTTAAAGTGCATAAATCATATACACATTTTAGGATCAGGTTTATATTCGACACAAATAAGTTTTATATAAGTGAATCACCCTAAGGTGCATAAATTCATATAAATGTTAGTATTTACGTAATATTCTGTATTCGTATATTTTATTTTACACTTAGTAAAAGTATCGGTTCTCCACGAATTTTGATGGACATGTACAATGGTGTGGGGTATCATATGATCGGGCTTGACCGACTATATCTTTTTTTTTTGTAATATTTTCCAAACACATTTTAAAGTAAACAAAACAGCTGTTTTTATTTAAGGGTTACCAATTTTTTTCAAAAGTCATGATTTTATATGAAAAACATTTACAAGATATAAAAATTAAACATAATGGCAACAATAACATTTGACAATAGCAAAAAACAACGTAAGATAGACGAGTACTTAAAAAAATCATTTTCTTACGTACTCGTCTGGGTACCACTCGCTTGTCAGAATCTTCACATATCTTGTATAAGCACGCCATAAGTCTATTGCAATCAAAAACCGAGCCTTGCATGTATTACAAAGGAAATGATAATGAAATAACCTATGCTATTTAAGTAATAACAATAACCTATGCTGAAAACAAAAGTGATATAAAAAATTAACAAACAGTTTTAAAATGAAATACATCGGAGAAGCAAATTATATCTTGGTAATGAAAATTACAAAAGACCGATCGAATGGAAAATTATGGCTTGATCAAGAACAATACATAAGTAAACTTTTAAAGGAATTTAACATGGATGAACTGAAGAAATGAAAAATATACCATATAAATAAGCAATTGGAAGCATTATGTATGCAGCCTTAATAAGTCGTCCAGATATATTATTTGCAATGGGGGCTCTAGCAAGATTTAATAATAACCCTGGAAAGCCACACTGGCAAGCCGTAAAACGTATCATGAGGTACCTTAAAGGTACCATACAATCAATACAAACTACAATTATATAAGGATGAAAATAAGTGCATCGAAGGCTTTGCAGATGCAGATTGGGCTAGAGACTTAGGTGATAGAAAATCCACATCGGGGTACGTATTCAAGTTTCAAGGTGGCTGTATTTCATGGAACTCTAAGAAGCAGCAAAAAACAGCATTATCAACAACAGAAGCGGAATACATGGCTTTGTCTGCATCAGGTCAAAATTCTTTGTGGTTACAATCTTTATTTAAAGGACTTGGAAGACCATCATTCATTATAATTAATTGTGATAATAGGAGTGCTATAAATTTGTCTCACGACAACACATATCATGCTCGTTCAAAGCTCATTGATATAAGACACCAATTTTTAAAAGAAAATAAGATCATTATTAAATATTTCAATGCTGAAGATATGGCAGCTAATGTCTTAACAAAATCTCTAACTAGTCCGAAGCATTTCATTTGATGAGTATCGGCGTATTGAATAATGAAAATGAACTTTGTTAAAATTAAAACTTGTTTTGAATTTAATCAATATAGTTTATATTTTAATTGTAAAATTTATTAAAAAAAATATGTTCTCATTCGCTAACAATCTTTTTTATAAAAGCATATCACATACTAACGCCTATTAAGGGTTTCAAATTTGCAGGATCATAATTTGTAATCCAAAGGATATGATCCCACACATTGCTATTTTGTTACTCTTGTATTGCTTTTAACGGCGCACAATGACCTGTATGATAGTGAATTATAGTCGTCTTAATTGCACAATAAAAAACGAGATATATCTTCAATGCTGAAAGTCTTAGTTATCGTTTAATGTATATAATAATATTTGTTATTAAATTTTAAACTTAAAATTTTTAGACTTTTTCCACTAGTGGTAAAAATACAAAAATTTATTTTAAAATTTCACTAGTGAAAAAAAGTCCAAAAATTTATTTGAAAAATTTAATAACAAAATTTACATCAAATGATAGCTAAGACTTTCAGCATTCAAAATATGTTCCGCTTTTTATTATGCAATTAGTCTACGTAAAAAAGGACGACTCTCAAGTTGAGGAATTTGTCTATTTTAATTTTATTTTTATTTATTTTTATCATTTTAGGTAACAAAAAACTAGTTTGGAAAAAAAATCGCAAAAATTCAGTTTTATATATTTAGGTGTTTTTATTAATTAGATGTATTAAGAATCCCACAAGGAACAAGTACGGCAAATTAAATATGAAGTATTTTCTTATACACTGTGAAAAAAATTTTAACTTTAGCCAGAATATTAAATATTTTCTAAAATATTGTCAACAGCACAAGTTAAATTATATGTGTTTTCTATGCCAACTTTTAAACTATGTTGATTTTAAAAAGTATCCACATTACGGATTTTGTGGTAAATGTTTCATGTTTTTCAATTCTTCTACTGAAAATATTAAATTTACAATATATTACAGATGAATAATGTAAGGAATGTATTCTTAAGATACTTTTTTTTAGCAAAGAAAATCAAAAGATCAAACTTTTAATTCCGCCCAATTCCGTAGTAACAGTTCATCGAAACATACAAATCAAAAAAACAATATTAATAATTATTACTCAACCAGTAATTTCGAATTAAAAGATTATTGCGAATAATGTCATTTTACGGTTTAATCATTCAGGAAACTAACACATTTGTAAATTTCTGCAATACATAAATACACTAATTTTTACAGAAATAAATAATATAAATATAATAATGACTCGTTCTTAAAAAAAATTGCATACAAATATGATTACAAGACAAAGAAAGTAAAAAAATAAAGCAAATATAAATAATTTTATTATTACCAATAAACGTTGTGGCTACACTGAATAATAAGAAAATAATTTATGCACCATAATTAATATTTTTTTCATGTGTTTCAACAGATGATCTATTATAAAACTTAATATATAAAAGAGAATATTTTAGGCAAATTATTAATCCAATACTGGCAAAATATAAAGAATTTTTTTTTAATTTTAAAAACTTTTTAAATACAAATACAAATTTTCAAAAAAAACATATAAAAAATTTCATAGCTTTACCTAGTTTCCTACTACTTTTTTCTAATTTTATATGTTCACCGTGCGGCGAGTCTAATTTTTGCCCAATATTGATTTGTAAAATATTTTTGTGGGGCTTTGAAAACAATGAAATAGACTTCTCAAAAGATTATTACTAATAATCGATCACTCAGTTTGAGTGTTGAAAGACTCCTTCATAAACAATTCATAAAAAATATCTCCAACTTGTGCAATTTATACATTGAAAATATTCCATCAATAATTGTAGAATCTACCCACAGTTTTTCGACTGTGATCCGATTAATTGGGGATAAATATACTTATAAACTAATGTATATTGGTACGAAAATTGTACCAAACTTGCTATCTCTGTATAATGAAGCTTTGAGTGTTCTCAAAGACAAAAAATTCCAGTATTATACGCATGAGTTAATGTATCCAAAAACTTTTAAATTGGTTTTATTTGGCCTACCAAAACTAGACTCAAAGACAATTGGCGAAGAATTTATCAGCTCGCACAATATAAACCCGGTAAGCATTAAAGAACTATAAAACAAAGAGATCCAGTTTAGATGACGCGCTCTATTTTATCGAGTTTGATCGTCAACATATTTCAAAAAGTGAGGTTATGAAAAGAAGATATTTTTGTAATACTTCCGTGTATTGGAGAAAACCTCTCCCACACAATGCTCCAAGTGTGCTATGTATGGACTTGGTGCTAATAAGTGTAACCGTTTCAGCCAGCGCCGGAAATCACGATTATGCAGTTTGTTCACTTAACAAAGGTAATAGACATGGTAGTATAATTTATAAGTGCTACAACTGCATGAAGAAGAACTTAAAGAAAGTTAGCCATAGAGCTGATGACCCAAAGTGGCCAAGTCATCAAGAATACTTAGAAAATCCAAACCGAGTGACATCTAAATCTAAGGCGACCAGCAGAAGATCTTTTTCGAATTTTAACCAAGATGATCATGATTTTCTTGATTTGCCAAGACAATAACCACAAAATAATGCTCTTAATTCCCGCGCTAATGGTATTTTGTATTCTGATGTAGCTAAAAGCAAAAGCTACGAAAGGAATAATAACGATGATATTTCAAATGAAAGGCTAACGTAAATATTTTTTGATTCTATCGATGCTTTGCAAAGACGTCTGAATAAGTACGACAAGCTACGAGTTTTGGGTATGATGCTTCAACATGCCATATAATTCAACCGGTACACACAATGTTCATGTTATGCACTGGGAAATCGATATTCTTTTTTTAAATGACTGTTTTGAAACCATACCACAAATTTCAACTTGGTGACTATAAAATTTATAGAGAGAATCGATCTACGCATGGCGGAGCAGTTCTAATTGTAATTAAAGGTAATATTAAGCATATGTTCTTACCAAAACTAAAAGCAAGTACTGCTGAAAGTATTTCAGTACAAGTTGTGATTAATAGAAGGCCAGTTATATTTACTTTAGCGTATAATCTAGTTCATACTACTAATTTTAAAGCTGATTTGGATAAATTAACTTCATCTTCAAACGACTATTTTATTTTCGGTGATTAGAACGCCCTACATATTGGAATTGTATATCAGATAATTCGGCTGGTAAAGAACTGTACAGCTACTGCCTTAAATCCAGCTACTACATTTATTACCCAAATGAATATGATATTTTGGACAAAATATCAACCCTGTTCTGGACAAGTTCAAAACATGACATATTCAGTTCCCTTGTATTATCGCGCAGACTGGTCAGCAATCAGAAACTGGATGGAAAATGAAATTAGGTGTTAGAACATTGACCAACCTGTTACTACTTCAGGTAATCTAGATTTTTATTTTAAAAAATTAATATCTATAGTTAAAGAAGCGTCGGAAATAAAAATTCTTGGCAACGAGAAATCTGATATTAGTAAAATGTTAATTCGTCAGAGAAATAAATACAAACGTAAATTTCAAAGATGTAGGGGTTTGAAAAGTATTTTAAAGTTATTAAATAAATGAATCCTGGTCAAAATTTATTTCAAATTTGCCCTCGGGCTCTAAAAGATATTAGAAAGTAACAAAAGACCTTAAAGGAAACGAAATGTCTTTAACTGATCTTAATGAAAACTAAAAAGGCCAACTCAAAGGAAGACGTATTTGGTAATTCTCACACCATTACTTTAAATAATTAATCACCTATGGACACAGCTGTCACTAAATTTGTTCATGATATTAACGATAAAATTCTTGATAGATCGAACATGGAACTTACCAGCTCAGCTAAAGTTAAATTATTTATACTTTTATTGAAGAAATTGATGGCATTAATAGCATTATTCTTAAAAAGATGACCGATTACCTTTTTGCAAATCTTAAGTAATTTTTTTCAATTCTTGTTTAATAGAAGGATATTTTCCTACAATTTTTAAGAAGGCAAAATTCATCCCAAGGCAGGAAAGGATTCTAAACTACCTTCCAGCTATTGACCAATCGGCATACTAAGGCTATTGAATATATTGGATTTTAAAAAAATAATAAATAAGCAAATTTTAGATTTGTCAAGTCTAAATAATATTATTAACCCTCAACAATCCGCAAGAAGCACTCTACTGTACATCAACTAAAAACAGTCATTAATTTTCTTGAAGCAAACAAAAGAAATCGTAAGTTTCTTGACATTGAAATAGCCTTCGATTCAATATATATATATATATATATATATATATATATATATATATATATATCTGATATTACTGTTCGTAGAAATAAGGACGTAGCTTTTTACGCAGACGATTGCTGCAGTATAGTGTTGACAAATGGAAGATAAAAGTAAATGTTAGCAAAACACAAGACAAACAAATTTTAATGCGTTTGTGTATTTTATTTGTTTACCCTCTTTATTGCGAATGCGCTTGTTATATCTAGAACACAAAAAAATTATGATATTTTCTTGCGCTTGTGTTATGTGTTTTGTTTTTGCTTAACCATGCGACATCATCTTTCTATGTTGAAAGCTAGAGCACAACTAAATGATTTTTTTGTTTTATATTCTACTCAATTGTTTAGCTTCGTTAACATTCGTGGTGTGTATGTGAAAATGCCGAAAACTTAATTTAATAAAACACGATTCTAATTTACAAAAAGTGTATTCGGCCAATTTAGACCTATGGTTGCCACGTCTGGTTTCATAAAGCTGCTAAAACTCACAAGAAAACTGCAGATAATACAAAATAAAAATCTGAAAACAAATCATAACATCTACTGCATAGACACTTTAAACATAAAATGTTTAATTCTTTTGCCTCTGTCATTTATTGAAAAATACAGAACATCTACATAAGAAATTTACGAAACAGTCCGTAAAACTCATTTTTACTTAAAGGGTGGTAATTAGTGGCTGTTTTTAAAATTTCTTATAACGTTCAAGTATGTAAAAGCTTCTTAGTCAATTTTTCCTTAATACTGTGATGTTAGTATTTTCCTATTTAAATATTTAAATGTTTTTTAAATGTATGTAAAGGTTTTAATAAAGTCAAATAAATTAAAGAAAAAAACATTGAAAAGTTTTGTTTTGATTCGATATACACAATAATCATACAGATAATTACAAAAAGTGGTTTTCCAATAGTGGGGAGTTTAACCATATTTCAACAAAATAATAATTTTGATGATATTTGTAGCAAGATTATGATTTTTCATTGTGCAGATGATGATTTTTTGGCCAAATTTTCTGGCAACGCTGCTTGCAGGTTTTTCGTACACATTCTGAACATGAATACATACATAGGCGGAATAAAGTAGGTAGCAGCACTTCTGAAGAACAGCAGTAAGGCGAATTCATAAATTTTTTTAGACATGCAGTGTAACAGTTCTAAAGCTAAGTTCACACTACGCTAATATTTGACTATTTTTGCAAATATTTTCTTTGCGTAATGTGAATACGAAATATTTTTACGATTAATATATCATAACAGCTGATTTTGGACAAACAAAACTATTTGCCCTTAGCTAAAAATGCCGCTAGTGTGAACAAAAGTTGTAAAATATTTGCCTCTATTTTGATCGCATTTTTGTTTGATCTTACAAAAAAAATTAAAATCAAACAGCGACAAACAACAGCTGATGCGGTGGACTTGATTTAAAAAATTTGTTGATTTTATGTACACAAACTTCAAATTTACAAAAAAGTAACCAATTTATATTTTATCTATTAAAATATAGTTTTTCAAATAAAACTCAATATATTAACATTTTTTATTATTTAACCATAACACTTATTTTTATACAGCTGAAAGTGGAGTGGAAAGAAAACAGTGTTGTTTTGTGAAGACAGGGCTGTTTTGTAAATGACGAGAAAAGGGAACATAACGAGAAAATTTAACATGGTTGTTTGTGTGTAAAAGTAGAAGAAAGCCGTATCGGAACAACCGGCGTCTAGCCGATGAATTTTCACGCACCTCTCCGCCGCCGATACAAACGGCTCATCGGAGGCTTATTTTTCAGCTGTTCTTTTACATATATTTTAACAGTAAACAAATATCTAAGTAAACGGTAGATTTCATGTCTTTTACTCTATATGTAACAATAGAAAATCATGGAATTTAACAATATTATAGTTTCAAAACTTTTCCTTCCGTGCGATTTTAAGTGAATGACCTAAAATTTTGAATATCGTAGATATTTTGTGAAGTCTGCCTGATTCCATCAACACTTTTCGTATTTTGAATACAAACTTTGGAAATAGAAGACACATAAAGACAAAAGGGTTTCAAAATTTTTGAAATTCCTTATGTACATTACATTTATATGTAAATATTATAAATAAATAAAATAGAAATAAATCCTTAACTAAAGGATTTTTTATTATTTTAGCTGATTATGTTTCTTTATAACTATCTTTTGTATTTTTAGGTGCAAAAAACATAATTGATATCATAAGGAAAGGTATACTTTAGTCCAAGGCGAATTCACTTAGATGCGACGTGCTTCAGTCCTTCGTGAAATCTGTACGTAAGACTTAAATGTCAATTCGTTTACAAACAAAGTAAATATTTTCGGTGGTAAAATTTGTGATTTTGATAAAGCAAAGGTGCGTATATGCTGTATAAAAATATTTAATTTATTTCAATTTATAAAAGCATTAAGAATAAATTTCTTAACTTACAATTATTCTTATTAGTTTTCAATTTCAACAATCTTTGTTTACTATTTGCACGTGTTTTTTATTTATTTATTTATTTCTCGCTTCAGTTCTATTAAGGAAAAAATATGTCTATTATTATTGCAATGTTGTATTTTTTGCTTTTATGCATACACCTTTATATAAAATAATATACAGTGAATCACAGCGAAAATGGCCTACTATGTAAATTCTTAAAATTCAATTTCTATGTGACTTTTAAAGAAAAAATTGTACAGTAAATTTTGGTTTAAATAAAGTTTATTTAGTATTCAATATAAAAAACTATTTTTTTTTTTTTTTTTTTTTTTTTAATTTCATAAATACATTATTAATTCTTATCTCACAGTAGAAATGGCCCAGAATATTTTAAGATTAAAAACATCAGTCTTTTTTATTTTTTTAATATTTTGTTGGAATCCTTTTTGTGCAATAACAGATTTAAGTCGATTAGGTGTGGATTTTTTGTAAAATTTGGAAAATATTTGCCCATTCTTCTCGTAAAGCCACTTTTAGATCATATGATGCTTTCAGATTTCTATCTCCAAATTATGTCATAAGTTTTCAAGTATATTTAAGTCTAGTGATTCCGTTGGAGTTTTGATAACCCTTGGACAGTTATACATACCATTCTCTTATAATTCCAGCCGAGTGTTTAAGGTAGTTTTCTTGATAAAAGTGAAAGTATCCTTTACGCCCAATTTGTCAGCACTTTGCTTCGTGTTATTCTTCAAAATTGATAAATATTGAAATTTATCCATATATCCTTCTACAAAATTTAGATTTCCAGTTCCTGTCGCCGAACACGCATCCCATACCATTACGTGACCACCACCATGTTTTACTGTGGGCCGCAAGTTCTTTAGATTTAGCTCCTCGTTTGGCTTTCGCCACACGTTTACTCCTCCGTCCAAACCAAAAATATTAAATTTCGATTCGTTGACAAATAAAACATTTTACAATTATGGGCGAACTCGAGTCTTAGTTTCTTATTTTTTGCGTTCACGAAAGGTTTTTTCCTGGCAATTCTTCCATGTAAGTCAGCTTTTCTAAGCACTTTTCGTATAGTTTCTGGATTGCAATTTATATTTAGGTCTTTCAACCATGTCACGTAGTTAGGCTACTTAATGTTGGATTATTTCTGGATTTTTAGAGTATCTCTGTCCGAAAATTTTCTTTTTTTGCTGATTTTTTGTTTACTAGCAATTCACTTTTCGGCGTTAAACCTTTTTATAATATTTTTCACAGTGGTATTTTAACAATTTCTGCAATTTATTGCTGACTTTTTCCATCTTTATAGTGATCAATCACAAATTTTCTTACTTCAATTGTCGTATGATGCCCCATCTTCTAAAAAATGTGTTAAACTATTATTTAATATCGTCAGGTCAATATGTAGTGAAGTAAAACAAAGTAAACTAAAACAAAAAAAAAAAACTTTTTGTTTCAATAAAAAAAACCGTTATAATGAGAGTTTTTCCACTGGGCCATTTTCATTGTGAAATAGAAAATTGAGATTTTCTCTTCAAATATATTTAATTTTGTTGTTATTGTAAATAAGTGGACAATTATACTTTTTGTATAACAATAATTGAGATAACTAATAAAATGTATACGATTAATTATTGTTTTCTTTTTTATTAAATATATAAGAAAAAATACAAAATATTTTTTATTCATAGTGGGCCATTTTCACTGTGATTCACCGTACCTTGTCAATTTGCAATTATGAATAAAATATGTATATAAGCACAGCTTATTTTCCAACAGCCCATAAAAATAATTACAATTTATAAAAAAATATAATTTTATTTGGGCTGAGCCGAAAAAATTCGTAAGCCGATGAGAAATCGGTGCGCAGCCGATTAGGCGCTGATGAAAATTACTACTTAAGCCACCGCCGATAAAATATAGTCGGTTTTTCTTCTCTGCTTGGCAGTGTTTCATAACTATAAAGACACTGAAGTAAAAACTTCCAAATTTTTAACCCCTAGTCTACACGTAGGCATTTTTATGTTGGCAATTGTTAAATTCTATCCCTCCCTTTAAAATGTTAAGTGGGGGCCAATAAGAAATCTATTGCGCAATTTATTTCGACATAAATGCTTAAGATACGCTAGAATTTTTCTGTCAATAGCTACTTAGGCACATCTGCATAAAACAAGTCGAAACATCTGGTTGCAATACGATGATATTTTGTTCACTGGTTGGACTCTAAGTTCTGATTTTTTTATTTGTTTATCTTTGATATTACTTTTAACCCTGTAAATAATGATGTAAAAATTTTTGAGCGCAACTGAATAGTTTCGAATTTATAGGCCATTGAAAAACGTACCTTCCTAAGAAACTCGTATTAAAAAAATATTCTTGATATAAAAAATGGGACAAAAAGGATAAATTTATAACTGCTTTTGAACATACAACAGAATTAAAAACACTTCCGCCCGGCCGAAGGCCGGCTATTAAGAAAAAAATTTTCTATGCAGGAGAAATTTGAAAATATTTGAGTAATGTTGTTCCGTCAGATTTACCCTGAAAAAAGATATATGATAGTGTTTTCCATCCAAAATAACCAACAACACTGATCGGCAAAAAAATTGTTCGTCCTTGTTAAAAAAAATATGTGGACCAGATGGAATCTGACCTGCTAAACACGAATCTGCTATCAGGTCTTGAAAAAAGAAATCGTAAGTTTCTTGACATTGAAATAGCCTTCGATTCAATATATATATATATATATATATATATATATATATATATATATATATATATCTGATATTACTGTTCGTAGAAATAAGGACGTAGCTTTTTACGCAGACGATTGCTGCAGTATAGTGTTGACAAATGGAAGATAAAAGTAAATGTTAGCAAAACACAAGACAAAAAAATTTTAATGCGTTTGTGTATTTTATTTGTTTACCCTCTTTATTGCGAATGCGCTTGTTATATCTAGAACACAAAAAAATAATGATATTTTCTTGCGCTTGTGTTATGTGTTTTGTTTTTGCTTAACCATGCGACATCATCTTTCTATGTTGAAAGCTAGAGCACAACTAAATGATTTTTTTGTTTTATATTCTACTCAATTGTTTAGCTTCGTTAACATTCGTGGTGTGTATGTGAAAATGCCGAAAACTTAATTTAATAAAACACGATTCTAATTTACAAAAAGTGTATTCGGCCAATTTAGACCTATGGTTGCCACGTCTGGTTTCATAAAGCTGCTAAAACTCACAAGAAAACTGCAGATAATACAAAATAAAAATCTGAAAACAAATCATAACATCTACTGCATAGACACTTTAAACATAAAATGTTTAATTCTTTTGCCTCTGTCATTTATTGAAAAATACAGAACATCTACATAAGAAATTTACGAAACAGTCCGTAAAACTCATTTTTACTTAAAGGGTGGTAATTAGTGGCTGTTTTTAAAATTTCTTATAACGTTCAAGTATGTAAAAGCTTCTTAGTCAATTTTTCCTTAATACTGTGATGTTAGTATTTTCCTATTTAAATATTTAAATGTTTTTTAAATGTATGTAAAGGTTTTAATAAAGTCAAATAAATTAAAGAAAAAAACATTGAAAAGTTTTGTTTTGATTCGATATACACAATAATCATACAGATAATTACAAAAAGTGGTTTTCCAATAGTGGGGAGTTTAACCATATTTCAACAAAATAATAATTTTGATGATATTTGTAGCAAGATTATGATTTTTCATTGTGCAGATGATGATTTTTTGGCCAAATTTTCTGGCAACGCTGCTTGCAGGTTTTTCGTACACATTCTGAACATGAATACATACATAGGCGGAATAAAGTAGGTAGCAGCACTTCTGAAGAACAGCAGTAAGGCGAATTCATAAATTTTTTTAGACATGCAGTGTAACAGTTCTAAAGCTAAGTTCACACTACGCTAATATTTGACTATTTTTGCAAATATTTTCTTTGCGTAATGTGAATACGAAATATTTTTACGATTAATATATCATAACAGCTGATTTTGGACAAACAAAACTATTTGCCCTTAGCTAAAAATGCCGCTAGTGTGAACAAAAGTTGTAAAATATTTGCCTCTATTTTGATCGCATTTTTGTTTGATCTTACAAAAAAAATTAAAATCAAACAGCGACAAACAACAGCTGATGCGGTGGACTTGATTTAAAAAATTTGTTGATTTTATGTACACAAACTTCAAATTTACAAAAAAGTAACCAATTTATATTTTATCTATTAAAATATAGTTTTTCAAATAAAACTCAATATATTAACATTTTTTATTATTTAACCATAACACTTATTTTTATACAGCTGAAAGTGGAGTGGAAAGAAAACAGTGTTGTTTTGTGAAGACAGGGCTGTTTTGTAAATGACGAGAAAAGGGAACATAACGAGAAAATTTAACATGGTTGTTTGTGTGTAAAAGTAGAAGAAAGCCGTATCGGAACAACCGGCGTCTAGCCGATGAATTTTCACGCACCTCTCCGCCGCCGATACAAACGGCTCATCGGAGGCTTATTTTTCAGCTGTTCTTTTACATATATTTTAACAGTAAACAAATATCTAAGTAAACGGTAGATTTCATGTCTTTTACTCTATATGTAACAATAGAAAATCATGGAATTTAACAATATTATAGTTTCAAAACTTTTCCTTCCGTGCGATTTTAAGTGAATGACCTAAAATTTTGAATATCGTAGATATTTTGTGAAGTCTGCCTGATTCCATCAACACTTTTCGTATTTTGAATACAAACTTTGGAAATAGAAGACACATAAAGACAAAAGGGTTTCAAAATTTTTGAAATTCCTTATGTACATTACATTTATATGTAAATATTATAAATAAATAAAATAGAAATAAATCCTTAACTAAAGGATTTTTTATTATTTTAGCTGATTATGTTTCTTTATAACTATCTTTTGTATTTTTAGGTGCAAAAAACATAATTGATATCATAAGGAAAGGTATACTTTAGTCCAAGGCGAATTCACTTAGATGCGACGTGCTTCAGTCCTTCGTGAAATCTGTACGTAAGACTTAAATGTCAATTCGTTTACAAACAAAGTAAATATTTTCGGTGGTAAAATTTGTGATTTTGATAAAGCAAAGGTGCGTATATGCTGTATAAAAATATTTAATTTATTTCAATTTATAAAAGCATTAAGAATAAATTTCTTAACTTACAATTATTCTTATTAGTTTTCAATTTCAACAATCTTTGTTTACTATTTGCACGTGTTTTTTATTTATTTATTTATTTCTCGCTTCAGTTCTATTAAGGAAAAAATATGTCTATTATTATTGCAATGTTGTATTTTTTGCTTTTATGCATACACCTTTATATAAAATAATATACAGTGAATCACAGCGAAAATGGCCTACTATGTAAATTCTTAAAATTCAATTTCTATGTGACTTTTAAAGAAAAAATTGTACAGTAAATTTTGGTTTAAATAAAGTTTATTTAGTATTCAATATAAAAAACTATTTTTTTTTCTTATCTCACAGTAGAAATGGCCCAGAATATTTTAAGATTAAAAACATCAGTCTTTTATATTTTTTTAATATTTTGTTGGAATCCTTTTTGTGCAATAACAAATTTAAGTCGATTAGGTGTGGATTTTTTGTAAAATTTGGAAAATATTTGCCCATTCTTCTCGTAAAGCCACTTTTAGATCATATGATGCTTTCAGATTTCTATCTCCAAATTATGTCATAAGTTTTCAAGTATATTTAAGTCTAGTGATTCCGTTGGAGTTTTGATAACCCTTGGACAGTTATACATACCATTCTCTTATAATTCCAGCCGAGTGTTTAAGGTAGTTTTCTTGATAAAAGTGAAAGTATCCTTTACGCCCAATTTGTCAGCACTTTGCTTCGTGTTATTCTTCAAAATTGATAAATATTGAAATTTATCCATATATCCTTCTACAAAATTTAGATTTCCAGTTCCTGTCGCCGAACACGCATCCCATACCATTACGTGACCACCACCATGTTTTACTGTGGGCCGCAAGTTCTTTAGATTTAGCTCCTCGTTTGGCTTTCGCCACACGTTTACTCCTCCGTCCAAACCAAAAATATTAAATTTCGATTCGTTGACAAATAAAACATTTTACAATTATGGGCGAACTCGAGTCTTAGTTTCTTATTTTTTGCGTTCACGAAAGGTTTTTTCCTGGCAATTCTTCCATGTAAGTCAGCTTTTCTAAGCACTTTTCGTATAGTTTCTGGATTGCAATTTATATTTAGGTCTTTCAACCATGTCACGTAGTTAGGCTACTTAATGTTGGATTATTTCTGGATTTTTAGAGTATCTCTGTCCGAAAATTTTCTTTTTTTGCTGATTTTTTGTTTACTAGCAATTCACTTTTCGGCGTTAAACCTTTTTATAATATTTTTCACAGTGGTATTTTAACAATTTCTGCAATTTATTGCTGACTTTTTCCATCTTTATAGTGATCAATCACAAATTTTCTTACTTCAATTGTCGTATGATGCCCCATCTTCTAAAAAATGTGTTAAACTATTATTTAATATCGTCAGGTCAATATGTAGTGAAGTAAAACAAAGTAAACTAAAACAAAAAAAAAAAAAAACTTTTTGTTTCAATAAAAAAAACCGTTATAATGAGAGTTTTTCCACTGGGCCATTTTCATTGTGAAATAGAAAATTGAGATTTTCTCTTCAAATATATTTAATTTTGTTGTTATTGTAAATAAGTGGACAATTATACTTTTTGTATAACAATAATTGAGATAACTAATAAAATGTATACGATTAATTATTGTTTTCTTTTTTATTAAATATATAAGAAAAAATACAAAATATTTTTATTCATAGTGGGCCATTTTCACTGTGATTCACCGTACCTTGTCAATTTGCAATTATGAATAAAATATGTATATAAGCACAGCTTATTTTCCAACAGACCATAAAAATAATTACAATTTATAAAAAAATATAATTTTATTTGGGCTGAGCCGAAAAAATTCGTAAGCCGATGAGAAATCGGTGCGCAGCCGATTAGGCGCTGATGAAAATTACTACTTAAGCCACCGCCGATAAAATATAGTCGGTTTTTCTTCTCTGCTT
Source organism: Protocalliphora azurea (assembly GCA_932274085.1). NCBI lineage: Eukaryota > Metazoa > Arthropoda > Insecta > Diptera > Calliphoridae > Protocalliphora > Protocalliphora azurea. The sequence continues at coordinate 61,575,335 of OW026522.1, forward strand.
GGCAGTGTTTCATAACTATAAAGACACTGAAGTAAAAACTTCAAAATTTTTAACCCCTAGTCTACACGTAGGCATTTTTATGTTGGCAATTGTTAAATTCTATCCCTCCCTTTAAAATGTTAAGTGGGGGCCAATAAGAAATCTATTGCGCAATTTATTTCGACATAAATGCTTAAGATACGCTAGAATTTTTCTGTCAATAGCTACTTAGGCACATCTGCATAAAACAAGTCGAAACATCTGGTTGCAATACGATGATATTTTGTTCACTGGTTGGACTCTAAGTTCTGATTTTTTTATTTGTTTATCTTTGATATTACTTTTAACCCTGTAAATAATGATGTAAAAATTTTTGAGCGCAACTGAATAGTTTCGAATTTATAGGCCATTGAAAAACGTACCTTCCTAAGAAACTCGTATTAAAAAAATATTCTTGATATAAAAAATGGGACAAAAAGGATAAATTTATAACTGCTTTTGAACATACAACAGAATTAAAAACACTTCCGCCCGGCCGAAGGCCGGCTATTAAGAAAAAAATTTTCTATGCAGGAGAAATTTGAAAATATTTGAGTAATGTTGTTCCGTCAGATTTACCCTGAAAAAAGATATATGATAGTGTTTTCCATCCAAAATAACCAACAACACTGATCGGCAAAAAAATTGTTCGTCCTTGTTAAAAAAAATATGTGGACCAGATGGAATCTGACCTGCTAAACACGAATCTGCTATCAGGTCTTGAAAAAAGAAATCGTAAGTTTCTTGACATTGAAATAGCCTTCGATTCAATATATATATATATATATATATATATATATATATATATATATATATATATATCTGATATTACTGTTCGTAGAAATAAGGACGTAGCTTTTTACGCAGACGATTGCTGCAGTATAGTGTTGACAAATGGAAGATAAAAGTAAATGTTAGCAAAACACAAGACAAAAAAATTTTAATGCGTTTGTGTATTTTATTTGTTTACCCTCTTTATTGCGAATGCGCTTGTTATATCTAGAACACAAAAAAATAATGATATTTTCTTGCGCTTGTGTTATGTGTTTTGTTTTTGCTTAACCATGCGACATCATCTTTCTATGTTGAAAGCTAGAGCACAACTAAATGATTTTTTTGTTTTATATTCTACTCAATTGTTTAGCTTCGTTAACATTCGTGGTGTGTATGTGAAAATGCCGAAAACTTAATTTAATAAAACACGATTCTAATTTACAAAAAGTGTATTCGGCCAATTTAGACCTATGGTTGCCACGTCTGGTTTCATAAAGCTGCTAAAACTCACAAGAAAACTGCAGATAATACAAAATAAAAATCTGAAAACAAATCATAACATCTACTGCATAGACACTTTAAACATAAAATGTTTAATTCTTTTGCCTCTGTCATTTATTGAAAAATACAGAACATCTACATAAGAAATTTACGAAACAGTCCGTAAAACTCATTTTTACTTAAAGGGTGGTAATTAGTGGCTGTTTTTAAAATTTCTTATAACGTTCAAGTATGTAAAAGCTTCTTAGTCAATTTTTCCTTAATACTGTGATGTTAGTATTTTCCTATTTAAATATTTAAATGTTTTTTAAATGTATGTAAAGGTTTTAATAAAGTCAAATAAATTAAAGAAAAAAACATTGAAAAGTTTTGTTTTGATTCGATATACACAATAATCATACAGATAATTACAAAAAGTGGTTTTCCAATAGTGGGGAGTTTAACCATATTTCAACAAAATAATAATTTTGATGATATTTGTAGCAAGATTATGATTTTTCATTGTGCAGATGATGATTTTTTGGCCAAATTTTCTGGCAACGCTGCTTGCAGGTTTTTCGTACACATTCTGAACATGAATACATACATAGGCGGAATAAAGTAGGTAGCAGCACTTCTGAAGAACAGCAGTAAGGCGAATTCATAAATTTTTTTAGACATGCAGTGTAACAGTTCTAAAGCTAAGTTCACACTACGCTAATATTTGACTATTTTTGCAAATATTTTCTTTGCGTAATGTGAATACGAAATATTTTTACGATTAATATATCATAACAGCTGATTTTGGACAAACAAAACTATTTGCCCTTAGCTAAAAATGCCGCTAGTGTGAACAAAAGTTGTAAAATATTTGCCTCTATTTTGATCGCATTTTTGTTTGATCTTACAAAAAAAATTAAAATCAAACAGCGACAAACAACAGCTGATGCGGTGGACTTGATTTAAAAAATTTGTTGATTTTATGTACACAAACTTCAAATTTACAAAAAAGTAACCAATTTATATTTTATCTATTAAAATATAGTTTTTCAAATAAAACTCAATATATTAACATTTTTTATTATTTAACCATAACACTTATTTTTATACAGCTGAAAGTGGAGTGGAAAGAAAACAGTGTTGTTTTGTGAAGACAGGGCTGTTTTGTAAATGACGAGAAAAGGGAACATAACGAGAAAATTTAACATGGTTGTTTGTGTGTAAAAGTAGAAGAAAGCCGTATCGGAACAACCGGCGTCTAGCCGATGAATTTTCACGCACCTCTCCGCCGCCGATACAAACGGCTCATCGGAGGCTTATTTTTCAGCTGTTCTTTCACATATATTTTAACAGTAAACAAATATCTAAGTAAACGGTAGATTTCATGTCTTTTACTCTATATGTAACAATAGAAAATCATGGAATTTAACAATATTATAGTTTCAAAACTTTTCCTTCCGTGCGATTTTAAGTGAATGACCTAAAATTTTGAATATCGTAGATATTTTGTGAAGTCTGCCTGATTCCATCAACACTTTTCGTATTTTGAATACAAACTTTGGAAATAGAAGACACATAAAGACAAAAGGGTTTCAAAATTTTTGAAATTCCTTATGTACATTACATTTATATGTAAATATTATAAATAAATAAAATAGAAATAAATCCTTAACTAAAGGATTTTTTATTATTTTAGCTGATTATGTTTCTTTATAACTATCTTTTGTATTTTTAGGTGCAAAAAACATAATTGATATCATAAGGAAAGGTATACTTTAGTCCAAGGCGAATTCACTTAGATGCGACGTGCTTCAGTCCTTCGTGAAATCTGTACGTAAGACTTAAATGTCAATTCGTTTACAAACAAAGTAAATATTTTCGGTGGTAAAATTTGTGATTTTGATAAAGCAAAGGTGCGTATATGCTGTATAAAAATATTTAATTTATTTCAATTTATAAAAGCATTAAGAATAAATTTCTTAACTTACAATTATTCTTATTAGTTTTCAATTTCAACAATCTTTGTTTACTATTTGCACGTGTTTTTTATTTATTTATTTATTTCTCGCTTCAGTTCTATTAAGGAAAAAATATGTCTATTATTATTGCAATGTTGTATTTTTTGCTTTTATGCATACACCTTTATATAAAATAATATACAGTGAATCACAGCGAAAATGGCCTACTATGTAAATTCTTAAAATTCAATTTCTATGTGACTTTTAAAGAAAAAATTGTACAGTAAATTTTGGTTTAAATAAAGTTTATTTAGTATTCAATATAAAAAACTATTTTTTTTTTTTTTTTTTTTTTAATTTCATAAATACATTATTAATTCTTATCTCACAGTAGAAATGGCCCAGAATATTTTAAGATTAAAAACATCAGTCTTTTTTATTTTTTTAATATTTTGTTGGAATCCTTTTTGTGCAATAACAGATTTAAGTCGATTAGGTGTGGATTTTTTGTAAAATTTGGAAAATATTTGCCCATTCTTCTCGTAAAGCCACTTTTAGATCATATGATGCTTTCAGATTTCTATCTCCAAATTATGTCATAAGTTTTCAAGTATATTTAAGTCTAGTGATTCCGTTGGAGTTTTGATAACCCTTGGACAGTTATACATACCATTCTCTTATAATTCCAGCCGAGTGTTTAAGGTAGTTTTCTTGATAAAAGTGAAAGTATCCTTTACGCCCAATTTGTCAGCACTTTGCTTCGTGTTATTCTTCAAAATTGATAAATATTGAAATTTATCCATATATCCTTCTACAAAATTTAGATTTCCAGTTCCTGTCGCCGAACACGCATCCCATACCATTACGTGACCACCACCATGTTTTACTGTGGGCCGCAAGTTCTTTAGATTTAGCTCCTCGTTTGGCTTTCGCCACACGTTTACTCCTCCGTCCAAACCAAAAATATTAAATTTCGATTCGTTGACAAATAAAACATTTTACAATTATGGGCGAACTCGAGTCTTAGTTTCTTATTTTTTGCGTTCACGAAAGGTTTTTTCCTGGCAATTCTTCCATGTAAGTCAGCTTTTCTAAGCACTTTTCGTATAGTTTCTGGATTGCAATTTATATTTAGGTCTTTCAACCATGTCACGTAGTTAGGCTACTTAATGTTGGATTATTTCTGGATTTTTAGAGTATCTCTGTCCGAAAATTTTCTTTTTTTGCTGATTTTTTGTTTACTAGCAATTCACTTTTCGGCGTTAAACCTTTTTATAATATTTTTCACAGTGGTATTTTAACAATTTCTGCAATTTATTGCTGACTTTTTCCATCTTTATAGTGATCAATCACAAATTTTCTTACTTCAATTGTCGTATGATGCCCCATCTTCTAAAAAATGTGTTAAACTATTATTTAATATCGTCAGGTCAATATGTAGTGAAGTAAAACAAAGTAAACTAAAACAAAAAAAAAAAACTTTTTGTTTCAATAAAAAAAACCGTTATAATGAGAGTTTTTCCACTGGGCCATTTTCATTGTGAAATAGAAAATTGAGATTTTCTCTTCAAATATATTTAATTTTGTTGTTATTGTAAATAAGTGGACAATTATACTTTTTGTATAACAATAATTGAGATAACTAATAAAATGTATACGATTAATTATTGTTTTCTTTTTTATTAAATATATAAGAAAAAATACAAAATATTTTTTATTCATAGTGGGCCATTTTCACTGTGATTCACCGTACCTTGTCAATTTGCAATTATGAATAAAATATGTATATAAGCACAGCTTATTTTCCAACAGCCCATAAAAATAATTACAATTTATAAAAAAATATAATTTTATTTGGGCTGAGCCGAAAAAATTCGTAAGCCGATGAGAAATCGGTGCGCAGCCGATTAGGCGCTGATGAAAATTACTACTTAAGCCACCGCCGATAAAATATAGTCGGTTTTTCTTCTCTGCTTGGCAGTGTTTCATAACTATAAAGACACTGAAGTAAAAACTTCCAAATTTTTAACCCCTAGTCTACACGTAGGCATTTTTATGTTGGCAATTGTTAAATTCTATCCCTCCCTTTAAAATGTTAAGTGGGGGCCAATAAGAAATCTATTGCGCAATTTATTTCGACATAAATGCTTAAGATACGCTAGAATTTTTCTGTCAATAGCTACTTAGGCACATCTGCATAAAACAAGTCGAAACATCTGGTTGCAATACGATGATATTTTGTTCACTGGTTGGACTCTAAGTTCTGATTTTTTTATTTGTTTATCTTTGATATTACTTTTAACCCTGTAAATAATGATGTAAAAATTTTTGAGCGCAACTGAATAGTTTCGAATTTATAGGCCATTGAAAAACGTACCTTCCTAAGAAACTCGTATTAAAAAAATATTCTTGATATAAAAAATGGGACAAAAAGGATAAATTTATAACTGCTTTTGAACATACAACAGAATTAAAAACACTTCCGCCCGGCCGAAGGCCGGCTATTAAGAAAAAAATTTTCTATGCAGGAGAAATTTGAAAATATTTGAGTAATGTTGTTCCGTCAGATTTACCCTGAAAAAAGATATATGATAGTGTTTTCCATCCAAAATAACCAACAACACTGATCGGCAAAAAAATTGTTCGTCCTTGTTAAAAAAAAATATGTGGACCAGATGGAATCTGACCTGCTAAACACGAATCTGCTATCAGGTCTTGAAAAAAGAAATCGTAAGTTTCTTGACATTGAAATAGCCTTCGATTCAATATATATATATATATATATATATATATATATATATATATATATATATATATCTGATATTACTGTTCGTAGAAATAAGGACGTAGCTTTTTACGCAGACGATTGCTGCAGTATAGTGTTGACAAATGGAAGATAAAAGTAAATGTTAGCAAAACACAAGACAAAAAAATTTTAATGCGTTTGTGTATTTTATTTGTTTACCCTCTTTATTGCGAATGCGCTTGTTATATCTAGAACACAAAAAAATAATGATATTTTCTTGCGCTTGTGTTATGTGTTTTGTTTTTGCTTAACCATGCGACATCATCTTTCTATGTTGAAAGCTAGAGCACAACTAAATGATTTTTTTGTTTTATATTCTACTCAATTGTTTAGCTTCGTTAACATTCGTGGTGTGTATGTGAAAATGCCGAAAACTTAATTTAATAAAACACGATTCTAATTTACAAAAAGTGTATTCGGCCAATTTAGACCTATGGTTGCCACGTCTGGTTTCATAAAGCTGCTAAAACTCACAAGAAAACTGCAGATAATACAAAATAAAAATCTGAAAACAAATCATAACATCTACTGCATAGACACTTTAAACATAAAATGTTTAATTCTTTTGCCTCTGTCATTTATTGAAAAATACAGAACATCTACATAAGAAATTTACGAAACAGTCCGTAAAACTCATTTTTACTTAAAGGGTGGTAATTAGTGGCTGTTTTTAAAATTTCTTATAACGTTCAAGTATGTAAAAGCTTCTTAGTAAATTTTTCCTTAATACTGTGATGTTAGTATTTTCCTATTTAAATATTTAAATGTTTTTTAAATGTATGTAAAGGTTTTAATAAAGTCAAATAAATTAAAGAAAAAAACATTGAAAAGTTTTGTTTTGATTCGATATACACAATAATCATACAGATAATTACAAAAAGTGGTTTTCCAATAGTGGGGAGTTTAACCATATTTCAACAAAATAATAATTTTGATGATATTTGTAGCAAGATTATGATTTTTCATTGTGCAGATGATGATTTTTTGGCCAAATTTTCTGGCAACGCTGCTTGCAGGTTTTTCGTACACATTCTGAACATGAATACATACATAGGCGGAATAAAGTAGGTAGCAGCACTTCTGAAGAACAGCAGTAAGGCGAATTCATAAATTTTTTTAGACATGCAGTGTAACAGTTCTAAAGCTAAGTTCACACTACGCTAATATTTGACTATTTTTGCAAATATTTTCTTTGCGTAATGTGAATACGAAATATTTTTACGATTAATATATCATAACAGCTGATTTTGGACAAACAAAACTATTTGCCCTTAGCTAAAAATGCCGCTAGTGTGAACAAAAGTTGTAAAATATTTGCCTCTATTTTGATCGCATTTTTGTTTGATCTTACAAAAAAAATTAAAATCAAACAGCGACAAATAACAGCTGATGCGGTGGACTTGATTTAAAAAATTTGTTGATTTTATGTACACAAACTTCAAATTTACAAAAAAGTAACCAATTTATATTTTATCTATTAAAATATAGTTTTTCAAATAAAACTCAATATATTAACATTTTTTATTATTTAACCATAACACTTATTTTTATACAGCTGAAAGTGGAGTGGAAAGAAAACAGTGTTGTTTTGTGAAGACAGGGCTGTTTTGTAAATGACGAGAAAAGGGAACATAACGAGAAAATTTAACATGGTTGTTTGTGTGTAAAAGTAGAAGAAAGCCGTATCGGAACAACCGGCGTCTAGCCGATGAATTTTCACGCACCTCTCCGCCGCCGATACAAACGGCTCATCGGAGGCTTATTTTTCAGCTGTTCTTTCACATATATTTTAACAGTAAACAAATATCTAAGTAAACGGTAGATTTCATGTCTTTTACTCTATATGTAACAATAGAAAATCATGGAATTTAACAATATTATAGTTTCAAAACTTTTCCTTCCGTGCGATTTTAAGTGAATGACCTAAAATTTTGAATATCGTAGATATTTTGTGAAGTCTGCCTGATTCCATCAACACTTTTCGTATTTTGAATACAAACTTTGGAAATAGAAGACACATAAAGACAAAAGGGTTTCAAAATTTTTGAAATTCCTTATGTACATTACATTTATATGTAAATATTATAAATAAATAAAATAGAAATAAATCCTTAACTAAAGGATTTTTTATTATTTTAGCTGATTATGTTTCTTTATAACTATCTTTTGTATTTTTAGGTGCAAAAAACATAATTGATATCATAAGGAAAGGTATACTTTAGTCCAAGGCGAATTCACTTAGATGCGACGTGCTTCAGTCCTTCGTGAAATCTGTACGTAAGACTTAAATGTCAATTCGTTTACAAACAAAGTAAATATTTTCGGTGGTAAAATTTGTGATTTTGATAAAGCAAAGGTGCGTATATGCTGTATAAAAATATTTAATTTATTTCAATTTATAAAAGCATTAAGAATAAATTTCTTAACTTACAATTATTCTTATTAGTTTTCAATTTCAACAATCTTTGTTTACTATTTGCACGTGTTTTTTATTTATTTATTTATTTCTCGCTTCAGTTCTATTAAGGAAAAAATATGTCTATTATTATTGCAATGTTGTATTTTTTGCTTTTATGCATACACCTTTATATAAAATAATATACAGTGAATCACAGCGAAAATGGCCTACTATGTAAATTCTTAAAATTCAATTTCTATGTGACTTTTAAAGAAAAAATTGTACAGTAAATTTTGGTTTAAATAAAGTTTATTTAGTATTCAATATAAAAAACTATTTTTTTTTTTTTTTTTTTTTTTTTTAATTTCATAAATACATTATTAATTCTTATCTCACAGTAGAAATGGCCCAGAATATTTTAAGATTAAAAACATCAGTCTTTTATATTTTTTTAATATTTTGTTGGAATCCTTTTTGTGCAATAACAGATTTAAGTCGATTAGGTGTGGATTTTTTGTAAAATTTGGAAAATATTTGCCCATTCTTCTCGTAAAGCCACTTTTAGATCATATGATGCTTTCAGATTTCTATCTCCAAATTATGTCATAAGTTTTCAAGTATATTTAAGTCTAGTGATTCCGTTGGAGTTTTGATAACCCTTGGACAGTTATACATACCATTCTCTTATAATTCCAGCCGAGTGTTTAAGGTAGTTTTCTTGATAAAAGTGAAAGTATCCTTTACGCCCAATTTGTCAGCACTTTGCTTCGTGTTATTCTTCAAAATTGATAAATATTGAAATTTATCCATATATCCTTCTACAAAATTTAGATTTCCAGTTCCTGTCGCCGAACACGCATCCCATACCATTACGTGACCACCACCATGTTTTACTGTGGGCCGCAAGTTCTTTAGATTTAGCTCCTCGTTTGGCTTTCGCCACACGTTTACTCCTCCGTCCAAACCAAAAATATTAAATTTCGATTCGTTGACAAATAAAACATTTTACAATTATGGGCGAACTCGAGTCTTAGTTTCTTATTTTTTGCGTTCACGAAAGGTTTTTTCCTGGCAATTCTTCCATGTAAGTCAGCTTTTCTAAGCACTTTTCGTATAGTTTCTGGATTGCAATTTATATTTAGGTCTTTCAACCATGTCACGTAGTTAGGCTACTTAATGTTGGATTATTTCTGGATTTTTAGAGTATCTCTGTCCGAAAATTTTCTTTTTTTGCTGATTTTTTGTTTACTAGCAATTCACTTTTCGGCGTTAAACCTTTTTATAATATTTTTCACAGTGGTATTTTAACAATTTCTGCAATTTATTGCTGACTTTTTCCATCTTTATAGTGATCAATCACAAATTTTCTTACTTCAATTGTCGTATGATGCCCCATCTTCTAAAAAATGTGTTAAACTATTATTTAATATCGTCAGGTCAATATGTAGTGAAGTAAAACAAAGTAAACTAAAACAAAAAAAAAAACTTTTTGTTTCAATAAAAAAAACCGTTATAATGAGAGTTTTTCCACTGGGCCATTTTCATTGTGAAATAGAAAATTGAGATTTTCTCTTCAAATATATTTAATTTTGTTGTTATTGTAAATAAGTGGACAATTATACTTTTTGTATAACAATAATTGAGATAACTAATAAAATGTATACGATTAATTATTGTTTTCTTTTTTATTAAATATATAAGAAAAAATACAAAATATTTTTTATTCATAGTGGGCCATTTTCACTGTGATTCACCGTACCTTGTCAATTTGCAATTATGAATAAAATATGTATATAAGCACAGCTTATTTTCCAACAGACCATAAAAATAATTACAATTTATAAAAAAATATAATTTTATTTGGGCTGAGCCGAAAAAATTCGTAAGCCGATGAGAAATCGGTGCGCAGCCGATTAGGCGCTGATGAAAATTACTACTTAAGCCACCGCCGATAAAATATAGTCGGTTTTTCTTCTCTGCTTGGCAGTGTTTCATAACTATAAAGACACTGAAGTAAAAACTTCAAAATTTTTAACCCCTAGTCTACACGTAGGCATTTTTATGTTGGCAATTGTTAAATTCTATCCCTCCCTTTAAAATGTTAAGTGGGGGCCAATAAGAAATCTATTGCGCAATTTATTTCGACATAAATGCTTAAGATACGCTAGAATTTTTCTGTCAATAGCTACTTAGGCACATCTGCATAAAACAAGTCGAAACATCTGGTTGCAATACGATGATATTTTGTTCACTGGTTGGACTCTAAGTTCTGATTTTTTTATTTGTTTATCTTTGATATTACTTTTAACCCTGTAAATAATGATGTAAAAATTTTTGAGCGCAACTGAATAGTTTCGAATTTATAGGCCATTGAAAAACGTACCTTCCTAAGAAACTCGTATTAAAAAAATATTCTTGATATAAAAAATGGGACAAAAAGGATAAATTTATAACTGCTTTTGAACATACAACAGAATTAAAAACACTTCCGCCCGGCCGAAGGCCGGCTATTAAGAAAAAAATTTTCTATGCAGGAGAAATTTGAAAATATTTGAGTAATGTTGTTCCGTCAGATTTACCCTGAAAAAAGATATATGATAGTGTTTTCCATCCAAAATAACCAACAACACTGATCGGCAAAAAAATTGTTCGTCCTTGTTAAAAAAAATATGTGGACCAGATGGAATCTGACCTGCTAAACACGAATCTGCTATCAGGTCTTGATTTTTTTATGAGCATGACTAATATTTCCCCATTAATAAATTATAGGAGTATATTTTACTATAAATCGTGAACAGGTTGTCCGATTTAGACAATTAATATACCAAAAGATGCAGACGAAAATTGTATTTATGTCATCGTAACATTATTTTTTTTTTATCCACTCAATATTCTCCATCTAGTCTACCTGTGTTGTTTAACGAAGAAAAAAATTTTTTTCCCACCAGTCCATATCCAATTGATTGTAGGTATAGATGGGTACTTTCACTTGACTGCAAATAAAATCAAGTTTTGTGCATCCATCTTGATGATACATCCCACAGTGGGGCAGAATCGATATTTTTTGGAAATAAATCTGTAACTTCTGATCGGCTGGTTGGATTTTCATGAAATTTGGCATAGGCGTAGCAGAGTGCACTATGTTAAGTTTGCAAGGGGCGCACAACAAACCCCTCAGGGGCGGAGCTAAGGGGGCTCAAATTAGGTACCTCTGACATAAAAAATTTTTAATCGCCTGCCAAATTTTTGTTTTTCGTCCGATTTCAAATATTTTTATATATTGTTGTAGGTCCTGATAAGACCTATAAAAAACATGTCCTATTTATCTCTTATAGTTTTCAAGTTATTTGCGTTTGAATTTTTAAGCACCATAATTTTGCATGTTCTTGGTCCAGTTTTTTTCATATATATCCTAGTATTTCCGACCGATTTTATTAGTTTTTTCCTTAACTAGTTAAAAAACAAAATTATCTATTAAATAAAAAAATTTGAAGTCGATACCTTTACCGAGTCCTAAAATAAACGATTTTGAATTTGAAAATTGCAAAAGAGACGACTTTTTGTGTTTTATTTTAGCCGAAAAAGTATCTACACTCTTTTTTATCTAAAATAAAATTTTCTTTAGCAACATATAATAATTTTACACTTTTCTGAAAGATAACTTCACAGAGATGACTTTAAGATAAAAAACAAGCTGAATAACTCAATTGGTCATGGTAAATACCCCCCCGAATTCGACCCATTTTATATGAAAGTTTTGATTTCAGACCATATTTTCTCAAATCCCAAAGCACGAATCGACAAGCGGAATATATTTTAAGAATCTTCAATATGTTGTTAAAAGTTTTAAATCAAAATCTACGGGACTTCGGAAAAATGTGGATTCTATAGCCAAAAATGTAAAAAATCCCATTTTTGGGAATTTTCATTAGTTTTTTTGGGATTTCAGGAAAACCCTACCCCTGATTGAAATTTGGTTAACGCGCTTTTATTTGTATTAATAAGATCCACATTTCCTGCAAATTTCATTAAGATATCTTTATAAACAAATATGTTATTACAATTAAAAAATTTGTATTTTCTCCAAAAACCCCAAATTGAACCTTTTGTTTGGTTTATTTCTAAATAGCGAAAGAAATTTTAAAAATATGTATTCCTTTAGTGGATATAATTTCCTATCTTTTGCAAAAAGACTCAAGTCAATATCATGCCTCATTTCAGAAATATTCGTCTTTAAACTTTTATATTTCCAAATTAATTGTACATATGACTATATTTTTACAAACTTACAACTTTTGCATTTAGCTTTGCGTGAATAATTACTAGACAATTATGAATATTTCTGTATACTTTCAATAATATCTATACACAAAATATTTTTATAAAAATAATTAATAAATATTTTTTACTTTTAATAGGGTTGCCACATTTCCCAAATTTAAGCAAATCTTTATCCCTTTCTAAGCATTCATATATTTCTATTAATGAATTTAAAATAAGAAAACAAACAAAAATGTCTATTTTAACTTAATCAATATTATTATTTTTGGTATTTATCATCTTCCTTAATAAATATTCTATTTCTAATACGATTTTTTATTACTTATTTACATTAAATTTATGTAGACAATTTTTCTAATATTTTAAACTTTATACTACTTATTTTCTATAAAATAATCTATTGTATCTGTATACATATCTAAAAGATAATAAAGGTCCTTCAAGTCTTCAGTATTTTGAGTTGATAAAATCTCATAATAAATCCAACGTTTTCTCATTGATGATAGTACAGAGTCTGATGATAACAATAGGCTATTAAAAATATCCTCGTTTTATGACGTTCTGGAGCATTTCCTGGAGCTGAATAATTGAACGTGCTTAAAATCTCTGTTTCTTGCTTCTTGAGCCTCTTCGGTAAATTCTCCAAGTGGAATAATATTTCATTCAATTATAATTTCGCCATGGCACAATACTTTATGTACTGTTGGTGTCGTTTCTTTCCATGGATATGGAGAAACAAGTAGTTTAGATATTTCTGTTGCATATTAATAATAGTATGTTAGTCATTTCAAGTAACTCTTTATTAATACCAGTTATTTTTGATGTAGCTTCAAAATTTCCGAAAAACCTTCTTGCTGTGTTTCCATCATTTGTACTACCAACAGGCGGCAGAGGTTTGTCGATGTTTAATCCCGTCTCTTCTCTGAATTCATCCTGGATTCTACTTTTCTCAGATATTCTAAGTGTTTTTAAATCTTCGTTGTTTCTGGTAGGTTTTGTTAAATTTTCTAGCACACTTTTATACTTTAAATCATATGCTATTAATACAACGTCGCTGTTATTTACTTTTTCCAACTGATCTGCAGAAAAATCTGCAACTACCCTGGTAGCTGTATTCTCAAGCAAAGAAGATAGCTCTACACATGCTTCTTTTTCGGTAACCAAAATAGGTGGTAAGATAGTTTGCTTTTTTGCGTGAATATCCTTGTATGATGGTAGAATTCAGTGTCCCTTTTTAAGCAGAGCTTTTCTTAAAATTTGATAATTGTTTCGGCTGAGGTCCAGTTCAAGAATTAAAGCGATTGCTTCTTCCTCTGTAAAATTGGATTGTGTTGTTGGAGTAAGTACAATTTCGGCAATCCGTTTAAGACGTTTTGGTGATGCAGTTGGCAGTATTTCAGCAATATTAATTGCACTCTTAGGTTGCTTCTCCTTTTTTAACATTGCTTTGAATGTATCAGAAACTTCTTCATTCGAAATTATAGAAAGACCTTGTACTTAAATCATCATATGTCTTGCAGGGTGCTCCAGTTGATATTTAGCAGGACGATATTTCTATATCAGTATCCATCCAATCGGAATGTTTAATATGTTAGTACGCTGATTCAAGGACTTCATTTTTACGTCATACAACTTTAAAAAGCTCTCTATCTGAGATTTACCAATGACGTCGACTTTTGCATGATATGTAGTTTTTATGAATTCCATTATAGCTTCTAAACGATTAAGATCATTTTTATATAAACTCCACAGAACACAACACAATTGTTCATGTTTCAATGTAATCACCATGGTAATCAACTTCGTTATGATGTTGATAAGGATTAGCTGCGCATTTATATATATAATAGACATATAACTTAATAAAATACTTATTAATTTTATTTTTTTAAATAAAGAGAAGACTATGTCTTCTATATCTTTATTTAATTTATTTTATTTCTGTTATAAAAATTTAATTTATTAAAGGAGAAAACTATGTCTTCTATGTCTTTTATTAAAGTATTGCCGGAAGACTATGTCTTCTTATTCGACCTGTTAATTAATAATCAATTATATTTTCTTACTAACTACTTAATATTATAAATATCGAACAGCAATCATCACATTGAATGCAACGTGAGCTATTTGAGTTGCATTCAATGCAGACATGTCGTCAGCACTTTAAGTAAATATTGTGAGAAAGATAAATAATTAAATTTGGAACAAACGGAAATGTCTCAGCAATTGAATTCCGACAGGGGGGATTGAACTTTATTAAAAAAAAATGTGTATTATTAACTCCTCCCTTCTTAAACTGATTATCCTCAATCATTTAAAAAAACGGAATATTGTTCAATCTTGATGGTTTGATAGGAGCTTCTAATGCTATTGGTTTAGGGGATTCAGCACAATGTTGAACACTCATTGTCGCATAAGGCCCGTTATTAATGTGTGGAATTTGAGATTCTAAAACAATTATTTTTTTTGTATTTTTAAAGAAAAATTTTAGCACGCTATGAAAATGATAATTAGACTGAGGATAACGGAGATTGACCATCCTCCAATTTTCAAATGTTTCTGATTAGTTGAAATTACTTCCGTATTATTAATCTGTAATTCGTTAAGAGCTTCAAGTGATAGGAAATTAATATGGTCGCTTTCAAAAGGAGCGGGCTGCATTAATGCGGGGATGATTTGTAAAGGTGAAACTTCTATATTACTAAAAGTCCTATTGTTAATTTTAATAGTGCTATTATGAAATTTAATAAGAAATATTCCAGATATATTTCTTCGCGTTTTGTCAACATAAATAGCTGTGTTACAATCATTTACTAGGATAACCCCTGACTCGATCTCTTCGATTAATGGGATATGATGATTGTTGCCGTTACACATGTAGAATTATGACTACTTATAAGATTAGGAATACATTTGGTATTTGAAATGTTCTTTATTTGGTTTTCTTTACAAATTCTTATATTATTATATTTTTCACAATCATTTATTATACCATATATAGTTTTTTTCGTTTTTTTTTTTAAATCTGCTTAAATTCTAGATTAACTACAAAGTTCTTCTTTTTTACCGGTCTTAAAATTACGTTTTCATAGGTTTCCTTTTTTGTTAAAGGAATCTTAACCAAATAAAATATTTTTTTATTAGTACTGTATAAGACAGATACTTTGGCAAATTTGAGTTCCTCTTCGGGGCTCACAAAAACAATATTTTCTTCTCTAATTTTACTTGTAGCAATTTCAATTTCTTTTTAATCTAATATTAATGGGTTAACAATTCCAAGCTTTTGAATGTTTATTAACTCATCCTTAACTAGTCTTATTCTATTTTGTAAATTTATAATTATTTCATTTTCTAATAATACATCTTTCCTTATTACATTAGAAATTTTATTTACTATATCTGTTAGATTTTTTAATCTTTTATTAAAAACTTTGTTTACGTACACTTGTTTATTGTTATTCTTATTTAGATCATTTATATTACTAGCTATTATTTCGAAGTCGTCGTGATCTGGAGATCCTGCGACATATTTTCAAATAGTACCTATGGCATTTATTGCTCTTTTATTTTTTATAGTAGGTGTTATATTTTCTAAAATATTTTCGGTAAGGCTTAATTCGTGGATAAGGATGGGATACACGTTATGGTGATTTGGGATGTTTTGTTGGATAAATATATGGGTATTTGATATGGATGTTGCGTACTGTGCCAGATCTATTGAATGTAAAATAGTAAAAGTTCCTTGCTGAATTTTCGCTGTACCTCTATTAATTGTCACGACATACGAAGAAGTGTAATCCAAAATTTGGACTTCAGTTTTTACGAAGGTTAAATACAATCTGTAAAGGTAATTTATTTTCTTTTAATATTACTTTTATAGACAATTCTACCTGTCATTGTTAAAACAGTGGAGTTTCTATCTTCTTTGACTATTTCCTTTTTATACCTTGGAGTTAGTTTTGAACCTAGTCTCTTGTTAACTTTGACAAAAATTTCTTCTCCTGGTAAATAAATTTTTATTTCGTGCCTATTTTGATTATGGAAGTTTAAGTCCTATTTCTGTTAAACGATTGATGATTTCTTGTTTGTCCAAAATTGCTTTTTTTAGATCATTACTTGAATTTCTGTTAAAAAATATATCTATTGGTTTTCTGTTGGTGGTGGAGTGAATTGACCTGTTATACTCGTGTATTGCTCTGGTAAGTAAATCATGAAAAGTTGTGTGAAGTTTGTCTGGTTTTAAGCATCTCATAATCTCTGAAAGAGTAGAGTGAAATCTTTCTATTTGACCGTTAACAGAACTAGAGTGGGTGGTGTAGTGTAGGTTTCGATGCCAAATTGGTCTTTAAGAAGAAAATTTATTGATACGGAATTTAAGGATTTTTCATTGTCTATGACTATTGACTTAGGGATACCAAAAGCTAAAACTATTTCCTTTAATGGTTCTTTAATATCTTCTATTGCCCTAGACTTTAAAATTTTGACTAAAGCGTATTTTGAGAATTTGTCTATTGCTGTTAGTACAAGATTTCCTTCGGTGGAGTAAATATCAATATGGACAATTTCTTCAGGATTTTGTGGAATTGGTATGGGTTGGAATTGTGGTTTATTAGGACGACGGTCGTATTTTTTTTCTCTGCAAACTTGACAATTTTTAACAATTCTATTGGATTTTTCCGTCATTTTTGGGAAATAGAAATTTTTTTTATCTGCTCTCTATTTTCCTTAGCATTTCTGAGGGCTCTTCTGTGTTCTTTGATTAAGATCTCTTCTTGTTCTACATCGTTAGTTATTTCTTTGACTTGTGACCGTGTGAATCTTATTTTATAATTTATTAAATATTCGGAATAAAATTCTTGAATTATTCCCATAATTGGTTCAGTAGTAAGTAGTCCATTAATTACGTTAGGATTAAGATATTTTTTTAGAATCGAAATTAATATATTTCTGGTATAATACGGTTTTTTTATTATATGCCTGTGATAATTTGGAAAGGGAATTTCAAATTTGTAGTTATCATGGTTGTCTATTAAAATATGAATTTGGTTTTTGAAGACGTTTATAGGACATTCCACTGCTGTTATTTTATTGTCTGATGAACTATCATCGCTATGTTGGGTTGCTGTCATAGAATTTATCTGTGGTGGTCTAGATAGTGCATCTGCTACCACGTTTGTTTTACCGGGTTGATATCTAAGTTCAAAATCATATTCTTCTAAGATGGCTTTCCATCTCTTCATTTTACTGTTAGTGTTTTTACTACTAAGAGCATATGTTAAAGGTTGGTGGTCAGTGAATTTAATGACCAAATTATAGCCAACATTTCTTTTTCATTTGTGGCGTAATTTTCCTCGGTTTTACTCAGTGTTCGGGAAAGGAAGGTTATAGGCTTTTTGTTTTGCGATAAGACTGCACCGATTGCGTAGTCGAAAGCATCTGTAGTTAACTCGAAACTAGAGACTAACGAATTTTTTAATTTTTGAAATGCATCCAGAGCATTCTGGTCTAAAGATATTTTTGTATTCTTGGAGGCATTTTTTGAAATGCGTCCTTCCTCCCCTCTTAAAAGGGATGTCAGGGGTTTAGCAAGTTTCGCGTAATCTTGGATGAAACGCCTATAATAACCTGACATGCCTAGAAAACTTCTTAAATCTTTTAGAGTTTTTGGGGGTTGTAGTTGGGCTATTGCTTCTACTTTTTGTTTGTTATCTTTTATTCCTTCGGTTGCTATAATAAATCCTAGAAATTCTATTTCTGTTTTTAAAAATTCACACTTGTCGAGCTGTATTTTGAAGTTTGCGGATTCTAATGTTTCAAATATTTTGTATAGATTTTCAAAGTGTTCTTTTTCGGTTTTGGAAAATATAATTATATCGTCTATGTAGACATAGCATATTTTACCTATGTGATCCCTTAAAACATCATCTAAAGTACGTTGGAAAATTGATGGCGAGTTTTTTAATCCGAATGGAAGTCGGACGAATTCAAATTTTCCGTTATTGACTGAAAATGCGGTTTTTTCTATATCGCATTCCTTTAAAGGAATTTGGTGAAAACCACTTTTGAGGTCTACCACTGAAAAGTACTTATTTTTTCCTAAATTTGTGAGAACTTCATTAATCTATCTATCGGCTACAGTGATCGCGTTCAGCTTTCTGTAGTCAATGACCATTCTGAATTTTTTTCGCCAGATGCGTCCATTTTTTTCGGGACAATCCATACGGGTGCATTGTAAGGTGATCTAGAAGGCCTGATTATGCCATCACTTAAAAGTTCATTTATTTGTTTTTCAACTTCATTTTTAAATGCCATGGGATAAGGATATGATTTGCAATATATCGGTGAGTCAGATGTGGTTCGAATCTCTCCTTTGATTCGAGAAGTAAATGTAAGTTTTTTATTAGGGACTTTGAATAAATTGGGATGACTATTTATAATTTCTTCTAATTGAAATTTTTGAATCTCGTCCATATGACTAGTTCTAAATTCCATTTTGTTTACGGATTGGGAAATTTGTTGGTGAATTTTAATTTTGATTTTGTGATTTATTAACATGTATTTTTTTCTTAATATGAATTATAGCATTTAATTCCTGTAAGCTGTCATGGCCTAAAATACCATGAAATGATTTTAAGGAGGGTAAAATATAAAATTTAATAGGATGATCGGGTAAATTAAATAGGTTCGCGAATGTATGATGTGTGATTTTAATGTCGCCAGAAACTGAGTTGGCAAAAAAAGGTTTTTCGTTTTGTTTAGGATTGTTAACGAGAGATGATTGGATGTAATTTTTATTAGACCCTGTGTCTATTAAAATTTTTAAGATTTGACCATTCTTCGCCTTACACTCGAAATATGGGAGCGAAGAATACGTTAACCTAAAAAATGAATGTCAGTTAGATCTTGGGTATGAATTCCATATTGTTGATCCTGTTGATCTAAGGATTCAACGTATTTTTCGATATTTTCATTTTGCAGTTGCTGGTAGTAATTTTCTTCGTAATTTTCGGGTTGAAATTCTGCAGATTCTATTATATTGTCGAAATTTTGCTGTCTAGTTTGTATGTGAAAATTTCGTTGTTGTTTAAATGGTGGTGGAACGTGATTCATTGATGCAGGTCTTTTGCCTTGAGGTTGCATCGTTTGACGGGGTCTGTTTTGGTAGTTAATATTTCTTGTTTGTACCTACTGATCAATTTCCATAGGTTCAGATCGTTGGGGTTTGGGTATTGTCGGTCTTGGCGGTTGAAACTGGAATTGTTGTCGCATTTGGTGATGCGGTTGAAACGTTGATTGGGGGTTATGGTAAGGGAAGGACTGTTGATTTTTAAATGTATTTTGTTGCATACAGTTCGTAGGGGTATTATATTTGGTAGAGTGTTGAAACGTTAATTCTGGGTAAAATGGTCTATTATAATTTTCTGTGTTCAAGTTACGCATTGAAGGAAGTGGTGGCTGCTGACGATGTTTATGGTTTTGGTGTTTATTCGCGTATTCTGATCTATAGTGATGGTTTTCCAATTTCAAGCAAAGATGTAGTGCTTGTGGAAGATCTGAAGATTCACGAATGCCTAGGAGTCTCGGTAGGTTTCCGTTTAAGCCTCTTATAAAAGTATCGAGAGCTTTGTCTCGATATGTCTGAGTCAAAAGTCGCAAAGACTCTTGTCCCATTTCCATGCAACCAATTTTAGGTGCGAATAGACTTGTTGATAAAAAATTTGAATAGTGTTTCTTCCTTCGATAAGTGAGGTCATTTGGTACTCCAGTGTGCCTAAGTCACGTTTATCAGCGTAATGTAGGGTCAAACATCTTACTATACTATTCCAGTCTAGTGGCGTATTATATGATTCCAATGCAATGTCTGCATTCCCTATTACTTTATTCCTAATTACACTTAAGATTCCGTAGTATTTTGGAGTTCCCTTCATTGAGTTGTAGATTTGTAATACCCTATCGACACTTTTTTTCCAGGAGTTAAATTCAGAGGGGTTTCCAGAAAATTCCCTCAAACTTCTTACTATGTCCGGTATTTTGTCCAAGTCATTTAAATTTTCCCTGTATCTTTCCTCTATGGTTTGGTCATTTCCGTAATTTATATTCCGCGTTGGGGTTTATTATAGATTGCACGATACTCCTACACTGTTGCGCACAAATGAAAGCTATCATATTCTCTAATTCGGCATTCATTTGAAAATTTTGTGGTTCTACTGATGGGTTTGGGATTGGGTTGGGGTTAGGAGTGTTAATGACAGGTGGTCTTATTAGGTTGTTGGGATTAGCAATAATAATATTTAAAATTAGTTTCTTTAAAAGGTGTAAAAAAAATTTTCCTTTTTTTTATTATTATTATTATTTTTTTTTTTTGCTTTTTTACGTTCTTAGTTTTTACTAAAGTAAGAATATTTTTGCTTAGAATAATTCTTAAAAACTTAAATACAATTTAACATAATTTTAACTTACAAAATGATTAGAACTGACTTCATGTTTTAGCTGCTGCTTTACTGATGAAATTATTAATGTTGTGTTGGTCTTGGTGTTGATTTTATTTTTAAGTAAATATGATTTTCAACGGGTTAGAGCTATTAATCTTCCAATGGATGTTAGACTTCTATGTTGAGTTTTGTGTTAATGTTGATTTTTTGGTTTTTATGTTGTTGTAGTTCGATTTGTTTTCAATACGTATTTTTTTATTTTGGTAATGTTTGTAAAGTTTTTTATAACTTGTTAAATTGTTTAGCTAGTTATTATAAGTTTTTTATTAATTTTAAGTTTTTTTTGTCTTAATTTTTCACTGTGGTAGTTCTTATTATTATTTTTTTGTTTAGTAACACTTATTACCAGTTTTGCTTAACTTAACTAATTCACTTAACTAGAACCGTTCCGATTGTACGAATTTTTTCCGTTTTACTTTTCGTTACTAAGGATTCAATACAATTCTATAAACGAACGGGTGCCTGCGGACGGACACGTACAGGCTCAGGTTCCGTGGTATATTTTTTACACCAGGCTGCTCGGGCGCCACTTAATAAAATACTTATTAATTTTATTTTTTTAAATAAAGAGAAGACTATGTCTTCTATATCTTTATTTAATTTATTTTATTTCTGTTATAAAAATTTAATTTATTAAAGGAGAAGACTATGTCTTCTATGTCTTTTATTAAAGTATTGCCGGAAGACTATGTCTTCTTATTCGGCCTGTTAATTAATAATTAATTATATTTTCTTACTATCTACTTAATATTATAAATATCGAACAGCAATCATCACATTGAATACAACGTGAGCTATTTGAGTTGCATTCAATGCAGACATGTCGTCAGCACTTTAAGTAAATATTGTGAGAAAGGTAAATAATTAAATTTGGAACAAACGGAAATGTGTCAGCAATTGAATTGCGACAGGGGGGATTGAACTTTATTAAAATAAATATGTTAATTATTAACTTATATATCGCACAGGTATATATATTTACAGGTATTCTGTGAATTTTCATTAGGTAAAATATTTGAAAGAGTCAATTTGGAAGAGTACCTATACCGAATTCATTGATATTATATATTGCTGTTAGGTATCACCGGAAAGGATATTACCTGTGCATTGTCACTAGATCATAAAAATATAGATTTTGAACCATCAGTAATAGATAAATGCTACAGCTAGGTATCACCGGAAAGGATACCTGTACATTGCCACCAGATCATAAATATATACATTTTTAACCATCACCAATAGATAAATACATTTGTTAAATTTAGGTAAACACCATAAATGTAAACTAATAAAATACTTAATGACTAAATTAAAATAGACATTTTTTGTTTGTTTTGTTATTTTAAATTCATTAATAGAAATATAATATGAACGCTTAGAAAAGGATAAAGATTTACTTAAATTTGGGAAATGTGGCAACCCTATTAAAAATAAAAAATATTTATTAATTATTTTTATAGAAATATTTTGTGTATAAATATTAGTAAAGGTATACAGAAATATTCATAATTTTCTAAGTAATTATTCACGCAAAGGTAAAGGCAAAAGTTGCAAGTTTGTAAAAATATAGTCATATATACAATAAATTGGAAATATAAAATTTTAAAGGCGCATATTTCTGAAATGAGGCATGATATTGACTTGAATCTTTTTGCAAAAGATCGGAAATTATATATGCTAAAGGATAAGCTTAATTTGGAATACATATTTTTAAAATTTCTTTCGCTATTTAGAAATAAACCAAACAAAAGGTTCAATTTGGGGTTTTTGGAGAAAATACAAATTTTTTAATTGTAATAACATATTTGTTTATAAAGATATCTTAATGAAATTTGCAGGAAATGTGGATCTTATTAATACAAATAAAAGCGCGTTAACCAAATTTCAATCAGGTAGGGTTTTCCTGAAATCCCAAAAAAACTAATGAAAGTTCCCAAAAATGGGATTTTTTACATTTTTGGCTATAGAATCCACATTTTTCTGAAGTCCCGTAGATTTTGATTTAAAACTTTTAACAATATATTGGAGATTCTTAAGATATATTCCGCTTGTCGATTCGTGCTTTGGGATTTGAGAAAATATGGTCTAAAATCAAAACTTTCATATAAAATGGGTCGAATTCGGGAGGGTGTGTACCATGACCAATTGAGTTATAGGGCTTGTTTTTTATCTTAAAGTCATCTCTGTGAAGTTACCTTTCAGAAAAGTGTAAAATTATTATATGTTGCTAAAGAAAATTTTATTTTAGATAAAAAAGAGTGTAGATACTTTTTCGGCTAAAAAAAAACACAAAAAGTCGTCTTTTTTGCAATTTTCAAATCCAAAATCGTTTATTTTAGGACCCGGTACAGGTATCGACTTCAAATTTTTTTTATTCAATAGATAATTTTGTTCTTTAACTAGTTAAGAAAAAAACGAATAAAATCGGTCGGAAATACTAGGATATATATGAAAAAAACTGGACCAAGAACATGCAAAATTATGGTACTTAAAAATTCAAACGCAAATAACTCGAAAACTATAAGAGATAAATAAGACATGTAAGCATGTTTTTTATAGGTCTTATCAGGGCCTACAACAATATATAAAAATATTTGAAATCGGACGAGAAACAAAAATTTGGCAAGCGATTAAAAATTTTTTATGTCAGAGGTACCTAACTTTGAGCCCCCTTAGCTCCGCCCCTGAGTGGTTTGTTGTGCCCCCCTTCCAAACTTAACATTGTACACTCCTCTGCTAAGCCTATACAAAATTTCATGAAAATCCAACGAGCCGATCAGAAGTTACAGATTTATTTCCAAAAAATTTCGATTTGCCCCACTGTGCATCCCAGCATACACGGTTTCAAACGTTTCAAATACTTTAAAATTTTACATCAAACGTGTTTCTCAAACTTGTTTCAAATGTAAATAGAGGTTTGAATTCAAATTGAGAATCATTTGAGAAAAAACGTTTGAAAATGTATACTTTTTCAATTTGATATCAGATGTTATTATCAAATTATTATCAAGCCTAACGACAATTTTAAAAATATTTAACAATTATTATCAAATCATTTTTAATTCTTAAAAAAATCAAAGTTTAAAAAAATATTTGAAAACTTATATTTTCACAATTTAATATAAAATGTTATTATCAAACCATTCCTAAATCTAAAGACAAGTTTACAAATATCAATTTGGTATCAAATATTATTATCAAATTATTCTTAAGTTTTGAGCAAGTTTAAAGATATTTGAAAAATTAAGTTTATTAAACAAATTAAAAAACACTTTAAAAACTGTATACCAATAAGTACAAATTAACAAACAAATAAATAAAATCAAAAATGCAAATTTTTTCTGTGTTCCACATGTGGTTACCATCCACATTTAATAAAAGTTTGAGAATTAATGGCATTTCTCAATTTGACAATTAATTCCTTGATGGCTTGATTTCAAATCACTCTCAATTTGATATAAAACCTATGTGTTTGCTGGAATGGCTTATTTTATTCTTACACTACCCGCTTTATGTTAAGAAAAAAAAAACAGAAACATTTTTGGCGTTTTCACTATTTAAATCTTCCATTTTGCAAGAATTTTTTTGAGCACTAATTTGCAAATAACTCTGAAAATATTGGACATATAAAAAATTATGTTGGCTTGAACACATTTTTAGTCCGCATCTTTAGGTGTATCATTTATATAAGTCGTACACACCGTTCTTGACTTATGGAGAAATATACTCGCTTTATTATGGGCGAAATATTAGACACGCCCATAAAAAATCCAGACCTGATAGAAAAAACTGAAAGCACATTCGTGTTTAGCACATCAAATCCATAATGTGCAACTATTCCTCTTTGGGGAGGATTTTTTGCAGACCAGTATAATTGATGCATGGAGGTCCTCAAGCGAAAAAATTATGGGAACACTGATGAAGTGAACTTCAGTGAGAATTTTATTTATATATTTTATAAATATATATATTTTAAAATATAACTATACGTACTCATTTTCAATTAATGTTCTTTTTATATTTTGTTCCTTCCGTTTTAAAACTGTTGAAGTTTTTAGTTCAGTTCAGTTATAAAACACTGCTAAGTGCCTTTCATCTTGTACTTTTAATCTTATTCAAAATTTCATAGAAATATTTTCTATTTCATTTGCTTTTACATATTGCCAATTTTCGTTATTCTATGACTTTTATATCTCTAGAAATCCGCAAAAGTATGGTGTTCTGCAAAGGAGTGTATCATTTTGTTGAACGATTAATTTGTAATAAATTAATCATAACGGATTAAGTTTTAACTTAAACACATTAGTTCACAAAAAAACAAAAATCAATACCCTAGTATGATGAATGTAAAGTTAGTACGAAATTGTTTAGTTAGAAAATTTGATTTAATTACTTTTAAATTATAGAAATAGTAATAAGATCCCAAACCAGTGACAAGTGCTCCAATTATAAAATGCATTAATGTTTTGGTTGTCATTTTCCGAAAATGCAATTGGTCTGACCCTTGATTTAAGTTTGATCAGTGTCTACAAATTATTAAAAAAATATATATTTTAAATTCTTTAGATAGGTTCATATTGATACATTCATACATACATTCATATATACATAGATACATAAATACATTCATACATATGTACAAGTTTTTATTTGGTTCTCTGCCTGTATACATACGTACATACATACATTCATACATATGTATGTTTGTATGTATGTATGTTTGTATGTATGTATGTATGTTTGTATGTATGTATGTATGAATGTATGTATACAGGCAGTGAACCAAATAAAAACTTGTACACAAAATACTTTCCTCTTCAGCATATCTCTTTAGCGCTTTAAACTTTTAAGTTATGCCAAAATTTCATAGCACAATCGTGCTGGCTGAATTCACACATATTCTTACGCTCAACAGTATGCGATTCAAAAAATGAAATGGAAATAATTATAGAATTTCGAAACGACTGTTCCGATTTCAATAAAATTTCACAGTGATAGTAGAGGAGTAGAGTTCAAGTTTTGAGCTTGGACCATATAGACCTTTAAAAACGATTATGATTACTTATATCTATCTGATCCCATTTGAAAGATTTTTATATGGGATGAATTAGTTTTGTAGTTTTTTTTTTTTTTTTGAACTTTTTGTTATATTTTTTTTAGAATTTTTGTATTTAGGCTTAAGTTCATTGAATAATTGTTGAAGAATAATATAAAAGTTTTATTGGAAAAGTTGTAAGTTAAATAGACGATGTTTACAGAAAACACCACGGTGCGATGCTGAAGAGTGCTGATGTCTGTCGTGGCTGACTAGAAAATGCATTCCATTCTGCCGTGTCCAATAAAACTTTTACAATGTATTCTTCTACAATTATTCAATGAACTTAATTAAATCTAAATACAAGAATTCTAAAAAAAAATATAAAAAAACGTAAATATAACAAAATCCCAACTCAATACCTCTTTCGCGTCTTGTCGCGAAAAGTCTTCTACGAGTTTTCTTATTATAAATATTATTATACATTTTTGAAAATAAGACACTATTACCTACAAAATGATGTATAATATGCCTATCTTTACCTTTCCTTAAAATTAGCGATCAAAATCAATAGAAAGAGTAGAAAAAATTACTTATGTAGTCATATAGCTTCTTCACAATTAGTAGGTAACATAATGGCTTAGATAATGTTATTCTCAAGTTAATCATTTATGTTAGACCTGAGACTTTCATTAACTAATATTTTGGAACAGACACTATATTTTTAGTACAGGTAAATTGAGGCAGGTACATTCTACCTCCTGTTGTCATTTATCGTTGTTATTAATATTGGATATGAGTAAAATATTACATGAACTCAGATATTTATTTTGTATAACAATAATAATTTTTTAAATTAATAAGAATTAGCTTAATTTAAAAAAATAAATTAAGTTAATAATCTATATTTGAAAATTATAGTAAATCATTATGGTAACTTAATTTAGTAAAATAATCTGATTCCCAGTAATCCATATCTAAGTGATAAAGCAAATCCTTATATTTATGAATGTTTTCATATGTCAAATCTCTGTAGCAAATTCAACATTTCCTCATAGATGATAAGACTGGATCAAATGATAATATAAGATTATTAAAAATATCTTTATTTTGAGGCAGTGTGGAAACTTTTCTTAATCTAAACTGGTAAACATATTTGAAATCTCGATTTCTCGATTCTTAGGGCTCTTCTGTAAGCTCTCCTAAGGGAAGAATATTTTGCTTAATTATTATTTCTCCATTGCATAATATCTTATGTACGGTTGGTGACAACAATTCCCAAGGATACAATTTTATAAGTGTTTTTGAAATTTCATAGGAATATTCGCCAATTTTTTTATAATTAACTTGCTGTTTGCTGTTTATTGCCATTAAAATGATGTTGACTCTTCGTAGTAAATCCATATTCCTGTAGTTTTTGAGGTTGTTTCAATGTGTAGTCCAGTCTGTTGCTTAAATTCCTCTTGAATTCTCTCCTTCTCGCATGCTTTAATTTTCTTCAGTTCCTCATTATTATTTCCAGATTTATTTTCGTTTCCTGATATGCTTCTATACTTCAAATCATATGCCAGATGTAGAAAGTACTATGGAAATCTTATTCTGACATGCAAAGGAGATATTCCGTATTTTAGAACACAATTCCAACCAGAGAAGGTTCCTGTTATGATATTGCTAACTTTCCCATCAATCATTTTAAGTTTCGTACCAAGCGATATGTTAAATGCATGTTCCAATATTTCAATCGAAATAGGATCCGGGCTTCTAACCTCTACTTCAATACAATATATTAATTCTTGTGTTGTATTTGTTGATTCTTTTGTGTAAAAGGAAATTGGTCTGCAAAACTATTTTGATCTAAGTGTTGGATTTATCCAAACGTCTTTAAAACTAGTTAATGGGGTATTGCTGTTAGCATATTTCCTAATTCTTAAAGGGTTCAATGATGCCATAAATACACTTTTATATTTCGAAAATTTTGGGCTTGTTTGTTTATATTTTGAAATTGATGATATGCCATCACATCCCCTTTTGCTGATTAATTGGAGATCACAGGCATTTATTATCTTAAGATGTTCAGTGGAAAAGTCCGAAAGGATCCTTGATGCTGTATTTTCAAGTAATGTAGAAACTTGAATTCTGGCTTTCCGATCGGTAATTTCAATGGAAGATGGTATAATGCTTTTATTTTTTACCTGTAATGCTACATATGATGGTAAAACGTCCATACCTGTAGTAGTGTTCTTCTTAAAATTACGTAATTCTGATAGCTAAGTTTCAGTTACAGCATTAGGGCTATATTTGCTGCAATACATCACACTTGTCTAGAACATTCTTATTTAGAAACAAGTTGGAGCGCTATATTCGGCTGTGTCGAATCTTTTATACCCATGCATGTATTGGTTTGTTTACAAACAAAAGTACATTTTTTCAGTGATGATATTTGTATTTTTGATAAAGAAAAAAGTGGTGTATAAAAATATAAAATTTATTTAAATTTATAAAAACGTTGAAAGCAAATTTCTTACAATTTATTCTTATTATTTTTCGTTATAAACAATCATTGTTGACAATTTGCACGTGTCTATTCTTGCATCAAGCGGCTCGCTATATAAATGTATTCGGATATTCTCCGTGCCTGTCTGGTAGGATTAGATAGCAGCCATAGCACCAAATATATATATTATACTTATATATATATATATATATATATATATATATATATATATTATATATAGAGAAATCTTTTGAAATCACTTTTGAGAAAGCTCCAGTTATCGGATATATGTTTTATACATCAAATTATAATGTAACCTTTTATTGTTTTTCTTATGTTTTTAATAATACCGGTATATACCGGTATATACAGGTATTTTAGTTTCGGTACCGGTATACTGATATAATTCAAAATACCGTTACCGATGCCGTTACCGAAATAAAAATAAATTAAATACCGATACCATTACCGATATTTTTATTCGTTTCGGTTTCCAACCTTGATTTCGTTTCAAATTCAGAACTTATGCTAAATAATAATAATAAATAACCAAAATTTAAAAACATAACTGAAAGCTCATAAATTCAACTTATCTGCTTAGAATATTACGATTGATATATTACTAGCGCACCTGTACAAGTTTTATTTTGGCTTTGAAATATCAAGTTATTTTATATTATCTTAATTTTTAGCAATAAAGAGAATTTGTTGAACAAAACCAATATTATTTATAGAATATATATTTCATTGTTTTTTAATGATTTTTAAATTAAAAATGTCTTTTTATTGTTTTTCTTATGTTTTTAATAATACCGGTATATACCGATATTTCATTGTTTTTAATGATTTTTAAATAAAAACTGTAACTTTTTATTGTTTTTCTTGTGTTTTAATAAAATAAACTAAAATACCGTTACCGATGCCGTTACCGAAATAAAAATAAATTAAATACCGATACCGTTACCGATATTTTTATTCGTTTAGGTTTTCAATGTTGATTTTGTTTCAAATTCAGAACTTATGCTAAATAATAATAATAAATAACCAAAATTTAAAAACACAACTGAAAGCTCATAAATTCAACTTATCTGCTTAGAATATTGCGATTGATATATTACTAGCACAACTGTACAAGTTTTATTTTGGCTTTGAAAAATCTAGTTATTTTATATTATCTTAATTTTTAACAATAAAAATAATTTGTTGAACAAAACTAATATTATTTATAGAAGCCTAAAACCTTGCCTCTTAACTGTATTTGATTTCAACTTAGATCCTTAACATAGAGTCTCATTACAGAATTTTTTATCAAAACAAACGTTAAACTTAACGCGAATTCGTGGAAGGTGGCAACAGTTGCACAAAAACAACAATATGGCGTATTCATTATTATTTTTTATATATGCATTTTGACAACTGTAACAACCAAAATAATAATCAGCTCTTTAACTAAGGTTACCTTGTATATATTGACGTTTGTTTTGATAAAAATTTGCCTAATGTAGACACTAGGTTAATGTAGACACTAGGACTACAGAGATATGCCAATACGGCTTTGGCACGGTTAGCGGCTAACCGATAAGCCGATGAATTTTTACGAGCTGCTCCGCCGCCGATGCTATCGGCTCATTTTTCAGCCGTTCTTATCGGTTAAGCCGATTTTTATGTTGTTCTAATTTTCGTTTATATAGTCATAATTTTCAAAAATATGGGAACAATTTGTAGAGACAATTAGTTTCCCTTAAAGGAGACAAATTGTCTTTTACTGATCTTCATGTAAACGGTGAAGTTTTAAAAACTTGCAATGAACATGTAAACGGTGAAGTTTTAAAAACTTGCAATGAAAAGGCAAGTTCAATAGCAGACGTAGTTGGTAATTCACACAGCATTTCTTTAAATAATTATTCACCTATTGACACATCTTTTTCAAGATTCATTCATGATCTTAACGATACAATTCTTGACAGATCTAACGTAGAGCTTACCTATTTATATGAAGTTAAATCGTTTGTACTTTTACTGAAAAATAATAAATTGCTTTTTTGAAACTTTATGTACACTTTTCAACCCCTGTTTTGTTTGTATCTATAATAACACCCAATCTAGTGATAGACAAAGATTTTAGATTTAAGAAGTAGCTTTTTACGCTGACGTCAGTGCTTTTATTTGCTGCGATAAGGTGTCAAACGCAATAATAAAAAAAATGGAAGATAGTTTAAAATTAACCCATAAATACTTTGATAAATGGAAGACAAAAGTTAATGTTATTGTTCAGTCATAATTTCATTTAAATATATTTATATGTAATTTATTGTTCACTTAAAGAGTTCATTATTTTAATTAACTTTATTTAATTAGAAAACGATTCATTTCTTTAAATACCATGTCGGTTATTCTGGAATTTGTCACATTTACTCTCTCTTTATTTTCTTATAATTTGTTACTGTTCTTATTTACTTGCGAAAAACATTACCTTCATCTATAACAATATTTTGTACATTCATTCTTTTTCTGATCATTAAACTGTGCAAAATAAAAGCGGATCATATATATATATATATATTTGATGCGCTTTTATTGGGAGTTTGAATACATTTTTTTAGATTTTTTAATTTTATGTTTTTTAGATTTAAGACCTATACCTATATATACCAATTAAAAGCCTAAATTCTGCATTTTAATTACTTTTTTCGGTTTTCAGCACCGCCATACTTTTTTTTAAATTCGCGTTTTTTAAGTGAAGAATAACTTAACGCCGTTAGCAACTTGTTTGTTTGAACTCCGTTTTAAATAACATATTAAAGGGCTTTGGTATTTATTTTTCCATGTATAGCCTTGTTCAGACCGGCGCGAAATTACGAAATTTCATGCCGAAATTACGAATGAAATCTAGAGTGTTCATACTGGCTAGATGACATTTGATGTAATTTCGTGAACAGCTGATACTTATTGTTTACTTTTTAAATTGTTATAGGGGTAAATGAAGTATTTTGAAATGGAAACAAATAAGAAACAATTACTTACTAAATTGGAAATAATTTATTTGCAACAATTAAAAATGTTAAAAGAATAGGTTTCATTTTGCAAAATCACTTTAATAATTAATCTTAAGATTTGTGTTTAAATTTAAGATCAGCTGTCAATTGTTTTTTTTCTTCTCACGGTTGAAACATGCAGTACATAGTTGAAAAAAAGTATTTTTTCCAACCATGTACAGAGTTGCATGGAAATGGGCATCGTAATTTCAGTGTAATTTCGCCAAAATTACACAAAATTATGTAATTTCGCAAGTGTCAACATGTATGGGAAATTACGCAATTTCAACTTGATTTCGGCCAAAATCACGAAAGTACGTAATTTCGCGTCGGTCTGAATGCCCTATATAATATTTATTTGTAATTTATTTGTTTGTGTTTATTTTATTTTTTAAAGGAAAATATATATTTTAGTTTGAACATATTTTATTTTTTTTAGTCTCCTGATCGCCATGTTAAAAAAATTAATGTTGCTGGTCAACCGTGTTATGAATGAATGGTCTTGAAATTGTTAGTTCCAAATCATCGGAACACTGGATATTTGTATATTAAAAAATTCACATTAATTAATTTTATTTTATTAAATAATTGCCTTTATTCTATTCTATTTACAGACTGTGTTGTTTGTACCGGAACAATTTAAGACCATCATTATTAATAGTCTTGGCTAAGATGTCATTGATGGCTGCATCCGCCTGCTATAAGTCAGCACATTTTTTTAAAGCTAGAAACATGAAATTAAAAAGTGTAGTCCTAAGTGATTGAAAATCTATAAGATAGAACTTTGTGATACTTTTTTGTTCTTCCGATGGTACTTTTTGAATTTTCTATAATATTTAACCTAAAAACATGAAATTAAATAAAGATATGTGGTTCTAAGTTAATGAGAATCCATACGAGGGGACTTTGTTGTACTTTTTGTTCTTTTAATGGTACTTTTTTAATTTTTTATAATATTTAAACTACATAGAAACATGAAATTAAAAATATGTGGTCCTAACTAAATGAGAATCCATAAGAGGGACCTTATGGTACTTTTTTGTTCTTCAAATGCTACTTTTTGAATTTTCTGTAATTATGAACCTAGAAACATGAAATTAAAGATACGCGGTCCTAAGTAAATGAGAATCCATAAGAGAGTACTTTGCGGTACCTTTTTTGTTTTGTTCTTCTAATGGTACTTTTTGAACTTTCTGTGACATTTAACTTAGAAATAAGAAATTGAAGATATGTGGTCCTAAGTGAATGAGAATTTATAAGATGGACTCTGTGGTACTTTTTTGTTCTTCTGATGGTACTCTTTGGAGTTCCTATAATAATGAACTTAAAATCATGAAATGAAAAATATATGGTCCCAAATGAATGATAATTCCTAAGAGGGAACATTGTGGTACTTTTTCATTCTAGTAGTACTTTTTGAATTTTTATAATTATGAACCTAGAAACATGAAACTAAAGATATGTGGTCTTAATTGAATGATAATTCCTAAGAGGGTACTTTCTTGTTCTTCTAATTGTACTTTTTGAAATTTCTATAATAATGAACTTAAAATCATGAAATTAAAAATATATGGTCCTAATTGAATGATGATTTCTAAGATAGATTTTGTGGTACCTTTTTGTTCCTCAAATGCTGTTTTTTGAATTTTCTATATTTAATCTAGAAACGTGAAATTAAAGAAATGTGGTCCTCAGTGACTGAGAATCCATAAGAAGTGATTTTGTGATATTTTTTTGTTCTTCCAATGGTACTTTTTGAATTTTCTATAAAATATTTAACCTAGAAATATGAAATTAAAGAAATGTGGTCCTAAGTGACTGATAATCCATAAGGGGGAATTTTGTGGTACTTTATTGTCTTCTGACGGTACTTTTTGAATTTTCTCTAATATTTAACTTAGAATCGTGGAATTAAAAATATGTGGTTCAAATTGAATGATAATTCTTAATAGGGGAGATTGTGGTATTTTTTTTATTCTTCTAATGGTGCTTTTTGAATTTTTATAATTATGAACCCAGAAACATGAAAATATAAAATAAGAGGGGATTTTGTGGTACTTTTTCGTTCTTCTAATGCTACTTTTTGAATTTTTTGTAATAATAAACTTAAAATCGTAAGATTAAAAATATATGGTGCTATTTGAATGATAATTCGTAAGAGGGATTTTATGGTACTTTTTTGTTTTCAAACGATACTTTTTGAATTTTCTATATTATTTAACCTAGATATATGACTCTAAAGAAATGTGGTCCTAAGTGACTGAGAATTCATAAGCAGGGACATTGTGG
Organism: Protocalliphora azurea; assembly: GCA_932274085.1. NCBI lineage: Eukaryota > Metazoa > Arthropoda > Insecta > Diptera > Calliphoridae > Protocalliphora > Protocalliphora azurea. Next base: position 61,609,395 of record OW026522.1, read on the forward strand.
TAATTTTTCGTAATTTTAATTGTAGTTTTGAATTTTTAAAGGATGAAATTAAACACAATCTGTCCTAACCTAGAAACATGAAATTGAAGATATGTGGATTTAGTGACTGGGAATCCATGAGGGGATTTTGTGGTACTTTTTCGCTCTTTTTGAAGTTTCTATAATATTGAACTTTAAATAATGTAATTTCTAGACAATTTGAATTTGTATGAATCTCGCTTGAAAGTTCCCCGAGTAAATATAAAAATTAAAAATTTGGATTGCTTTAGTAAAAAAATAAAAGAATATTTCAAAAAAGGAACATTAAAATATTTCAAAAAGTTGAAACAGAATTTTCAACTCTCGGTCACGTCGAGTATAAATGAAATCTGAATTTCAGTTAGTTTTTTATCTCTATCAATTACCAAATTAGAAATAAAATAACCAAAATTAAAAATGTTGAAGTTATTTATGTAAAATTTGATATATATTTTTTTATGTTCAGGTTTAATTTTTTTTTATATCGGTTATAAAGTCAAATTAATCTTAACTTTCTTTAAAATGTGTCGAAAATGCTCAAAAGAGAAAAATATGTAAAATTTAACTGTTTAGAACAACGGTTCCCAGCAAAAAAGAAATGAAAAAGTCCTGAGACAAATTTTTATCAAGACAAACGTCAAAATTATTGTTGTTTTTGTGTTACTGTTACCACCTTTCATAAATTTAGGATAATTTTGACTTTTGTCTTGATAAAAAAAAATGTATAATATAGACACTGTGTTATTTGTTCGATATGTGGCACTGACAAATAACACAAAATGAAATTAAACAAAAAAAAAAAAAAAATAATACCATTAAATTTTGAGAACATACCTCGACGAAAAAGAAAAAAAAGTGATTTATTGTAATAAAATAAATTAATTAATATATGTCGATATTTTGTAAGATGTTATGATAGAAAAAATTTTAAATAATATTTTAACATCATCTAATCTCTAGTGGAGACTACCAGTAAAGAGAAGTTACACCTCATCGAAGAAGCTAGATTTTTCACGGAATTTGTTCAAATTTCTTTTTCATGTTTCTGATTTGTTGTTTGTCAAATATTTTTTGAAAAGTTTCACAATACAAATTTAAAAAGTATACATGTAAAGAAAATTTCGAAGCAACTTAAAGCAAACTTTTATAAAAAAAATGCTGGATAATATCCAATATTAATAGGCTCTAATTCATATTGCTTCCTTTTTGTTAAAAAACGTATTTGCTATGCTTTGTGTATGACCATTTATTACGAAAAAAGTTCTAAACAGCCCACACGTAATACTTTGAAGAAAGTAATAAATTAGAGAAATGTTTATCAAAATAAACGTTAAATTTTTTTATGACAGATAATTTTTTATATCTATCAATTATACAGGAAAACGAATGTCATAATAAACCTTGTAAAAGTTATCAACAACAATTAAAGGGTGTATTTTACCAAGAAACGTCAAGACAAAGTTTTCAGAGCGCTGAACATTTAATTTTAATGTCTGTCTATATTAGAGAAATTTTTATCAAGACAAACTTCAAAAGCATGCGAATGTATGCAAGGTAACCTCAGTTAAACAGCTGTCAAACTCCATAGATAAAAACAATAATGAATGCACCTTATTATTGTTTTCGTTCAACTGTTGCTTCCTTCCATAAATTCGGGTCAATATTGAAATTTATCTTGATAAAAATTTTTCTAATATAGACACTGTGTCACAGAATGACTATATTAGACAAATTGTTATCAAGACAAACATCATAATCTATATATCTATATATACATATACAAGGTAACCTTAGTGAAACAGCTCACTATTATTTTTATTTGTGACAGCTGTCAAACTGCATATATAATAACATTAATGAATTCTTCTTATTGTTGTTTTTGTGCTACAGTTGCTACCTCTCATAAATTCAGGTAATTTTGACATTTGTCTTTTTATTTATTTATTTAATAGCCAATGAAATTACAATTTCTTACAGGCTAGCATATATATTATTCTTAAAGCTATTAACAATAAAATATTTTCATAATCATTCAATAACAAAAACTTATTATTTAACTAAGTTAAAAATAATCCTCTTAATGCGGATTGAATTTAATGAGAAATCAATATATGGATAGAAACTGTTGAATTGATTGCATATACGTCTCATGGGATCAAAGTTGGCATAATTGGTTCGAAAATATTTTATTTTTAAAGGAGTATAATTTCTAGTTGGACGATTTGGGATTACGAATTCGATCTTACGAAGCAGGAACTCAGAATTAATTGAACCGTTTACTAAATTAATTACAAATGAAATATTCATATATTTTCTCCTACTTTCAAGAGTAGGGAGATCAATAAGCTGTAATCGACTTTCATATGATGGTAAATTAATATTAGGATTCCATGGAAGATTACGAAGACAAAATAAGAGAAATTGTTTCTGGACCGATTCAATTTTCTTTATATGAACTTCGTATTGAGGATCCCAGACCACGGAAGCATATTCCAGGATTGGTCTTACAAGAGATATGAATAATTGCTTAGAAACATAAGGATCATTAAACTCTCTTCCCCAGCGCTTGAGGAAACCTAGAACTCCTTTTGCCTTATTAACGATTTGTGAAACGTGGGAGTTAAAGGATAGTTTACAATCAAGCAACACACCCAGATCAAGAAATTCTTCGACTAGATCAAGTTGATATTCATTTATTGTGTATCTACAGAGTACTGGACTTCTTCTATAGATATCATGTGTTTACACTTTTTTAAATTCAGATCCATTAGATTCATCATACACCAATCATAAAGATTGTCAAGATCTGATTGGAGTAAGGAACATTGATAGGAATAGTTAAAGCTATGGAACAGCTTTACATCATCAGCATACATTAATATTTTAGAATTCCTAATGCAAGCTGGTAGATCATTTATAAATATTAGGAATAGTAAGGGGCCGAGATGACTACCTTGTGGAACACCAGATAAAACAGGAATGGTTTTTGATGTACATTCTCTGAATAGTACACATTGGCATCTATTTTTAAGATATGTGGAGATCCATTTAAGGAAAACAGGAGAAAATCCGAGCTTATCCAATTTGAACAGTAGGAGATCGTGATTTACTTTATCGAAGGCTTTACAGAAATCTGTGTATATTACGTCTGTCCGTAAACCGGACTCAAATGCAGTTATAACTGAGGTTGTGAACTCCAAAAGGTTAGTAGTAATGGAACATCCTTTTTTAAATCCATGCTGAAATGGCGAAAGATAACATACAACTTGATGCGAAAGGATTTCAGTAACTATCTTTTCGAAAAGTTTTGGAATAACACTTAATTTAGCAATACCTCTATAATTGGAAATGTTGGATCTGCTACCGGATTTGAACAAAGGTATAATATAAGATTTCCTCCAAACTTCAGGAAAGTAACCACTAAATATTGATATGTTGAATAAGTATGTTATTGGAGATATAAGAGAATGTAAACATTTTATAAGAACACAGCTTGGAACACCATCAGGTCCACATTTATCAGAATATTTTAGATTCTGTACAGCTCTCAGTACCATCGTTTTATCTAATGTTGGACAATTTATAAGGGTTGCAGCTGGAATTGGATATGGATAATTGGAAAGTTCATGTGAATCTTTATCAGAATAGGCGGATGAGAAGAAAGCAGCAAACATATCGCAAATATCTGCATCGTGTGAGGATTCTTTATCTCCAAATTTCATCATGGACGGATATTCAGAGACTCGACGCTTAGAATTTACGAACTGGTAAAAATATTTTGGATTATTTTTAAAGTTTCTTTTCACCCTAAAAAGATAATTATTGTAACATTTGATATTTTCCGAATTGTAAACTGATCTTGATATGGAGTACCTCATATAATCAATAGGTAAACCGGACTTTTTGTATTTTCTATAATGTTTGTTTTTCAAATTTTTTAAGCCATTGAGCTGCTTTGTAGTCCAAGGCGGTCCATGTGCAATTTTTTTTCTCGTCATTGGTATTGATTTCTTAAAACATTTAAATAAGCCATCATAGAATTTATTCAAAATGATGTCAATATTACGAGGGCATACTTTATTGTAAGGAATATATTCAAACCAGTTTTCAGAATAAAGTAGGTGATTTAATTTGGAATAATCAGCTTTACTAAAATCAAATACCATCTCATTATTTACATTGGATTGTAATGATATTTTTGTTTCAACGTTTACGCTTATTTCAAGAGTGGGGTGATACGCATCTTCGGGTGTTAATAATGGATTAATGCGAAGAATATTAAATTCTTCAGGTTGATCAACAAATACAAGATCAAGTAGTTTGCTAAGCTTGTTTACTATGTTGTTTATTTGGAATAGTCCCATATCAGCAATAGCGTCCAGTAATTCAATAGATGTTTCCGATCTTATTGATGGGCTTAAAAAGCATGAATCAGGAGTTTCGCACCATTTAATATTTGGAATATTAAAGTCACCAAGAACAATTATGGAGTCTCCAGGTTTGGATTGATTAGCTACAAATTTTATCGCGTTTGCATGTTGTTCATAAATTTGAATGTTTGACGCAGGAGGAATATAAGAGCAAGTTATAAAAATTGTTCTAAATTTAGCTTTAACACATACGGCGATAAATTCAATATTTTGATCATTGTTAAAAAATATTTCTTCTGAAGGAAAAAGAGTTGAGACAGAAATCAAAACTCCCCCACCTTCTTTGCCCACTCTATCAAGCCTATAGATTTGAAATTTACTGCACATTATTTCAGAATTATGAATTTCTTTATCAGATTTATTTCGGAGCCACGTTTCAGTGAGTACAATGATATTATGCTCAATATCAAAGCTCTCTAAATAAAGGGATTTTAACTTTGTGTTCATACCTCTAACATTTTGGTATGCGATGGAGATAGCTGAGAAGTTGTAATCATTTTTTGGACAAATATTAATATTTAACGGATTATTTAATTCAATTAGTTTTTTGGATTTGGATCAGATGCCCTGGGAAGAATTACGTTGTTATCATCACGATAAATAAATTGTCGAACAATTGTATTTTTTGGCCAAAATTGTGGATTAACGAGACGATCAAAAATACTTTCCGGGACAATTATTTTAAATGAAGCTCTATTGCGCGCATTTATCTTGTAAATTTGGACATTATTATAATCTTCGATGCCAAGGTTCGTTTTAATATAGAATTCAACATCATTTATTGTTGTATCTACTGAAAAACGGCTAGCAAATATGGTTTTCCTTGGAGCAATAATTTTTAGAGGCTTTGGAGTTACTGTTGTAAGAGGATTGTTGACCACATTTAAATTAGTTGGGATGTTTGACGATGAGGGAGTTAATAAAATAAGCTCAGGAGGCTTACTGGTAGCAAGATTTGGAATCATGGGCAAGATCGACGAATTAGATACCGTAGGAGTAACTGAAGTCGACTCTGATGGAATTATATTATAATTGGAAGCATTTGAAGTATGATGAGGCGGAATAAAATTATTTGTATTAGGAGTTACAACAGCAGCAGGATAACTACTTGTATTTGCGGTTGGTAAAGGAATAGAATCATTATTAGTAGTAATAACCCCTGTATTTTTAGGAATACAAGGAGGTGTTGATGATGACTTAGCAGTTCTTTTACGTTTAGGTCTCGGGGAAGCAGCAAAACTATCTAAATTTGTAAATTTAGAAAAAAGTTCACCATATTTAGTTAGTTTTCCTTGTAGAGATGAAAAGTCTTTTTTAATTCCATCGAACTCTGCTTTATAGCTTTTGAAAAAATTGTAAAATTCAATGCCAATTACTCTGCAATTTGGACAAGTCCACTGTAAGTTTTTGGCATTGTCAGATAATGCATCAGCATCACGAGCTTTGAGGCCACTACATTTTAAGTGGTAATTTCCCAAACACAACCAACAGGAAACCATAAGTTCTTTTCCGGAAATACTGCAGTTTTTATTCATACAGTCCATCTCAAAACTTTATTAAGGACACACACCAATACAAATATTATCAAGGATTAAAACCAGTAATATGTAATTAAATGGCAACACAGCAGTTAATTAGCAAGGACACCAATTATAATATTGATCTTAGTAATAGAAAACGGAGTGGTAATATTAAGGAAAATATAAAACGGAGATGTTCTATCTGACAGTTGTTTTATTTGACAAATAGAACTATACCAAATGTATGTCAATGAACAATACAAAAACAAATTCATGCAAAAATAAGTCTTAAGGTATATATATATCCACTGTTGTTGTTGTTCAAAACAATAAATAAAACAAATTTAATTAAGACTTAAATGCGAATCCAATTCAATGAACTTCAATATTCACTAATTAAGATATATATGTGGAACACTTATCTTAAATAAAATAACCAGAAAAGACAATTATAGATGGTGTTTTTAATTGAAAAAGTTTATAAAATCGCAACACAAAAATTTTCACAGCCGAAACTTTACAAGGCTACCAGACTAGTTGATAAAAAGTTATCTAATATAGACACTACGTTAAAGAAATTTTTATCAAAGCAAACGTCAAAATTTTTGTCTCAATTGCACATAATTTTTTGCCTCTATCATTATAGGGGAAACGTAGGTAATAATAAACCATGTAAAAAGCACAAGCAACAGTCAAAATGGAATCTTACCAAGCAACGCCAAGACAATTTTCCTTCACAAGTGTATACATTAGACAATTTTTATGGAAGGAGGCAACAGTTGCACAAAAACAACAATAAAGCCTTGTTCAGAACCACGCGAAATTACGTAATTTCATACCGAAATTATGAACGATATCCAGACTGTTCGTACTGGTAATGTGAACGTAGTTTTATATAAAACCAAATGTACTTAATTTCATGTGTTAAAGAAAATTCAATAAGTACCACTAGAATTATAAAAAAGTATCACAGAGTTGCCCTTTTGTGAATATACACTTACTAAAAATTAATATTACTAAACGAAAAAGTTCAAAAAATTCCTCTTATGTAAATTCTTACCCACATAGAACCATGTTTCTTCAATTTCATGTTTCATTTTTAAACTTTCAATGTATTATTCCTTATACAAACATTCTTTGTCACACACAAATATACACATAAATAAATTGTCGAACAATTGTATTTTTTGGCCAAAATTGTGGATTAACGAGACGATCAAAAATACTTTCCGGGACAATTATTTTAAATGAAGCTCTATTGCGCGCATTTATCTTGTAAATTTGGACATTATTATAATCTTTGATGCCAAGGTTCGTTTTAATATAGAATTCAACATCATTTATTGTTGTATCTACTGAAAAACGGCTAGCAAATATGGTTTTCCTTGGAGCAATAATTTTTAGAGGCTTTGCAGTTACTGTTGTAAGAGGATTGTTGACCACATTTAAATTAGTTGGGATGTTTGACGATGAGGGAGTTAATAAAATAAGCTCAGGAGGCTTACTGGTAGCAAGATTTGGAATCATGGGCAAGATCGACGAATTAGATACCGTAGGAGTAACTGAAGTCGACTCTGATGGAATTATATTATAATTGGAAGCATTTGAAGTATGATGAGCCGGAATAAAATTATTTGTATTAGGAGTTACAACAGCAGCAGGATAACTACTTGTATTTGCGGTTGGTAAAGGAATAGAATCATTATTAGTAGTAATAACCCCTGTATTTTTAGGAATACAAGGAGGTGTTGATGATGACTTAGCAGTTCTTTTACGTTTAGGTCTCGGGGAAGCAGCAAAACTATCTAAATTTGTAAATTTAGAAAAAAGTTCACCATATTTAGTTAGTTTTCCTTGTAGAGAAATTAGTGAAAACTACTCCCCCTAGAACTATCTGCCTTATTGGAAACTTAATATAAAATTACTCCTGAAAATTTTTAAACTTTCAATGTATTATTCCTTATACAAACATTCTTTGTCACACACAAATATACACATAAATAAATTGTCGAACAATTGTATTTTTTGGCCAAAATTGTGGATTAACGAGACGATCAAAAATACTTTCCGGGACAATTATTTTAAATGAAGCTCTATTGCGCGCATTTATCTTGTAAATTTGGACATTATTATAATCTTCGATGCCAAGGTTCGTTTTAATATAGAATTCAACATCATTTATTGTTGTATCTACTGAAAAACGGCTAGCAACGGCTTTTTTAATTCCATCGAACTCTGCTTTATAGCTTTTGAAAAAATTGTAAAATTCAATGCCAATTACTCTGCAATTTGGACAAGTCCACTGTAAGTTTTTGGCATTGTCAGATAATGCATCAGCATCACGAGCTTTGAGGCCACTACATTTTAAGTGGTAATTTCCCAAATACAACCAACAGGAAACCATACGTTCTTTTCCGGAAATACTGCAGTTTTTATTCATACAGTCCATCTCAAAACTTTATTAAGGACACACACCAATACAAATATTATCAAGGATTAAAACCAGTAATATGTAATTAAATGGCAACACAGCAGTTAATTAGCAAGGACACCAATTATAATATTGATCTTAGTAATAGAAAACGGAGTGGTAATATTAAGGAAAATATAAAACGGAGATGTTCTATCTGACAGTTGTTTTATTTGACAAATAGAACTATACCAAATGTATGTCAATGAACAATACAAAAACAAATTCATGCAAAAATAAGTCTTAAGGTATATATATATCCACTGTTGTTGTTGTTCAAAACAATAAATAAAACAAATTTAATTAAGACTTAAATGCGAATCCAATTCAATGAACTTCAATATTCACTAATTAAGATATATATGTGGAACACTTATCTTAAATAAAATAACCAGAAAAGACAATTATAGATGGTGTTTTTAATTGAAAAAGTTTATAAAATCGCAACACAAAAATTTTCACAGCCGAAACTTTACAAGGCTACCAGACTAGTTGATAAAAAGTTATCTAATATAGACACTACGTTAAAGAAATTTTTATCAAAGCAAACGTCAAAATTTTTGTCTCAATTGCACATAATTTTTTGCCTCTATCATTATAGGGGAAACGTAGGTAATAATAAACCATGTAAAAAGCACAAGCAACAGTCAAAATGGAATCTTACCAAGCAACGCCAAGACAATTTTCCTTCACAAGTGTATACATTAGACAATTTTTATGGAAGGAGGCAACAGTTGCACAAAAACAACAATAAAGCCTTGTTCAGAACCACGCGAAATTACGTAATTTCATACCGAAATTATGAACGATATCCAGACTGTTCGTACTGGTAATGTGAACGTAGTTTTATATAAAACCAAATGTACTTAATTTCATGTGTTAAAGAAAATTCAATAAGTACCACTAGAATTATAAAAAAGTATCACAGAGTTGCCCTTTTGTGAATATACACTTACTAAAAATTAATATTACTAAACGAAAAAGTTCAAAAAATTCCTCTTATGTAAATTCTTACCCACATAGAACCATGTTTCTTCAATTTCATGTTTCAAGAGTACCATTAAAAGAACAACAAAATAGTAACCCCACCAACCTCTTGGTGAATTCTTACCCACGTAGAATCATGTTTATTTTATTTCAGGGTACTAGGATTACAGTAAAAAATTAGAAGAATGAAAAAGTACCACAATTCCCTTATTGTGAATTTTAGCTCACTAAATTAATTATTCCAACAAATTTTTAAATTGTACATGTCAAGAAAGTAGTAAAACACAATTTTTACCAGTTTTCTTCATAAAATGGCAAAATTTAAAAAAGTACCAGGCACCTGTCCGATTATTTTTTAGATGAGTAACGATAACTTTTATACGTTTTTTTTTTTTTTTTTTTTTTTTTTTGGTCTATTAGTTTAGAATATATAAGGTTACCCATTTTACTCGTTTTTTCTCCCTAAACAGTGGAATTTCCGTTTTAGTGGACCTATGACGGAAGGAATATAAAGTTAATATTAGTGAAAACTACTCCCCCTAGAACTATCTGCCTTATTGGAAACTTAATATAAAATTACTCCTGAAAATTTTTAAACTTTCAATGTATTATTCCTTATACAAACATTCTTTGTCACACACAAATATACACATGAAGTAAAAGCTCTCAAAATAATAGTTCCTTAGATATACCACAATGAATAATTGCTATGTATGGGAGATGACACTACCCCTGCTCCGATCGAATAATATTACATCACATTTGAATTTAGGGATACACGTGATCATGCTGTGAAAGTTTTAATTAAATGGGTTCATCCGTTATAGAGATTTAAAAAAGTGGGCATGAAATGTGGGACTGATATTTGATCAAGGTCCAACATAGCCTATAAAATTTTCCAGTTCTGGAATTATTTATGTGTCAAATTTCATTAACTCTTAGTCTACACGTAGAAATTATTGTGTTGGCAATTGTCAAATTCTATCTCTCTCTTTAAAATGTTACGTGTGGACAAATAAGAAATCTATTGCGTAATTTATTTCGCAATAAATGTTTAAACACAAAGCTGAGCAATAATGTTTAACTCAAGCTGTCTAATTTATTATTATCCTTTAAAATTTTGCCCTTTTTAACAAAAAGAAAAGTGCAAAATAATTAATTTTGTTTTGAAAAGACAAATAAAGAGTAAACATGCGAAATAAATTAAAATTTTCGTTAAAAAAGACAATTTAACATATAAATTTCTCATGTAGGTTTTCTCCACCCCTTAACACAAAGTTGGAAATATAATTGTTTTCCAGTTATTCTGCCGATGTTATTTCTAATGTTAAAAAATAATGACTTCATGTAGACGTAGAGTAAAATAAGACCAGCCATTTACCCCTAGTCCTCACGTAGACATTTTTATGTTGCCAATTATAAAATTGTGTAGACCAATAAGAAATCTTTTGCGCAATTTATTTCGCAATAAATGTTTAAACACAAAGTTAAGCAATAATCTTTAACATAAACTGTCAAATTTATTATTCCTTTTCAAAATTTTGTTCTTTTTTAACAAAAAAAAAAAAAAAAGTGCAAAATTTATTAATTTTGTTTTAAAAAGAAAAAAAGATAAAAATACAAAAAAATAAAATTTTCAATAAAAAATAAAATTTAACATCTAAATTTTTCATGTACGTTTTCTCCACTCCTTAACACAAATATGGAATTAAAATAGTTTTCCCGTTATTCTACCGACGTTATTTCTAATGTTAAGAAATAAAAATGTCTTCGTGTTGACCTAAAGTTAAGAGGTATCCGATCAAGCCTAACATAGCTTATCTTCAAAATCTTCAGTGCAAGCACTATCTGTTTGTAAAATTTCATGTAAATGGCTTCTTTGATAACGTGAAAAATCGCAAAAATAGACTTTTTAAAAGTATGTATGTTAAATTTCGAGAAATTTGGTTCAGCCGTTTGAGAGTTGTAAAAAAGTCGGCGCAAAATGTGGGAGTGGCTTCCGAAAAAAATCCGCCGTAACTTATAACATTCTCCACTGCAGGCACTTTCTGTAAATAAAATTTCATGGAAATAGCTCCATTATTGAAGCGCAAAATTTAAAAAACTTATTTTTTTAAAAGTGAGCATGACGTCCAATCAAGAACTAACATAGCCTATAACAGAAAAAAGTTTGTGCATAAATATAAGAATTTACATTCATTGATTTCAGTTCATAATATAGAAGAATGTCTTAATAGTAACACTTTTTTAATTTTTTGAAATGAATCAAAAATCAAGAAGACTTAAATAAATTGTTTAAATTTTCAATTTGTAAAAAAATGTTTGATATATTCTTCGGAAAATTTTAGGTTTTTAATGATTTCTAGCTACATTATGGGAATAGAACAGAAGCGATTTTTATCAAAATGATGTGCTGCAGAATGCGAGCGAAATTACGCAAATTTCTAAACATTATTTTTTTACAGAATTTCCTTGGAATTTTGCCACTTTAAGGCGTTTATTGTTATTCTTTTCATGTATAACTATTTTCATTTACCATTTGCAATCAAATGTAATAAAACTAAATCAAGGATTTAACAAAATTTTTGCAAAATTACTAAAATTTTCATTATGAACAATTTAATAATATCTATAAACAAAATTTTATTTTTTATGAAAAAAAGTTTGGGAAAGTCATGTTCGATTCATAATATTTATGAAAAAGATTTTCAAATGCAACTTTTTTTCCGTGTAACCACTTCCGGTACAGGTGTTATCTGTACGTTAAATTTTGTAAAAATCGGATCAGCCGTTTGAAAATTTTAAAAATGTGGGCGTGGCATCCCATCAAAATCCAACGTGGCTTATAACATTCACCACTGAAAGCACTATCTGTGAGTCAATTTTCAAGGAAATAGCTCCATTAATAAATTAATAAATGTGGACCTGACTTCCAATCGAGATCTCCGGGACTGGTCCTATTTGTGTGTTAAATTTCGTGCAAATAGGATCAGCCGCTTAAACATTAAACATGTTTTAAAATCGATTACGTTTCAGTACACACCAGTGGTTTAAAAACTCCAAATTTCAAGCCAGAACACCTGTTTGGCGTTTTGAAATCGAAAACGCGAATCGTAAGCTACATGCGTTTTTCAGAACATGGACGATAAGCTTGTACATGAACATATTTAAACATGAATTATTCTGGAATAAATTCCCTTTTCTCGCTTAAAATCTTTCTTTGCAAACAGAACAGAACATTGTTTCCACAACGTAATATTATTTTTGCAAAATTGTGTCACACAAAATATTTATAATTAATTTTTTTTTACATTTGCACTTTTGTCTTGTGTGTGCACTACAGTATCTTCTGTGGTGTGCACGGCCATTGCTAGAAACAAGATCAAACACAAAGTCAAGAAGAAAGAATGACGGCGTCACCAAAAAAAAACGCAAAAATAAATCACACATCTGACAACAAAAATTTTCGTTTACCCCAGGTCTACAACTGAGATTAACGCTGATATAATATGTGAGATAACGCCGGCAGAAGAGAGTAACCATTTTGTTTATATTATGTTAAATCTTAAATAAGGGGTCCACGTATTCTAATAAATCCTATATTATTATTTTCAATCAGTTACAGAGTAAACATGTCCTTTTTATTTAAGCAATTCGCACTTTTTTAACACAATTTTTATAAAAATGATTTTTAACATGTAAAACAAACACTAAAAGGAAACAATTTTACAAAACAACATTGTTTTTCAATAATTTCCAAAATACACATACACACATACAAGCAAACTTTCGTATATTTGTATTTTTTGACAGTTTAAGATGATTGTGTAGATAAATCTCATCACAACAGTCTCATAATACATCTTATAATACTAATATTTGAATCTACACATGTAATAATTCTCTCACAGAGCGAAGTTGACACTCTGTCAGAAAAATCTTATATATTATATTACGTCTAGACGGGCTGTTACTTAGCGGAAAGTTTGAATGCAGGCATCCAAAATGATCACCAAGTATAAAGTTGCAATCAAACTCTTCTGTACGTACTATAAATGGTATAGCTCGGATTTTCTATGGTTTTAAGCAAAAATTTCTGTACATATATAATTTATTTCGCATTTTTATTCTTTGTCTTTTAAAAACTTTTGTTTTTATTAGCAGCCCATCTACACTTAACATATGTAAGATTTTTCTTATATTAGAAAATAAAAATTTCTTCGTGGAGACGTAAAATTTATTGCGAAGTAAGTTGCGCAATCGATTTCTTATTGGTCCACACGTAACATTTTAAAGAGATAGAATTTGACAATTGCCAACATAAAAACGTCTACGTGTAGACCATGGGTAAAGACGGAAGTACCATGTTACAAGTTTTTATTTGGTTCACTGTATGTACATGCAATATGTATGTATGTATATATGAATGTATGTATGAATGTTTGTTTCTATGTATGTCATAAAATTTTATAATCATTGAGAAATGCACGTATTTCACAATGAAGAAGTTATGAATTTATTGCTAATAAGAAAATTGCATGAGTGCAAAGTTCAAACATTTGGATATTGATATCTTTTAATCATTATAGATGAACTTTGCGAAACGTAATAATTGCTTAAATTATTTATATTGTATATTAAAATGTGAAAATACAAAAATACCTTTGTTATTGCTCACTTTTACAATGTACAAAAATTGTCAAGTAAAAATATTTATTTACTCAGCTTCGTTAAAAAAAACTTCTGACCGGTAACTACACTCGAAAAACAATGAATGGTTTGTATTTATACATAATGTAATTATAAAGTGACCGCATATCTACAAAAAAAACAATTGCTTGTATTTTGTTAGTGTAAACCCGATTGACCACAAACTTCGATAGTGATATCGCCTTCGAATAATTCACGAACATTTCTCTAACAAAACCTTCGAGAACGACTATCGAAGGCATTTCAAGAATGAACTCATAGAGCTCACCTGTCGTTCAGTTTGTGGCAGCAATTCGATCGATAGCGAAGATTCGTTTATGGTATCTATATCGAACCATTAGCGATATCGATCAGAAACCAAGCCTATTAAAAAATATCGGCCGCGGCGACTTTTCGGTTATAAGCCAATTTTTTAAACTTCTAAGAAACGTTAAAAATTTTTTTTCTTCAATTTATAAAAACAGCGATTTATATATATATATATATATATATATATATATATATATATATATATGTATAACAAATTTAAACTAGCAAAATCAATTTGCTTTTCCAGACAAATCCAATTAAATAAAAAAAGACATATTCTATATATTTGATAAAAATGTTTTTAAAATATTTCTACAAACTAGTGTGACTAGAAACATTTGGGGACCGCCCTAAGCCCTATCCTTATATAATGTTATAATATTATGTTCACACATATTAGTTTTTTTACTTGTTTTTTGAAAAACACAATAAGTTCAAAATCACTGTTCACATATCATTTTATTGTGTTTTTCCTTTTTTTTTTTTACTTTAACAACCAACAAAGTGATGATGGTGTTAATGTTAAATGTTTTATGTTAGGGGCAAATGAACGATAAAATTATGGTAGTATAAGTAAAATTTTATGTACATGCGTCACACCTATGATCCTTGAAAGAAAATCAAATTTTTTGAATTTTTCGTTTGCATGACATTCGAATTTTTATATTTATTTCGTTGCATATCATGCATTTATTCATTTTCGATGTAATTTCGTAGCGAAAGGTTGTACGGATATGTCAGATGGCAAACAAAAATATAAACTGAAATTAATGACATACAAATAATTCAATAAATAAATTTTCATGAATACTCAAAGAATTTGACAGTTGTAAATCAGATGGGCTTACGAGGGCACTTTCTTTTTTTTCTTTTGTAATGTGTATATAAGTGTAAAACAATGAATTATTTTTATTTTATTTTAAAAAATTATACATATTTTTTTCTTTTGTCATATATATATGTAAAACAATGAACAATTATTTTTATTTTATTTTAAAAAATGATATATATTTTTTAATAAAAAATATGAAACATAAAAAACTTGTTTTCTTAATTATAATGTTGACTTTTTATGGTCTCTTTGTGTTATACTTGCATTTCCTATATGTCTGATCTCTTGGCACTGGCTGTGTCACAAGATATTATAGATGAAGTGGATGAAGTCAGATTTCTTAAAAACCAATTGAAGAATTTTTTGCTGGCTATTCTTCCTTTTTACTATATATAGTCTCGTGGAACTGACCAGATCGCGAGATAAAATGGTATGCAAAATTATCAAAAAATATGCAAAACGGTGTTGCCGTTGTGCAATTTACAAAATCGTTACTAACTTTCGTTGCTATCATGGTACACATTTAAGATTGTATAGATAGATAATGTCGGTGAAGAGAACAACTTAATTGTTTAACATTCTTAAACCCAGGGTCTACAACTGAGATTAACGCTGATATAATATGTGAGATAACAAAAGCAGAAGAGAGTAACCATTTTGTTTATATTATGTTAAATCTTAAATAAGGGATACACGTATATTTTCAATCAGTCACAGAGTAAACAAGTACTTTTTATTTAAAAAATTTTCACTTTTTTAATACAATATTAATAAAAATATTTTTTTTATGTAAAACAATCATTAAAAGAAAGCAATTTTACAAAAAACATTGTTTTTTTTAGTAATTTCCAAAATATATAAGCACACACACATACAAACTTCAGTGTGTGTGTATTTTTTTGACAGTTCATCTTATAAGATGGTTGTGTAGAGAAATCTCATCACAACAGTCTCATAATACATCTTATAATACTAATATTTGAATCTACACGTGAAATAATTCTCTCAGAGAGCGAATTTGACACTCTGACAGAAAAATCTTACACATTATGTTACGTCTCGACGGGCTGTTAGATAATTAAGATAAATTAAGAGACTTATGGCCTGATTCAGTACGACAATCAAATTGTTTAAAAATAAAATTTGTATGAAAATTACTCATTTTTTCAAATGTTTTTTGAGTAGTTTTCATACAAATTTTATTTTCAAACAATTTGATTGTCATACTGAATCAAGCCCTTAACCAAATTTAAATAAACTGATGTTACAAACTGGAAGCTTCTAATATGCTACAAACTAGAAAATTCTAAAATCGTTATTTTATACTTATAAAACTATTTTTCGTAACAATATGTTTTATTGATTGAAATAGATGAAAGACAGACATCCAGAGGATTTCATCAAGATCTCTATCAATGAACTATCAAATTGTGTTTCTCCCTTCCGCTCAATTGCAAGGTTTTTAAAGTAAGTGAAAGCGATTTAGTAACTTCCAGTCACATTTTGTGATAATTATCTCAAAATATTAGGTACGCGAAACAACTAATATTTATATTAAACCAACTGATGTTTTAGATACTCCCAAGTACTAATTTAAAACAAATTCGGTCACCACAAAAAAATCTGTTTCTCTGCACACAAAAAAGATGGATTGGAAAATTTTTGCAATAATAAAAATTTATTAAGTTAGGCAAATATTTGATTGTTTTTATTTATTACATTGATTGTTTATATTGATTGTTTTTATAATGAACAAATAATTATTATTTCAATTTTATTTTATGAAATTCGCAAATGTTTTATTACATTTCGTATTTTTTTAAATTTTGTTTTATGTTCTTTACTGGGTTTTACCAAAAAATTGTTATGATTGTAATTATATACAACAACATATATACCCTTTAAACTACTTGGAATTTTTATTTGAAGCAATTGAAACTATTCTTGGAATTTTGGAATATTTTACAGTCTTCCATGCATGTTTATGTGATGTTTATAATCACGTACAAGAATTTGCGTTCTAGTATATAATCTATATCACCAATGATTCTCAAATTATATATTAAGTATGTCAAGTGAAAGAACTGCAGAGTATAAACCGTTTTGGGGATATTATAACCCCCAAATCGGAAAAAGTGTCAGAGATGTTGCATAAACGTATTCCATGTTAAGGCAAATACTTAAAGTCGTATTAAATCGCTCCAAAAATGACAAAAATTTGGAGCTTAAATCTAATAGTAGCCGTATGCATAAAATATTCGGCAGAGTTTAGCTTAAATAAAGGAAACTTTGCAAATATCCAACAGGTCTCTCGTTAAAGGACTTCGGGAAGAGTATGTCATTATTGCCTTTCAAGAAACAATGAGAAAAACACTGAACGAATACAAATACAACCTGTATACGAGGAAATAAATACTCTTATTGGGACAAAATATTGAAAAATTATTGTCATTCGCTATGATCCGTACTGACAAGCCTAAAATTTTCTTCAGCGAATTTATATTATGTGGTAATTGTAGTATAATTTAATCCAGACAGAGTATTTTTATATTTATTTAGTTTTTGCTTTTTAATAGTTAAAATGTTTATGTGTTATTTTTTTCCGCGTTATATATTAATAAATATATTAGTTAACATAATGCTATTCAAAAATATTACATTAGCTGAAATTTTTATACTTTTGTAAAAACTAAATAAACCGTGAAATTTTATTTTTAAATAATAAAAAAATTAAACAATATCTTAATTATTTTTCCTTATTTTTGTTTTTTAATTGACAAATACGGCCGTACTTTTCGTAAAAAATAGAATTAAATATATTTGAACATACGACGTATGTATATACGATTCAATGTATACACTGGGTTATTGTGTGCTTTTCAATAAAAATGTGTAAGTTCTAATTTGACAACGTACCTCGTAATACGACGCAATTGTGTTCTTAGTCATAATTTATGTTTTATGACTATTTTTGAGTCACAATACTTTCTATGAATACTAGGGTTTCGGAATTTCCTGACTTTTCAACTTCCCGGGAATGAAAAAATCGTATTCCGGGAATTTCCGGTATTCCCTCGAAAATTTTAACTTAACCTATAAATTGTCTTAGTAACACTTAGGACTAATACAGATATCGAAAAACAGTTTTGTAAATAAATGGACGAACAAAAAATAAAATATATAGTCTTATAGAAAAGTGGAAAATTACATACGTCAGTTCAACGACTATATGTAATGAATTATTTCCTTAATTTTTGAATTATTTGCTTAATGTTGAATTGAACAATTGTTCTGGATAAACTTTGCGATATCGTTTTAAAAGTGGATAGTACCCATAGAGTGTTTCAATAATATAATTTTCTATCTAAAATAAAATTTTCTTTAGCAACATAAATTAATTTTGCACTTTTCAGAAAGGTAACTTCACAGAGATGACTTTAAGATAAAAAACAATCAAAATAACTCAATTGGTCATGGTACACACCGTCCCGAATTCGAATCATTTTATATGAAAGTTTTGATTTTAGATCATATTATCTCAAATTCCAAAGTACGAATCGACAAGCGGAATATATTTTAAGAATCTCCAATATGTTGTTAAAAGTTTTAAATCAAAATCTGCGGGACTTCGGAAAAATGGATTCTATAGCCAAAAATGTGAAAAATCCCATTTTTGGGAATTTTCATTAGTTTTTTTTTTTGGAATTCAGGAAAAGCCTACCCGTGATTGAAACTTGGTTAATATCGTTATAAACAAATATGTTATTACAATTAAAAAAATTTGTATTTTCTCCAAAAACCCCAAATTGGGTCTTTTGTTTGGTTTATTTCTAAATAGCGAAAGAAGTTTTAAAAATATGTATTCCAAATTAAGCTTATCCTTTAGCATATATAATTTCCGATCTTTTGCAAAAAGATTTAAGTCAATATCATGCCTCATTTCAAAAATATGCGCCTTTAAACTTTTATATTTCCAATTTATTGTATATAAGTTAACATGCGCTACATTTAGTTTCTTTTTCTTTTGTTGTTTTTATTTTTTTTTTTTTTTTTTCATTTAATTGTAATTCAATAATTTCAATAATGGAACAAACAAACAAACTGTAGACATTAGGTAAGCACTTTATTCCCAAAGTGTGCCGGAAATGCAAAACTGGCAATAATAAACAAAACAAGCAGAAGTCACAAAAAACAGTCCTTTCCAAAGAATAACAAAAATGCAATGCTTGCATTAAAGTTGTAAAATTAATAAAATTGTAAAATTAAATTTAGTCTTAATCTTGAATCCAAATAAAGTGGAGCATTCGCTCCGAACCTTTTTTAAAAAACCAAATAAATAATTCGAAAAAAAACTAGCGCCCGAGAAGGGACCAGTCGCGAAAATAAATAAACAAATAAGTAAATAATTAAAAGTGAAAATACATAAGCCTTTAAAGTAGTGGCAGTATCTCGCGTTTTAAGATTGGCAGTGATCGCGAAAGGAAGAAACTAAAATTGACTTCCCAACAACATCAGTCCCTTTTCCCCGACTGGTTTTAAAGGATTCAAGAAGACTCAGGCTCTCTAGTGTCCGTCCGGAGACCGCCTCGCATCGAAGTGTTGTAGAAGGAGCCGCAGTAGGTCAGACCGACCAAAAAGGAACACATGCGTGCAGCCAGCGAGGGACGAGTAGTTCAATACTACTCCTACTGTAAGTTAGTGTAATTAATCAAATATGATAAGTTAAACTAAAAAAAATTAAATGTTTATTGAAGAAAAGTGAACGAAAGTAATAAAAATAATTTTGAGGAAAAAATTCTGAAATTTAGTAAGATTTAAATCGAAAAGCTATATTGAAAATAATTTTAAGACAAATGAAAAAGGTATAAATAAAAAAAAAGAAAAAAATTTTTTTTAATATAAAAGAGTTGTAAAAAGTGAGACACGCATTGAAAATATTTCGATTAATTTTCGAAACACGGTAATTCGCATATGTACGCAGAACGTGTACGATAAATAAAATAAGTCATACTAAAAATAAAATAAGTCATACTATTCTGGTAGTGGCAACCCGGGCAAACCTGCAGTCCTAGTGAAACAGCAGGCAACGTCTGGTAAGCCAACAACTACCATTGAAATGGTTGGTCATACACTATCCAGCAAACCTGGCAACCAACAAAAAGTTGTCAGAGATGCTAGGCCTGGAGATGATCAGCCATCAACTAGTAAGAGGACTTTACTTTCGAAGCCTGCCAGCTCCAGTAGTGGGGCTGTACGAGCTTCGATTGGGAAGCCCTCTAAATCGAAGAACGCTGGTCAAAACCCATCCGGCTCTCTTAAAGGCCCTCATAGAGGGGTTGTTAAGAGGGCCAGGTCTGGGGATGACCAGCAACCTTCGATGGCCAAGAAGGTTGTTCACACGCCAAACAGCTCTAGTAAGGGCCTCCATAAGGAGGTCATTAAGAGAGCTGTATCAGGAGGTGAACAACCCTCAACATCGAAAAGAGCGAAGGAATCAGTGTTGCAGAATTATATTCAAGCTGCTGTCATTGACAGGGTTGATCCAGATGGGAGGATCAGCGTTGAGCAATGGCGACAAATTGAACACAAGATGAGGTATCCTTCAAAGGCGCAGACTGAATGAAGGGTGTCAAGACTATTAACTGCGGGAACGAGAAATCATTTGAATTTCTCAGGAACGCAGTTGCTAGGTGCGACACTCTCTATCCAGGAGCGAAGCTTGAGGTGATACTCGCATCTGAGCTGCCCCTGCGTCCAATAGTGACAGCCATTTTAGAGGTTGGAACCATTCTGACAGTATTGGAAAATCAGAATAAGGGTCTTCTTACAAGTCAATGGAAGTTGGTTAACACCATGACTTGTAAGGAGAACCAAGGCAGAGATTTCAGATTCGCAGTGGATCAGGAGTCTCTGAAGAAGCTGGAGTCACTGGGGGGAGTTGTCAATTTCGAATTTGGGGTGATCAGGTTTAGGTTCAACAAATCTGATAAACCCAAAGAGGCTGTCAGTGGTGCAAATTAACTTGCATCACTGTGAGGCAGCCTCAACCGAACTGACAAGACTCCTCATTGACTCCAACGTGGCCCTCATACAGGAACCCTGGATTAAGAACACCAGGATTAAGAACACCAGGGTATGTGGTCTGAGGGTCACGGGGTACAACCTGTTCATACCATCCACATCGGAAAAGGTACGGACATGTATACTGGCTAGGAATAATCTAAATATTAATTTTCTTCATTCCTTTAGCAGTGGGGACCTTACAGTCGTCCAACAGGAAGCCGCAGGATGCAGCGGGCTTATAATGGCGGCTGTGTACATGCCGTATGAGGCAGCCGATCCACCAGGTATCGCTCTGCAGCAGTTGGCGGAGCACGCTAGGAGGAAAGGCGCGTACATGGTCTTGGGATGTGATGCGAATGCTCACCACTATCAATGGGGAAGCAGGGACATCAGCAAAAGAGGTGAGTTGGTATACGATTTTATAACTTGTTATGATCTGCATATCTGTAATAGGGGTACTACTCCTACGTTCAGGGCGAAAGATAGGGAAACAGTTATAGATGTAACGCTGGCTAACCGTGGGGGAAATTAAGTTAGGGATTGGAGAGTAGTTTTGGATTACTCTTTTTCCGACCATAGCATGATATCTTTTGGTCTCGACTTTGAGAAGGTGAGGGAGCAGCCCTATAGAAACTCGAGAAGGACAGATTGGAAGTCCTTTAGGAGGTCAGTCTTTAGGGACCTTAGGGATACTGAGGACTGGAGAGATTCAGTTGAGGGTATCGAGTTGGCGGTGAATAATTTCACGAATGTTATTAGGAATAGATTTGCGCTCAATTGTCCAGTGATTTATCCTGGGAAAAGGAAACAGCCGAAATGGTGGACTAGGGAACTTAGGGACCAGCAGTCTACAGTTAGGAAGCTGTTTAATAGAGCCAAACTAACGAGGAGCGATGAGGATTGGAATAGCTATAGGGATAGTTTCTCTAAGTATAAGAAGGACATTAGACGAGCGAAACGGACTTCATGGGTAAATTTCTGTGAATCGGTGGACTCTGTTAACGAGTTGTCTAGGTTTAGGCGAGTATTATCCAAGGACCCAGTGGCACCTGGATACATATAACGTGAGGATAACTCGTGGACAGAGTCTAGCTCAGAGTCCCTCAGTTTACTTATGGAGACTCATTTTCCAGCCTGTAAGGATATAGAATCTGTTGGAGGGACAGGTAGCGTCAGTGATAACCTACAACCCAAATCAGATGCTGGGGATACCGATGTAATAAGGGAGATGATCACTAGAGACAAAGTATTATGGGCGGTAAATTCATTCGAGCCATACAAATCTCCTGGCCCGGATGGAATATTTCCGGCCATGCTACAGAATGTCGATGAAAGAGCCATCTCTCTATTGACGGAGGTTTTTAGGGAATGTCTTAGAATGAAGTACATTCCCAGGGGGTGGAGAGAGGTAAGGGTCATTTTCATACCCAAAGCGGGTAAGACGACTCACTCGAAGCCCAGGGATTACAGACCGATCAGCCTATCGTCTTTTCTATTGAAGACAATAGAAAGACTGATCGATCTTTATCTTAGGACTAGCACAGGAACTCAGGTCATTAGCGAGTCTCAACATGCTTATCTCAAGGGTAAGTCCGTTGAGAGTGCTCTGCATGACGTTGTGAGTTACATTGAGCGAGGTCTGCTGCAGAGGGAATATACCATGGCGGCTTTTCTCGATATAGAGGGGGCCTTTAATAATATCACGATAGAGGCTATCGAGGAATCACTTGTTTCGCTGAATATAAGTAAGCTCCTTGTTGAGTGGATAATTCTGATGCTTAGCAGCAGGGTTATCAACTCAAACATGGGAGGCACTTATATGAGGAAACTCGTGACTAGGGGCACACCGCAAGGGGGGGTCCTTTCTCCATTACTATGGCTCTTGGCCGTGAACGTCATTTTAAGACAGTTTGATGCTAAGGGACGGAAGATTGTGGCCTACGCCGATGACGTTGTTTTACTGGTCTCTGGTAAGTTTTTATCTACGATCAGTGAGGTCATTCAGACAGGTTTACGTGATCTGTCCCTTTGGGCCAACAGTAAGGGATTAGGGGTAAACCCCGGGAAAACGGAGCTAGTTTTGTTTACTAGGAAATACAAGGTCGAGCATTTTAGCTTGCCAGTATTGAACGGGATTGAGCTTGTATTGTCAAGTGAGGCCAAATACCTGGGTGTGTACTTGGACAGTAAATTGTCTTGGAGGAGAAACACTCAGGAGAGGGTCAAGAAGGGACTCAATGCCTATTACACCTGCAGGAACTCTATAGGCAAGAATTGGGGCCTTAAGCCGCAAGTTGTATACTGGATTTACACTTCGGTTGTTAGACCTATTCTTACTTATGGCTGTACAGTATGGTGGAAGGTATTGGGTAGGGAAACGAACAGGAAACTTCTCTCTAAAGTTCAGAGGTGTGCTTCAGTTGGCATCTCAGGTGCCAGGAGAAGTACACCTCAGGCGGCGCTGGACATAATCCTCCACCTTCTTCCAATTGAGGAATTCGTGAGGGGTATGGCTGTCCGTGGCCTATTTAGATTGAAGGAACTGGGTTTATTAGGTTCCTCTAGAGCGGGGCATGTCAGCATACTAGATGAAGTCAGATTCAACGGTCGGACACTATCCTTGGCTGAGCCTACGGATTATGTCGGGACTACGATTGACTTCGGGGCTACTCCCGCTTTGGTGTTACCTAGCAGGGACCTTTGGGATGGAGTAGAAAAGCTCTATGGAGGGTGCGCGGTCTTCACGGACGGTTCGAAAATGGAAGTTGGCACTGGTGCAGGTGTATACTTTATGGGAACTGATATCAGACGATCCTACAAATTGTCTGATGGTTGTAGTGTCTTTCAAGCAGAGATTCTTGGCATTTATAAGGCTCTAGGCTTGATTGAAGGGAATGTTGAACGAGGGTCTGAGATTACTATCTATGTTGATAGTCAGGCGGCGTTATTGGCTCTGACTAGTCATTTTGTTAGGTCCAGACTGGTACTTGAGTGCAGAAGGGAATTGAGAAGGTTAATGGATTCCTATATGATGAGATTCTGTTGGGTTCCTGGTCATTGTGACATTCTTGGCAACGAAATAGCCGATGAGTTAGCTCGCAGTGGCTCGGAGCTAGATAGGTCTTTCATAGAGTCATCTGTTAAGATTCCAATTGGGTCCTTCTTTAGGGCCATAGGAGAGTGGACTCTGGACAACACGAATCGAGCCTGGAATGACAGATCGGACTGCAGAGTTTCTAGGGCATTATGGCCTAGCTTAAAACTGGCGGATACCAAGCATCAAGTCGTGGTAGTCTTAGAGTCATAGTAGGTATGATTACGGGTCACTTCCCAATAGGGAATATGATGAGTAAGTGGGACATTGGCACATCGGACTTTTGTAGAACGTGCGATGATGTTGAGGAGCTAGAGACAGTGGAGCACATACTCTGTCACTGCGTAGGGCTTCAGCGTAATAGGTTGAGGTGGTTTGGAAGCCATACACTACGTGAACTAGGTGAGGTTAATGGCAAAGGACTTGTCAACCTTATAGGGTTTGTAATGGGAATAAAATGGCTTAGGAACAATCATAACTGATTGATTGGGTATAGGTTCCACTTTTCTCTTTTTTCTTCTTTTCATAAAGGGATCACAATGGGCCGTTTGGCCTCTGGGTGTAGGCGTGAATGCGCCGCCCTTTCCAACCTAACCTAACCTAAAAAAATCTTTTTAATAATTTTGTTAAGAAAAGT
This sequence comes from Protocalliphora azurea, assembly GCA_932274085.1. Lineage (NCBI taxonomy): Eukaryota > Metazoa > Arthropoda > Insecta > Diptera > Calliphoridae > Protocalliphora > Protocalliphora azurea. The sequence continues at coordinate 61,634,465 of OW026522.1, forward strand.
TAAATTTGAATTTTTAAATTAGACAAAATTTATATCGAAAATAATTGAAGAGAAGAAATATATAATTGAACAAAGAAAGTAAATATAAAAAAAAAAAAATTTTTTTTTGATCAATTTGAAAAATTTAATTTAGTCTAAAGATTTTTGACATTTCCGTTATTTAGACTTTCCCGAATTATAAATCGTAATTAGTCGCAGTTTATTAAAAGTAAAGTTTGAATAGTGAAAATGAGTAACCCAAATAACCTAATAAGACCAACGGTTTTAGCTGCAAACCCTCTGAATCCAAATTTCCAACCTCCTCAAAATGAAGAAAATAGAGATAGGCAAATAGAAGATGTCGTCAATAGAATTTTAAATGACAGACTGAGATCTAGGAACACGATTGAGGTAGATGAAACTGTTAACGTAGGAGCTAACGGTATAAGTGAACTTGACAAGATTCCCGATGTTGTGCGTTCTTTGCGAGATTTTGCAGGAGATCCAGGTGAATTCGGATCCTGGAAAAAAAGTGTAGATAGAATTCTACAGGTGTATGAGCCAATACGAGGCTCACATAAATATTTTGGCATTTTAAATATTATACGAAACAAAATTATAGGTCACGCAGACATTGTGTTAGAATCATATAACACACCTCTTAACTGGACCGCGATTTCACGTTGCCTTACAACGCATTACGGCGACAAGAGAGACCTAGGTACCTTAGAGTACCAAATGTCTTCACTGACTCAAGGCAATCTAACCATCCATGAATATTATCAGGAAGTTTACTCAAATCTCTCACTGATCCTAAACAAAATTTCCTGTTTAGAAGTCGGTCTAGAATCCCGAAAACTCCTAGTAGACACATATAGAAATAAAGCATTAGACACCTTTATTAGGGGTCTAAACGGTGACCTGCCGAGACTTTTAGGAATGAGAGAACCAACTGACCTTCCAGAGGCTCTTCAGTTATGTCTCAAGTTGGAAAATCAAACTTATCGAGCAAATATTGCCAGCAACCATAATTATAGGAAACCTCCTATAAATCCTAGAAAGAATTTTCCCCCACAGCACCACGCTGCACCAAAACCATTCTACCCACACCTTATTCATTGGAATCAACCAATGCAGAGACAAATACCTCTACCCTCCTATCATCCACCAAAGCAAAGACCACAGAATTTTTACCCGCAACAACAAAATTTCAATTCTCAACATCGACACCAACCACCACCTAGACCTTTTGCACCAAAGCCCATGCCAAGACCTGAACCAATGGATGTAGACCAGAGTATGCAGTCAAGAAGAGTTGATTACATGAATAGGCCCCCACAAAACCATGCATTTCAAGGAAAGAGGCCACCATCTCTCCAGCAAAATATGGGAAAAAGGCAACGAAACTTTAACATAGAAGTTGAACCGTATAAGAATGATGCATACCAACCAGGTCTAGAATACGAAGATCAACACGACGAAATTCAGCAGGACAATTATGTAGTACAAGAAAATCTCGAAGAGCTCTGTACAGATGACAATTTTGCAGACGATTTTTCAGACATTCATTTTTTAGGCTAGCGAACTCTTCGCTTCCTTATTTTGAATGTAAAACAAAAGGAGGTGAAATTTTAAAAATATTAATTGACACAGGTTCAAACAATAATTACATGCACCTTCCATTGTACCCAATTCTTTCCCTAATGACCAACCCTTCTTTGCTAATACTATAGCTGGAAAAGTAAAAATTACGCACCACACCAATGTTAATTTATTTGGAATACCAGATCTCAAAATTAAATTTTTTCTGCTACCTTCCCTAAAATCATTTCACGGAATACTAGGCAATGGTAGCCTCAAGGAACTTTCGGCTGTAATTTACACAAACTATAACTATACGACAATACAGGATAGAGTTAAGATTAAAATCAAACAGCAAACCATACAGTCAATCAACACAATAGACATACGGTCACTTAGACGATAGACAAAGGATAACACTTAATGCAATTGTAAAAAAATTTCCCAGACTTTTTGCCGAACCGGAAGAAAGACTGACCTATACTACGAAAGTACAAGGAAGCATAAGGACGTCCACAGATACCCCAATATACACCAGATTTTATCCGTACCCTATGGCATTAAAAGAAGAGGTAGAAAAACAAATTAAGGACTTGTTACAGAATGGTATAATAAGACCTTCACGGTCCCCATACAATTCACCCGTGTGGATAGTACTGAAAAAGCCAGACTCATCTGGAGAAAAGAAGTATCGTATGGTGATCGATTACAGGAAATTGAACTTAGTAACAATAACAGATAGAAATCCTATACCTGAAATAAATGGAGTACTAGCACACCTAGGGAGAAATAAATATTTCTCAGTACTCGATCTAAAGAGTGGCTTCCACCAGATTCCTCTAAAGGAATCGGATATAGAGAAGACAGCTTTTTCAGTAAACAACGGTAAATACGAATTTACCCGGTTACCCTTTGGTCTCAAGAATGCTCCTTCAATTTTTCAAAGAGCTCTTGACGACATTTTAAGGAACCATATAGGAAAGAGATATTACGTTTACATAGACGACATCGTAATATTTAGTAAAGATCAGGAAACCCATTTTAATGACATTCAACAAATCTTTGATACATTAGAAAAAGCAAATTTAAAAATACAACTAGATAACTGTCAATTTCTAAAAACGGAAGTAGAATTTTTAGGTTTCATAATATCCGAAAACGGCCTCAAAACACATCCACAAAAAGTAGACGCGATAGTAAAATTTCCAGTACCACAAACTTTAAAAGAACTCCGATCCTTTTTAGGACTTTCAGGATATTATCGCCGCTTCATCAAAGACTACGCGAAGCTTGCGAAACCCCTTACAGTTCTTTTAAGAGGAGAAGACGGACGAGTGTCTAAAAATCAATCGAAAAAGGTCATGATAACCTTAAATAAAAACGCCATGGATTCCTTCGAGAAACTTAAACGGTTAATCATTAGTAAAGACATAATGCTTGCATACCCCGACTACTCCAAAGAATTTGTGCTAACAACGGATGCCTCCAATTACGCAATTGGAGCTGTATTCTCTCAAGACGACAAACCAATAACCTTCATTTCTAGAACTCTTTCTAAAGCCGAAGAGCATTACGCCGCAAATGAAAGAGAAATGCTAGCGATAATCTGGTCACTTAATTCCTTAAAAAACTACCTTTACGGTTCTGCGAAGGTTAAAATTGTTACGGACCATCAACCGCTTACTTTCGCCTTGAGCAATAAAAACCACAACAGCAAAATGAAAAGGTGGAAGGCTATGATAGAGGAATATGACTATGAACTAATCTACAAGCCAGGGAAAACCAACGTTGTGGCCGACGCGCTCTCAAGACCACCACAAGTATCACAAATTAATTCATTAACAGGAACGCAACATAGTGACGGAAGTTCAGCACATAATCTTATCCCAGCAGTAGAAGGACCTATAAATGCATTCAAGAACCAAATTTGGCTTCTAAATGGCGATGAAAATAGTTACCAATTCAAAATTCCCTTCCCCACATATCATAGGCACATTTTTAAGCAACTAAGTTACGATGATGAAAATCTAGTTTCAATTTTCAAACGTTATTTAAATCCCTCAGTAATAAACGGACTTTTTACCTCAGAGCCAATCATGGGAAGAATTCAACAAATATACCCTCTTCATTTTTCTAAATTTAAAATACGTTTTACCCAAACCCAAGTCGAAGACTTGACAGATAAAGACAGACAGGAAACAGAAATTTTGACAGAACACAAACGCGCTCATAGAAATGCACAAGAGAATAAAATCCAACTTTTACAAAAATTTTGCTTTCCACAAATGAGTGCTAAAATAGGAAATTTAGTAAAACAATGTAAAATCTGTAAAGAAAACAAATATGACCGGCATCCGAATAAGCCACAGTTACTTGAAACCCCCATTCCAAAATATCCCAGTGAAATAGTGCATATTGACATTTATAATACAGAAAAAAATTTAGTTCTCACTGCAGTTGATAAATTTTCTAAATATGCCCAAGTTAGAATAATAAAAAGCAAAGCTTCAGAAGATATTAGAGAACCTTTGAGACAGATAATTTTTGCATTTGGCGTACCCAATTAATAGTAGTAGACAATGAAAAAGCATTAAACTCAGCTTCCATATGTTTTATGATGGAAGATCAACTTGGAATAGAAATATACAAAACACCTCCTTACGCAAGTACAGTAAATGGACAGGTAGAACGCTTCCATTCTATCCTTTCAGAAATAATGCGCTGCTTAAAAGCAGAACATATCCATAGATCATTCTTAGAACTTTTAGACAGATCAGTATATGAATACAATTGCACAGTACATTCAACAACAGGGAAGAAACCGATAGAAGTATTTTTTGGACGCAGAGTCTCTACAAATCCTGACCAGTACGAAAATGCTCGATAAGAAAATATTGAAGCACTTAGGAAAAAACAAGCAAAGGACTTAAAAGTACACAATCGGAAAAGGACCTAAATGAAAACTTATTTGCCAGGTGACACTACCTACGTACGAATAAATAAAAGATTAGGCTCAAAACTTACTACTAGATACAAAAAAGAAATAGTAAAGGAGGACAAATCTAGCGTAGTTATAACAGAAAAAGGACGAACTGTACATAAAAGTAATATCAGAACTTAACCTATTTAATTGCGCTTTCAGATTATTAATACCGCTCGCCAGTGGTGAATTCCGTATCCTTGACTACACAAATTCACAATTAGCAACCTTCAATACAGGATGGACCAAAATTCAAATTGGGACTTACAAAATTATACATACCATAGACGTAGACGAATACCAAAAGGCTTTGGATGAACTTAACTCCACGATAAGATACAAAATAATTCCTAGCAATCCCTTACTCCCCTTCCTGCACAATGAAGTAACAGAATTACAAAGTTTCCTTAGTAGACTAAAGCCAAAGGTTACCAAAAGATCCCTAAATGAAATCGGTACTGCATGCTAATGGCTCGCAGGGAGCCCAGATCATGAAGATTTTGTTATTTTAGAAAATCATATGAATAACTTACTTGAAAATAATAATAATCAATTAATAATAAATAGAGCAATGAACGAAAGAATAAATAATATAACGGAAGTGTCAAATAAAATATTTAAGCTACTAAAAGATAGAGAAGATATTCAGCATGATGTTGCTGTGAACGTTAAATATATGTTACAATTAATAAAACATGAAATTATAAATATCAATTATGCAATACATTGGGCCAAAGTTGGCATTGTAAACTCTTATATATTTTCTAATGTCGAAATGAATCTAATGAAAGAAATTATTGAAAAAATAACATTCCATTTAATAATGTAGAAGAAGCATTTGAATTCAGTAATGTTAAGATAGCTTCTAGTAGTTCTAAGATTTTGTACTTAATCGAAATTCCAATAACTGATAACAATTTATGTGAATCACTTTTAATAAAAGCAATAAAGAAAGGAAACAAATTGTATAAAATACCATTTGAAAAAATTTTAATATGTAAAGATAAAATTTTTGGAAAGTAAAACAATTGTGAAGAACAATCAAATTAAAATCTGTACAAAGGGAAATATTGTAGACATCAGTAACTCCACATGTATTCCCCACCTACTCAAAAGCCGACCGCCTAACTGCATCACTATTAACAACCAACACATTCCTACTGTCCAAGAAATCCTTCCTAAATCAATTCAACAACACCGTTTACATCGACAAGGAAGAAGTTAATTTAACTGGATCGTTCGCAATTCAATACCATAACTCTACAATTACGATAGACAACCAAACATTTTTGTCTAATGAAATCTCTAGCAGTAAACCCCTTCCTGCAATTCTGCACCCAAATGCAACATTAATGGCTGAAGAAGAATTGCTAAGCCTGGAAATGATGAAAGAACTTCACCTAAAAAATATAAACTATATCGAAACTTTAAAAAGCAAAGGGCTAGCAGCATCAATAGCTAATTTTGGGATATCTGGTACAATTCTAATTCTAATGGCAATTTTGGCATTAAAACTAACTTCAACTAAAGGATCAAACCTAATCGGCAAATACATCTCCAAAGATATTGACAATGTTCCAGAAGTGACAACTGAACAAGTTCAACAACCTCAAACATTTCCTCGAGTGAACCAAACAACCTCTCATTATCCCGCTCAGACGAACGAGGACGTTCGTTTTTAAAGGTGGAGGAGTTAAAACGCGCTACATTTATTTTCTTTTTCTTTTGTTGTTTTTATTTTTTTTTTTTTTTTTTCATTTAATTGTAATTCAATAATTTCAATAATGGAACAAACAAACAAACTGTAGACATTAGGTAAGCATTTTATTCCCAAAGTGTGCCGGAAATGCAAAACTGGCAATAATAAACAAAACAAGCAGTAGTCACAAAAAACAGTCCTTTCCAAAGAATAACAAAAATGCAATGCTTGCATTAAAGTTGTAAAATTAATAAAATTGTAAAATTAAATTTAGTCTTAATCTTGAATCCAAATAAAGTGGAGCATTAGCTCCGAACCTTTTTTAAAAAACCAAATAAATAATTCGAAAAAAAAAACTTATATGACTATATTTTTACAAACTTGCAACTTTTGCCTTTAGCTTTGCGTGAACAATTACTTAGAAAATTGTGAATATTTCTGTATACTTTCAATAATATCTATACACAAAATATTTTTATAAAAATAATTAATAAATATTTTTTATTTTTAATAGGGTTGCCACATTTCCCAAATTTAAGTAACTCTTTGTCCTTTTCTATGCATTCATATATTTCTATTAATGAATTTAAAATGACAAAACAAACAAAAAATATCTATTTTAACGTCCTAGTGAAAATTTTAAGGAATATGTACTGAGTCTACAAAATCTCATGCGTCACAAAATAACTTAACGGAAGAACAGAAACTGTAGAGAATTTTCCGCAATACTCATCCAGATTACCAGTGGTATATCCGGAAGAAAGATTTCAGCACCTTAAGTGATCTCCTTCAGTTAGCCGATGATTTAAAGAGCATAACTACCACCTCACCCTTCAGTCAACACCACTTTACGTAAAAGTAGACATACACGTGTTCCTAGCCGACGGATTCAGGAAAATAATCACCGAAGCAGTTAGAATTACAGTAACCTTAGGAAATTTTACGGCCAAATGTGAATTTCTTATCATGGATGAAGCCACGGAAGATATCATACTGGGGTTAGACGTATTGCAAAAATTTAACAATATTTTCAGTTTTGCGGGCCTTGAGGTAAAATGGAATTGTACACAACTTCATAAATCAAAACTTTCAAAATAAACCATCAAGATAAGCAGTATTTTTAATTTACCTAAAAATGTAAATATTACAGATGGAGAAGGTGGAAATGAAAATTCATTGGACCAACTACGTCAGATTACAAGGTTCTTGAAAACGAGTTGTCCAAGTTTCAAAACATTAAAGGTTTGTCCAATATAACCAAACATAAAATGGTTACAAAGACGACTGGCCTATTAAAATTCGATACGCGCAATCCTGCAATGCAAGCAAAAATTGATACTGAAGTAAACAAGTTAATTATACGTGGATGTATTGAATCTTCTTGTAGTCCATATAATTTCCCGATAACACTAGTGAAGAAAAAATATGGCGCTTGGAGGATCTGCATGGACTTTCGTCAACTAAACCTAAGATCAGTTCCGGATGCGTACTCCTTTCCACGAATTGATGCCATTCTAAATCGTCTTCGTAACGCAAAATTTATAAGTAGCTTAGAGTTAAAGGACGGTTACTGGCAGATTCCATTAGAAGAAGAAGCAGTATACCGCGTTCGCCATATCGGGGCGAGGTTTATATCAGTGGCATGTTATGCTGTTCGGGCTGCATTCAGCTCCTGCAACCTTTCAACGGGCCTTAGACAGAGTGATTGGGCTAGAGATGGAACGCATGCTTTTGCATATTTAGATGACATAATTGTTATTGGATCGACTTTTGAAGAGCATCTAAGATATTTGGAAGAAGTTTTTCGTCGTATACGAGCTGCAAATTTGAAAATTAACCCGGAAAATGTAAATTTTTCAAAACACAAACGAGATATTTAGGCCACGTCGTAACACAAAATGTCATTTAAACTGATCCCAACAAGATAGCTGCTATTGTCAATATGTTTCCTCCAAAGAATGTAAAAGAAATCCGAAGATTTTTGGGAGTTACATCATGGTACCGTCGGTTCATTCTAAACTTCACAAAAATTTCTCAACCACTGACTCAACTTTTGAAAAAGGGCAAGTATTCTAAATGGGGAGAAGAACAGCAGATTGCTTTTGAGTTTATGAAAAAACGATTAACAGAAGCTACGGTTCTGGCGTGTCCCGATTTTAATAAACCCTTCGTGCTACAAACTAACGCTAGTGATTATGGTCTTGGCGTAGTTTTAACCCAGAATCTAGAAGACGATGAGAGAGTAATAGCTTATGCAAGACACCATCTAAATAGGTCAGAAAAAAATTACTCAGCCACCGAAAAAGAGTGCTTAGCTATAGTGGAAATTATGTGTTCCCAAACCGTTGAGAAAACGGGTAATGAAGGAAAATCATGACAATATGCCCGGTGGACACCTAGGGATGAGAAAAACTATTAATGTCAATGGACATATTGCGCTATGTTCAAAATTGTAAGTCATGCCAACAAGTCAACGACTACCTGCAGGAGAGATGTTAACACGTATACCTGAAGAACTATCGGCCACCATTTGTACTGATTTCGTAGCACCGCTACCAAGAAGTAAACATGGTAACACTATGCTACTGGTATTTTTCGATAACTTCTCTAAATGGTGTGAATTAGTACCGTTACGTAAAGCTACCGCGGAAGGCACTGTGAAAGCTTTCCGTGAATGCATCCTGGCACGAAATGGTGTACCAAAATGCTTATCACTGACAATGGTACCCAGTTCACCTCCCGCGTTTTAAGAAAATTTTTAGATGAAATAGGTGTATATAATCAGTTTACAGCACCATACACCTCACGGGAGAGCTAACCGAACTATCAAAACCATTATTGCTCCGAATCAATTGGATACTCACCGGCATAAATCACACAGGGAAGGGAACCTCGTTTCCCAAAAGCCCTATATGATGAAGTAACGGAGGAAACAGGAGCACGTCATCTTGCTCCAGGTGATCGAGCCAAAGAATTGAATATCTTTCATTATCGTCAGAAGGAATTTAGCAAGAGCTTCACAACTACAGCAACGCCAGTACAACTTACGCCATCGTGCTTGGAAACCACAAATTGGTGACCAAGTATTAGTTCGTCAGCACCCACTCTCCAAGGCTGTTGATAATTTTGTTGCCAAACTAGCACCAAAGTACGGGGCACCTTATGTCATTAAGGGGTTCGTGTCACCTGTTATACCAAACATCTGTGTAGTGATATACGCACTGCGCATATTAATGATTTGAAGCCATACTACAATTAACGGATACTAATTCGTCCCCATGTTTTCTTTTCTACATCTTACAGAATTGCGAACGAAATAAAAAGAAAAAAGAACAATAGAGAAATGAGCGACAACAAGCGAAAATTCGAGGAGATGCGGAAAAAATTCCAATGTAACATGGGACAAGAAAAGGTCAAAGTACGTAGGCCGATATTTTTAAAGGACGATAATATTCCAAGTACTCGAGGAAAAACCAGTCACTCATATGGCTCTCGAACGAAAAAAACAACAAAAACCAGCCAAGAAACCTCAGCGGTCAACACCACAAAGACAATCAGCGCACCTTTAAAGCATATCAACGTCTGATAAAAGTTATAATCCAAGCAGTGTAGAAAAAATGTCTGAGTCAAAAGAACAAGAACCCGAAGTTTTCCCAAAAGAAACAGTAACGTGTGATAAGGAGTAAAACAATTATACTGCACCGGAAGCCAAACCCGAAATTTTTCCGGGTGGAATAGGTGAGGAAGAAGATGATGTAGCTACTCTTCCACGCTCAGAGGAAGAAGATACAGACTTTCTAACTTTAGATGACGTAGCTGAACCGTGGCTTAGGGTTTGATGAGCAAACCATTTTTGTACGTCCAACAACTTTGCCATCACCTCTTCTACCTAGGTCACCGTCATCGTTGGATTGGGGAAATGAAAATTTTCATTCACCGACACCACCTCCTAGACAAGGCCTTGATTCTGTAGAAATAAGAGACAGGCAATACAGCCATTTGAGGTTACAATGCTACGAAAGAGATGTGGTTTTTAGTACCTGAAGTCCAAACAACTGAGTACCGGGAGGATAAAGAATGTCATTCGGTTGAGACACAAACACGTGGTGCATTAATGAACGAATTACCGAAATCTGTTCTATCGAATGCCTCTTCCAAACGGTATAATGGTCGTTTGCCTTTAACTCCTGGGAGGTATGGCCTAAGCCACCCAGAGTGGACAGAGAAAATTGTCGAAGTGACAAGTTGCAATCACCAGTCTGGAGGGATGTAACACCTTTGTATTCGTGCGTTTCGAATCAATAAAATATGAAATCATCGTTACTGTCCACATCAACTTCATCATCATAGTCATTTCCACACCATCTTCGTCATCATCACCATCAGTATTTCGATCTTCGCCAGAAATAGGTGAAACTATCCTAACCATTTCAATGACACCACCTGTACCAACAAGCCACAACTCGTCTCAATAGCGCAAGTTCCGGAAAAGCTAAAAAAATTATAAATGAGATTTTGGAGGCGCGTAAGGGTCATCAACAATTACGTTTAAGAAAGGTTGTGGAAGGGCAACACTATCGTATCCTTATATCATGGAGTGGCAACGTTCGAATTATGTGGTTACAGCCAGACTAAAGAAGTGGCAGTTTGTCTTCACAAAGGGGGAGGGTAGTGTGACGCTAAAAGTCAGGAGATTCGTTTTTGGACCACACTTTTATTTTATTTTTTTTTAATTAAACTTTATTTTTATTTAATTTAATTTTTTATTGAAATCCAATTTAAATTTGTATCTATTAATTAAAATTAACGGATTGTAAACTAAACAACGCCATCTGTTTGTCAGCATTTCTATGTAGAAGATATTACTGCAATAGGTTACAACTCTATGCTTTGTTGACAATTCAAAGTAGTACGCGATATTACTACTGTGTTAGCAATGATCGTAGGTATAAAAGGCGAGTAACTTCTAAGCTAGCACAGCGGTATAAACAATTTTGGCGTGGAGAAGTACTCTCCCTAAATATTATTCTTATTTTGGCTATACTTAAAAAATAGTAATACTTTTAGAAGTTAGACGTCTTGGTATTCACTATATTATTGCCCAAATCATACTTGAAGTTAGCCTTCAATGTGTAGGCATCTCTCAACAAGTGTTTTTTTTTTTTTTTTTTTTTTTGTATTCCAGAATTTAGCTATTCGTTGAAGAAATTAGATTTCTTAAGCGAAGAAGCAAGACAATTCTATCGCTCACCAAGCAACAACTGGTGTTGTTTCTGTGTGTTGTTACGTCTTTAAATTGTAAATAAAGAAATACCTATTATAACGTTTTAAGCAAAGTGTGAAAGGTTTTTTTATTATAATCGACTCTGGAATTGGACACATATGTTAAAATCCGCGATTGTAGGAATCAAAAGATGGAATTTTTTTTTGATTTTTTAAATTTGAGTGTTTGTCGGTACCACATGGAACCATTTCATATCTTCAATTTTTGTTGTTTTACTCCACGAGGTGTTGTCAACATAATTGCATCAAAAATTAATTTAAAAAATCTAAAAAAAATATTTGAGGTGTAAGGTCGTTTTCTTAAATGTAAACGTAAAAGAAGAATCCCAATATATCATGTATCTAAGATATCGGGTGGCTTCATAAACGCCTTTTGAACCGTCAAACGGACGAGCATCGTTATCGATATCGTTTCTTATAAGGATCGCGAATGTAAAAACTTTTTTGCTCGCAGACTAAAATTGTGGATATTACAATCGAAGTGACAAACTTTACACCTGTGGTGAAGTGAATAAAAATATATAAATAAAAATTGTGAATGAAAATAAGTAAAAAGTAATTTTTTTTCTATGAACAAGAAATGAGTGACTTTTCTTAAAACAGTTTTGGAAAATTTTGTTCGAACACGTAAGTTAACTGGAAAAAACGGAATACGACAAAATATAACCAAGACCTTTATCTAAATCAGGCTCTACTTTTCGATAGGTCGAATTGTGGATTAAGTGATTTTTTTTAAAACAGCTTTTTGAAAATTTTGTTCGAACACATAACGGAATATGAGGAAATGTAGCCATGTCCTTCTTCTATCAGACCCCACTTCCCAATTTTTGTCACACCTTTTTGTTTGGATCCCATAGAATATGATAATATAGCCAAATCTTCCCTCTATCAGACCCCACTTTTCGATTTTTGTCAAATTTTGTTGTTTGGACCCCATAGGCCAAATAATGAAATGATTGACTTTTCTTAAAACAGTTTGTTGAAAATTTTGTTCGAGTATATAAGTTAACCGGAAAAAACATAATAGAAAGAAATATAGCTAGGAACTTTCTCTATCAAACCCCGTTTTCCAATTTTTGGCGCATGTCCCCGTTTGAACATAATATATCGAACAATGTGATAAAAAAGTTTGTTCGAGTAATTTTAATGATAGATCGAATGAAAAAGATATTAATTTAAATTAATATAATGGTAAATAATTAAAATAAAAGGGATATTTTTTGTTCGTTCTGCAAATTTCTTAACTAAAATTATATAACGACCGGTTGACGAGGTGAAATACTATTTTGACTATTTTGATCTTGTATAAAATTTTCGAACTGCAAAACTTATTATTTTTAAAGTATTGTTCAATAATGAAAACACGTTGTTGTTTCGTAAACGCTATATTTTTACTAACCCTAAACTCTCAGCTACTTATACTGCTTGCTTATAAAAGAAGCAGCAACAACACTAAGAGTCATTGCAATACTTAATATAAATGTTTGTGTGTGTATATTATTAACAGATGTTCAAATAGACACAAATTTGTTTTGTCCAATATCTCGGTTATTACTGAACCGATTTAGTTCATTTCTTCAGCACAAAAGTTCAGAAAAAAATTTCAGAATCACATTTGCAAAAACGAAGTGCCTAGTTTCCCGTGAAGAGTTGAAAGTTCTCCCATCGATAGGTTAGATGGGCAGCTTTATATGTAAACTAGACAGCTCACTTGGGTTGTATTGGTCCCTTTGTGTTATTTCCTTGATAGTATCGTTTTTCTATCATAACAAACTTCAAATCCTTATCACGATAAGAATTGATCACGTGTGAAGCAAATTTATTTATATTATTGTAGCGTTATGATAAAATTATTAGAGCTTAAGCGAAGATAAATTTGAATTGCTATTTTGTTGTTTTTTTTTTAACGTTTATTTTTTTTAAGAAGAAGCGCAATTCTTCATGACAATCTCAATTAATTAATTAATCATTTGGAGCAAAAATATTGGAAAATACAATAAAATTACAAAAAAAGGAAATTTAACTATTAAATTTTGACAACATACCGTAATGAAAAAAGTGATTTATTGTAATAAAATTTTATCTACGTGTTCCCATATATGCTGATATAAATAAAAAAATTGCAGTAGGTCTACACACGTTTTGCTGCTTTTTATGATAGAAAAATCTCTCATGTAGACCCTACGTGAGATTAAAGCCTTGTTCAGACCAGCGCGAAATTACAAAATTTCATGCCGAAATTACGAATGAAATCTAGAGTGTTCATACTGGCTAGATGACATTTGATGTAATTTCGTGAACAGCTGATACTTATTGTTTACATTTTAAATTGTTATAGGGATAAATAAAGTATTTTGAAATGGAAACAAATAAGAAACAATTACTTACTAAATTGGAAATTATTAATTTGTAACAATTATAAATGTAAAAAGGATAGGTTTCATTTTGCAAAATCACTTTAATAATTAATTTTAAGATTTGTGTTTAAATTTAAGATCAGCTGTGAATTGTTTTTTTTTCTCACGGTTGAAACATGCAGTACATAGTTGAAAAAAGTATTTTTTCCAACCATGTACAGAGTTGCACAGAAATGGGCATCGTAATTTCAATCTAATTTCGCCGAAATTACACAAAATTATGTAATTTCACAAGTGTCAAAATGTATGGGAAATTACGTAATTTCAACTTGATTTCGGCCGAAATCACGAAAGTACGAAATTTCGCGTCGGTCTGAATGCCCTATAACGCTGGTATATGTGAGATAACACCGGCAACTTGTTACTGAAGTTAAAGAATCCAAATAAACTTCTAGAGCGACAAATGGGAAACTTCATCAAATTTCGGAAGTTATTAACAGCAGAGTGGATGGCATTGATAATAAGGTGTCCGACTTAGAGAGCTGTCTAGATATACAAGCCAAAGTCGTTGATAAAAAGCTGTCCAATTTAGAGAATTAAATAGCCAAAGATGTTGATAAAAAACTAAATGATCTAGAAATAAAGATGAATAATCTTCAATGCAAAATGGACAGGTGCGAATTATTCCAGAATTCTCTAGCAGAGTAAAGACCCCTAGTTTTGATGGCACCAAACCATTTAGTGTGTTCAAGTTTCAGTTTGATACAGTTGCCATTAGAAACATGTGGAAGGAAATGCAGCAGAAGTTCTCGAAAGCGTGCCAGTGTGTAACAGAAATAGTTATGATGACATAATGGAGGCGCTACAACGTAAGTACGGTGGTGAACATAAAAAGGAATTATACCGAATTGAATTGCGTGGAAATCGAGCGCTTGCTGCAGCTTATTTATCTCGGTTTGTGTAACATCTAAACTACCATTTGCTGAAACCGTCTCATTCACACTGGCACAAGAAACGGCGAAAATGATTTCAAAGCCGCAAATATGCAAGGTGCGAAATATCGAAGTTCTTCCTGATAATGGGAGAAATTTAGTCGACGAATTTAAAAAGGTTTTGGAGGCGTTTAACGACAAGCAAAGTAAAATGTTATAACTGCGGTAAATCGGGTCATATTCAGCGAAACTGCAAAGCACCAAGGAAACGAACCAGATCTGCCTGGCCTCAAATAAACAACCAGCAGTAAAATCATCAATTATCACAAGAGGTAGCTCCCCCATCTGAGGGCCCCACAATCTCCATATCCGTAATGCAGCAGAAAAATAGCAATCTTACTGCTTCTGGGTACATCAAAGGTCAGAAGCACGTCTTTACTATAGACACAGGGGCATCGCAGTCTATCGTCAGGCCCGATTTAGTCAAGAAAGCAATTGAACCATTACGTGAGGTAAGTCTGCGCATAGCTACTGAGTAGCCGGCCACTGTCTATGGTAAAGTAAATGTGAAATTAACCATTGCCAGCGTTAGCATCAATCATGTATTTATTGTTGCCGACATTGTGGATGAACTTATCATTGGTGCTGATTTTATGATTAGACACGGCATTACTTTTGATATGGGACAAAAAGTTATGATTTGGCGAAATGTGGAGATACCAATTGACGTCGGATATGAAAATAGGACTCAAGTAAGAAAGCTAGTTACCTTCGAGCAACAGAAACTACCACCACAGACAGAAACTTTAGTATGAACTCGTAAGGAGGGTTCTATCACCCACAGTTTGTGGGTGATAGAACCGGCAGAAATAACAAATAATGAAAACACTTCTCAAGAGCAATATGACTTAAACGCACTTTATGAATTCGTACTCAGACGAATAAAAATGATCAGCGACAAGATGAAAGCCAGATACGATCGAGCACCGAATTCTGTAGGATTTAACGAACCCCAGCTTGTACTGTTGTATAACCCACAACGTAAGAAAGGACTGTCTCCCAAACTACAAACCCATTGGGATGGACCATACAAGGTGATTAAGGAATTAAACGACGTGGTGTGCAGAATACGGAAAGAAAAGATGCAGTGTAACGAAATTGTACTTGAATTCAAATATAACGGTTTTATCGGTTGATTTAAATTAAAATAACGCTTCTCAACCTTTCTACTTATGTTAACAGCAGTTAACATATCTGTAGGAATTATTAACATGGTTGTAAACATACAACATTGAATGAGAAGCTTTCACCATTGTTTGTAAGTATGGCAACACTAAATGTTTAAGCTGCTAACAATACATCGAAACATTGTAGAAAGAAATAGAGGTTGCAAGAAACATCTAGATGGTAGTGCAGTGTATATAAATTGGCCGTGAGAACACCATTGAGTCAGTCAAATTGGATGCATCGTTAAGTGAAGTCAAATTAACTACCTCGGCTGTATGTGTATTAGAACACAAAGTGACTATTTAAACTGTTATTGTTGTATATTTGAAATAAAATAAAGTCGTTACAACGTTTAAACTACTAAACTGCTTTTATTTGCAATCAAAGTACTGGTTTGTTTAAAAGGAAATAAACCACAGTTTTAAAAATGTAAAAACGTAACAATATGTTTATTAGATTAAGACCTATATTCTAAATTCTAAAAAAATTCATGTCATTTAATTCCGTAGAACATTCGATGTAAGTAAAATGAAAAAGAAAGACTCAATAACAACCCATCTCTACGTACAATGATAATATGTATTCTCTATACAACTATCTTATAAAAAAAAAAAATACACATATACGAAAGTTTGTTTGTGTGTGTGTTTACGTATTTTGTTTCCTTTTAATGATTGTTTTACATTTTATAAAACATTTTTATAAAAATTGTGCTAAAAAAGTGCGAATTTTTTAATTAGAAACGTCATTTTTACTCTGTGACTGACTTAAAATAATGATATCTTATAGGATTTATTAGAATACTTGTACTCCTACCTAAACATACAGAATATGTACGATTTTTCTGTCAGAGAGTGTCAAATTCGCTCTCTGAGAGAATTATCTCTCGTGTAGATTCAAACACTAATATTATAAGTTACTTTTGTAATGAGATTTCGCTACACAAATATCTTATGAAGATGAACTGTCAAAAAATACACATGTACGAAATTTTCTTTTTGTGTGCGCATGTGTATTTTGAAAATTACTCAAAAAAATGTTTTTTTTTGTAAAATTGTTTTCTTTTAATGATTATTTTACATTAAAAAAAAATTTATAAAAATTGTGCTAAAAAAGTGCGAATTTCTTAATTGAAAACGACATGTTTATTCTGTGACTCTTATTTACAATTTATTATAACACAAATAAACAAAATGGTTACTCTCTTTTGCCAGCGTTACCTCACATATTATATCAGCGTTAATATCAGTTGTAGGGAAAAATATTTTACTTACTGCATAATTAAAGCCTCATTTAGAAGGAGAGTAAGTAAAAATCTGATTCAAATAGATATTTACGTAAATACTTAGCAAATAAACAAGTATATGTATTGCGTATTTAACAGATTGAGTCAGCTGACACGTTCATACGCGTTATGAATTTACTAACAGAGGATTTAAGTCTGCGAATTATTTTCTGAGAAATGATTATATGAAAATTAATTCTAAATAGAATTAATTCTTTCAAAGTTCTGATATCTTTAATATTATGTTCACACACATTAGTTTTTGACTTGTTTTTTGAAAAAAAAACAATGAATTTAAACATCGCTGTTCACATATCATTTTATTATGTTTTTTCCTTTTGGCCTGTTTTTCGTTTTGCCAAAATATTTTCACAAATTTTTTATTTAAATAAAAATTTCACACAGAAACACTTTTTAATTTAAAAAAAATTATACAAATTTAAACACATAAAATTTATGAACAAATATAAATTTCATTCATATTTTTAAATTTTTTGTTTTTAAACTGTTTGGGAATTTTTACAAATTATTTTTCCATCAAATTTCTATGTATTAAAAATATTAAAAATTTCTTCCCTGTATGGAAATTTAGTATGTTTTTTGTGTGTTAAATACTTAAACATCTTGAATCGAGATATCTTTTGACTTTGAAGTATATGAAAAAACAGATCAATTTGCTTGTGTTTTTTGAGAAAACGACTCGTTTTTCAAAAAAGCTCTATATGTGAACATAACATAATCCTCCCAACTTTTATTCGTAGCTTCGAAACATTTTATAAGTACAAGAAATACAAAAATTGAGTTAAAATAATTTTAAGAAATACTTATGTTTTCTTTGAATCAAACGATCTTAGCAACCCCCTTACACTTAAGGAGACGTGGACCGCCATTTGGGAACCGTTGCTTTATAATACGTTGCGAAAACAGGAAATAAATTTTTTTTATATTTACTTCTCCGTCGTAAAACAGCCGATTTTTATCCGCCGCCGTTAAAATTGATCGGCACTGGTTTCTGAATGTAGGAGTGTTATATTTTTTTACGTGAATACAAAATTTTCTTTGTGAAGTTTTATTGAGTGGAGGAAAACCGAATTTGAAAGAAGTAATTATTTAAAAAAATAAAATAATAATAAATTTACATAATATACTTCTGGATACACATGTGAAATACAAAAATGTTTCAGTAGTTACACCAGGAATTTAATGTGATGGCCACATAAAAGTGGGGTCCATCCAAGAAAAAAAGTATAGAACAGAATAGAAACGATTGACATACATTAAAGTATAAGCAGACATTTATATTTTTATAAGAGAAAGAGCAGGAATTATTTTATAACTTTGTAACATCTGAAAACGTAACAATATGATGCTTTCATCTATAAACAATTCCTTTGAGCAGGATACACATGACACGGATGCAAATTGCGATGGACCAGATTTGGATTTTCTTTATGCAGACGTTGATACGTATCAAAATGAAATAGCCGAATTATACAGCTATACCGAGTTCAGCGAGTTCCAGCAGAATGTGAAGGCATTTGAAGACCAAATGGAAATGTACAATTTGCCGCCCAACTGGCAGAAATTAGACCCAAGTGCCCAAAGGGGAATAGTAATGAAGTTGATGGACCAATTAGAAGTTTCGAATCGATCATTTCGTATGCAAGCTGCAAGATGTATCTTGTATTTGGCCCAAGGATGTTGGGCTGAAGTTCAGTCGGACGAAGAACAACATCAAAATACAAGAGACAATGTTATTGTGCTCTATGATTTGGGTATTTTTTCATCATTCATTGACTTATTGAACATTGAAATTGAGAGTGCATGCTCGCCTGATATTGTGGCTGTTAAAATCACAAATGTCACCCTGGCAGATTCGGCTGATTTGCGCGTGATTTTGTCAGTCCTGTACACAATTACTGAGACTATTCGCAATGAGAAGGAAAAAGATAGTGAAGATTATCGAAAGATAGCCGAATCATTTGTTCAAGATATAAATAGTCCTTTGCCGGATGGAGAGCTGCTATCGGTAAAGCTGCTTGGAATGATTACTCGCTTCTGCAGTGGAGCGACTCCACATTTTCCAATGAAGAAAGTAGTATTGCTGCTTTGGAAAATATCGCTAATGGGTCTGGGTGGCATGGAAGTTCTTAAGAATCTCAAAAACGAATATAGGATCAAAGCTGGCTTACAACCGATATCAGAAGACACACTTGAAGTAACAAAATGTATGCGTGCCAGTTCTCCACCTGCTACTGCAGCCGACTACTTGGACAATCAAAACCTGAAGCGCAATGCTTTCAGACGATCTCTCATGAAACAAAGGTTTCTAGATGAACAAGAGCAGATGGATATGGAATTGACACCGGGCAATGAAAGTGCACCAAATGGTGGAAATAACGGCTCTGGAAATGGAAGCGGTAATGGAGGCAATCAAAATGGTGAAGATGACTATTATCGACCATTTGATGACCCCTCATCGACTACATCGGGGACATCGGGAATTTCAACCGCAAATCCGAACAATTTGCCCAGTTATAGTGCACAGCCATCAGTGCAGGCACCACAGATTACCACTTCATTGCCCTGGACTCCTAAAGTGCGTCAGAAAGATATTGATCAGTTTTTAGATATATCGCGAAACAAGTTTATTGGTTATTCGTTAATTGACGATCACGAAAGTTTAGCAGGTCTGCCACAACCTATACATGAAGGTGTGGAGACATTAAGAAGACATGTGTATGTAAGTCTCGCTGATATTCAAATAAAAAAGGAGGAGGAAATTGCCCGTAATCCTATTTCAACACAAGAAGATGAAATTCAGATGAATCCGTCTGAGATCCTTTATCAATCCATACTACCAAATCTGCCCCAATATATGATTGCTCTGTTAAAAGTTTTACTCGCTGCTTCGCCAACTTCAAAGTCAAAAACCGAAAGTATCAATATTATGGCAGATGTATTGCCCAAGAAAATGCCACTAACGGCCACACAATCCACAAAACTGACTGTAGATATGGGTCGCCACAAAGAGATCATTGTCAAAGCCGTCTCGGCCATTATACTGTTGTATTTGAAGCACTTTAAACTGAATCACATCTACCAGTTCGAATTCATGTCTCAACATTTAGTTTTTGCCAACTGTATCCCGTTGGTGCTGAAATTCTTCAACCAAAACATCACTGAATTCGTCAGCATGAAGAACACTATACCGTTGTTAGATTTTCCATCGTGTGTGATTGGAGAACAGCCCGACTTGTCAGGTGAGAGTTTTGTTTATAGCGGTGATGTCACGGACAAACCATATTCGTGGAGAAATGTATTCTCCTGCATCAATCTGTTGCGCATTCTAAATAAACTCATCAAGTGGAAGCATTCGCGTGTCATGATGTTGGTCGTTTTCAAATCGGCTCCCATTCTTAAAAAGACACTCAAAGTTCGGCACGCCATGATGCAGCTGTATGTTTTAAAACTGCTGAAAATGCAAACAAAATATTTGGGACGTCAATGGCGAAAATCGAATATGAAGACAATGAGTGCTATTTATTCCAAAGTACGTCATCGGCTCAACGATGACTGGGCATTTGGCAATGATTTGGAATCACGTCCTTGGGACTTTCAAGCCGAAGAATGTACTTTACGTGCGTGTGTGGATCGATTTAATTTGAGAAGGTATCCCGAAGCCACACAAAAATGTGGAGCAGGTGGCAATAATGGAAATTCTGCCAATAATACGGATAATTCGTCGTCCGGCAATGTTGCTGGTGGAAATGTTGATGGTAATGGTGGTAGCGGCGGATTAGGTGGCGTCAGTTATACATTGGCAGTAACAGGCAATGGCATAGCTTCAGGTGTTGGTGGGCAATTGCAAGATTATGGCATTGAAGGTGGCTTTCCAAGTGATGAGATATTGACCCATTCAGACTTTGCATTCTTTGGTCATTCAGGCTGGTGGGATAGAAAAGTTGAGTTGACCGACTACTTTAAAGCTAATTATTCGCTTTGGTTGGAAGAAGAAGTCTACAACAATCAAACCGATTGGGATGCTCTTTAAAATAAACATACATAAATGTGAGTATTCAAATTGATTTAATGATTTAAATAATAATTAATAATATTGAAATACATGTACATTTTACTAAGAATTTTTTTGATTTATTTAGTAGTATTTTGAATACTTTTTTAGGACTATAATACATTAAATTTCTTATCCAATTTTACATTTATAAATGCTCTGATAAACACTATTTTTTATATGAATTACACAATTTCTTTTAAAAGCATTAATATTTGTTTCATTTTTAACATAATTTGGGAGTTGGTTAAATAATTGCAGTCATTTGTACAACAAACATCTCTTTATTTTGTTAGTTGCTACTCTATGTAATCGGAAGTCATTTCCATTCCTCAAGTTATATGGCTGGCATTCATTCATATATGATAGTTCTTTAGTCAAGTCCCATCTTCATTTTGAAGATAAGGATACATGTGTTAAGCTGGAGCCTTTGTTTGATATTTATCCATTTTCAACAAGATTTTTTAAATATATTTCTGTGTAGTTAAATTAAAATTTCATTTATTAGGCATTTGATCTTTTTATAGACAAAAACATGAAAATATGCGTTTGCAAATATATAAAAATTATGAGGTCAGTCCATTTTTTTCCAATATAATCAAATTTATTCTTCGATCATTTTTATTTATTGATTTATAGCATTCATTGGAATTTTTCATTGAGCTTTGAATTTTCATTACCATTATTTGAATGTAATGTAAAAGATTTAATTACTATTTAATGATACAGATTTTTTTAATTATAATTTTTAAATTAAAGCGTAATTACAAAAAAATGCTTAAATACTAATTATAGTTACTGAAAAAAGTATTCCCTACAAGCAAAATAATACGAAAGTGATTCTAATTCGTATTGTTTAGAAGAAAAATTTTATTACCGCAATAATCATATTCGTATGGCGGAAGTTTCCCCCATCGGGAGAGATTGTGCGTCACAGGCAATACATGTAAGCAATAAGAAATCAATACGACTGGAAGAAAAACGCAATATTGCTAGATGAAAAAAGAAGATACCGCCAGATAATCTTCTGAAAGATGTAATAAATATATAGAAAAATTATCACTAAATAAATCTTGAAATAATATAATAAAGAGATCTTTTACATCTTGTAAAGCATGCATGCACATAAATCTTAATATCATAAAGCACGAAAACTTAAACGCTCACATAAAATATACAAGATAGATAGAATAGATAGATAGAAGATAAATATCTTCCAGGAAGATATCTTCCAAATGTTTATAGGGTTGTTTGTATAAAAAACAATTTTTTTTTCAAATATGTTTAAAATACTTTTGTATTAGTTTATTTTTTTTTATTTATTTTAATATCGTTTTAATAAAAATTTTTTAATCATTAAAATATAAATCTGCATTACAGCTGGTTTTCTGGAATATAAAATGTAATATTAAAAAAAAAAAAAAAATACAAAAATATATGTACCAAAAATAAGAGTAATTAGTACAACTTACATAAGCACTGACGCCTCGGTCTGCGTCGTTAATTGGGGCCGGAGAATTGCGACGCAAATCGAATCAATGTTTTCTATGTATCTACATTGTCTTCTCTAGAATAAAAATAATTGAACAGAAAATAAGTTAATTTTTAATAAAAAAAGAGTATTTTTTTTTTTTTTTTGTAAAAAGAGGTAAAATTAAAATATTTATATAAATTATATTTTAATTTTCTACATTATTACGGAGAATTTAATCCATTTTTTCCATAACTTTTTTTTTTCAATACCATATAGCGACGCAAATCAAAATCATAGCGACGCAAATCGAAATCATAGCGACGCAAATCGAAATATTGAAATGTTAAATGACTCAAATCGAGGCCTGAGTGTACTTAAAAAATTTATTGGATTGTACGAAAAAATCCGCTAAATACTATATATATATATATATATATATATATATATATATATATATATATATATATATATATAACTACCACTGTTTAATGGTAATGAAATCGGCAATTCATTAGTCGATTTAATGTATTACTCCCATGTATGATTTTAATTCCATAACATACACCATGCTTAAGTGGGCCTACTAATAATGGTTTTTACTCTTTTCTGGCAGACGTATTGGAGGTTTTTAGTATTCTTGCGCTCAGATGTGCCAAAAAGTGGTTAGAAACTATTGCTGGTATTCAAGATTATAAACTATATTAAAAGACGATGCCTAAGAGTGGTTCTAATTTGGGATCAAATCGACGTTATGTCAGATAAGTAGTACAAAATAACAATTTCGCGAATTTTTCCTTTTTAGAAAATGCCAAAATTTTCATTAAATTCCAATGGCTCATCAGGCTATTAAAGATATTTAATAGAGGAATTCATGTATTTTTAAAATGATAAAGTTTTGTGGGAATTCCTTTGGAGTTTAGGATATGTTTTAAACATTTGCACAGTTACATTCAAAACGTACCAGTTTCTAACTTTGTCAGTATGAGTGCGTATTGATGAGTATTTTAGTGTTTTTGTTATAACTTGGTATTGTTATTCTTTTGAGTAGATTGGATGCAAATGAACAAAGTGGGAATAAGAATAACATTTATTTTCCTACGGTTTGCACAAACAAATAAAGTAGATAATGAAGCCTATACCATAAGTACTTGTGGTATGCTGAGAAAAAAAAAAAAATATATGAACAGGTATTAAAATATCGACATCAAATAAATTAAAAATTAAAATTGTACCGAAAAATTAAAAGAGTGTTAAATAAATTTGTATGTTGTTTGTTTATTTATTTATGTATTTATTTTATTTATTTATTTATGTATTTATTTTATTTATTTATTTATTTACTTAATTATTTATTAGGTGACCGACTCAGTTTTCCAACGTTTAAAAACCGGTGTTTTTCGGTTTAAGTTTCGAGTGTCGAATAAACCGGTAGTCTTTAACACAAAAATTACATTTTTTTTTTCAGAAAACATATATTAGGTTAGGTATAAAAGGGTGGCGTCTTCACGCCTCCACCCAGAGACCAGTCGGTCCATTATGATCCCTTTAAAATGTCAGAAGAAAGGCTAAGAAAGAATAAGAATAAGTGAAAGAAAGAAAAAAAGAGACTACAATAGGAAATCGTAGAACTTACAACCTAGCAATCAAGAACGATTACCCCTAAGCCACTTTATCCCCATTACGAAACCTATCAGGTTACTAAGACCTTTGACCATAACCTAATCCAGTTCGTGTAGTATGTGGCTCGCAAACCACCTCAGCTTTCTGCGCTGAAACCCTAAACAATGACAGAGTAAGTGCTCTATTGTCTCTAGCTCCTCCATATTACCGCACATCCTACAGAATTCTGACGTGCCAATGTCCCACTTACTCCCTATTGAGGAGTGACCAGTAATCATACACACAATTACCCTTAGATCTCCCCGCCTCATGATCAGAAGTTTCGAATCTGCTAGTATAAGTACAGAATAACTGCTGCTTTGCATCATAGTAATCCACTCAATTAGGAATTCACTTATACCTAACGAAACGAAACAAGTGACTCACTGGTCGCCTCTATCCCAATTTTATTAAAGACTCCTTCTATATCGAGAAAAGCTGCCAAGATATATTCCCTATATAGCAGACCCGATTCAGTATAACTCACTACATCATGCAGAGCACTCTCAACAGACTTACCACACTTTACAGACTTACTTTACATAAGATAAGCATGTTAAGCGTCGCTGATGATCTGAATCCCCATACTCCTCCTAAGATACGGATCAATAAGTCTTTATATTGCCTTAAGTAGAAAAGACGATAGGCTGATCGGTATATAATCCTTGAGCTTCGTATGAGTCGCCTTCTCCACCCTGCTTAGCATTAGAGTAATCCACTTATACCTAACGAAACAAGTGACTCATTGATCTCTTCTATCCTAATGTTATTAAGGCCCCTTCTATATTGAGAAAAGCTGCCAAGGTATATTCCCTATGCAGCAGACCCTGTTCAGTATAACTCACTACATCATGCAGAGCACTCTCAACAGACTTACCTCACTTTACAGACTTACATTACATAAGATAGGCATGTTGAGCGTTGATGATGACCTGAATGTCCATACTCCTCCTAAGATACGGATCAACCAGTCTTTCTATTGCCTTAAGTAGAAAAGACGATAGGCTGATTGGTCTATAATCCTTGGGCTTCGTGTGAGTCGCCTTACCCGCTTTGGGTATGAAAATGACCCTAACTTTTCTCCACCTCCTAGGAATATATCTCACCCTGAGTCATTCCCTGAATACCTTTATACGAGTAGTGAGTCGGCCCATTTATTAATTTCGGTGACTTGTATGGCGCAAATGAGTTTAGCGCCTTGTCTCTAGTGATCATCTTCTCTATCGTAGAAATATCACCCTTGTTTGATCTGGACCGTAGGTTATCACTGACACTACTTGTCCGCCAATCAGATCCTATATCACTATAGCCTGGGAAGTGAGTCTCTGTATCTGTCCACGAGTTGTAAGTATCCAAGTGCAACAGGATTCTTTGATAACGCCCGTCTGAATCTAGATAATTCGTTCACAGTGTAAACAGACTCACAGAAATACACCCATGATGTCTCTTTCACCCGTCTTATGTCCCTCTTATACCTAGTGAAGCTATCCCTATAGCTGTCCCAATCAGCACCACTGCTCGTTACCTTGTCCCTATTAACAAACCTCCTAACTGTAGACCGCTGGTCCCTAAGTTCTCTGATCCACCATTTCGGCTGCTTCCGTTAGTCTGTATAAATCACCGGGCAACTTAGCTCAAAGCTATTCCTAATTACATTCGTGAAATTGTTCGCGACTTCTTCGATACCCTCAGTTGAATTTCTCCAGCCCTCTTCTGGAGTTCCTATAGGGCTTTCCCCTCGATTTCACAAAGTCAAAACTCAAAGATATAATGCTATGATTCGAAAAGGAAAAATCCATAACTACCCTCCAGTCTTTAACAAAATCACCCCTCCGGTTCGCTAGCGTTATGTCTATAACTGCATCCTTATCTTTCGTTCTGAATGTAGGATCACTACCTCTATTGTAGTTGTGAACATAGTAACTAGTTGTAAACTCAAATACTAACTCACCTCTTTTGTTGATGTCCCTGCTCCCTCATTGGTAGTGGTGAGCGTTCGCATCACATCCCAAGACCATGTACACTCCTGGTGTGCTCCGCTAAATGCAGCAGAGCGATGCCCGGTGGATTGGCCGCCTCGTATGGCATGTACACATATGCCAGTATGAGTGGAAGTAACCATGCTGTCACTATTGGACGCAGAGGCAACTCAGACGCCAGTATCACCTCAAGTTTCGCCTTTGGATAAAGTGTTGCACTTAGCAACTGCTTTCTTCAGAAATTCAAAATATTTCTCATTTCCGCAGTTAATAGTTCTGACACCCTTCATCCAATCTGGTCCTCTTATAAGGGCGATCTCCTCAATGAGCTTGTTTTCAATCTGTCGCCATTGCTCAACGCTGATCCTCCCATCTGAATCAACTTTGTCAATGACAGAAGCTTGAATACAGTTCTGCAACACTGATTCCTTCGAATTTTTCGATGTTGATGGCTGATCACTTCCTGACCCATCTCTTTTAATAACCTCCTTATGGGGGCCCTTACTAGGTTAGAAGTTTGTTGGTCATTCCCATGGCTGGCCCTCTTACCGAACCCCTTATGGGGACCCTTAATAGAGCCGGATGAGTTTTGAACAACAACTTTCGATGAAGAAGACCGCATGCCAGAAGTTTTTACAACGCCACTATTAGTGTCCTTGCGGGCTCCACCAATGGAGCTGGTCGGCTTCTGACATGCTGCCTTCTTACTAGTCGATGGCTGAACATCTCCAGGCCTAGCACCCCTGACAACCTTTTGTCAGTTGCAAGATTTGCTGGATGGTTTATGATCAGCCCCACCAGTGGTAGTTATTGGCCTGCCAATCGTTACCTGCTGTTTCAGAAGGGCGGCAGATTTCGCTTGCTGCTCCGCCATGGATCCATGAGAGGATTGTCTTTTCTCCTGTATTCTCATGAGACACTTCTGGAGTACTGTCAGCATCCTCATACAATCCTTCTGTATAAGACATTCCCAGAGAGTCACAAGCAGGTTCATAGATCCGTTCGAATCTTTTGATGTTCCTCTTGTGCTTCCTGACAACATACTTATCCTTGCCTGCAAGTGGCAAAGAGCCTTCCTTACCTATCTTGCGCCACTCTGAGCTTTCTCGTCTTTAGTTCGGCATATATTGTCGGTTGTCGCGTCACGCATTACCGCGTCTTGCCGAAGTAATGCACTGCCAGACGATTGACATTTTAAACCAGTCGAGCAATCCCCCTGCTCCAACCCCGCCTCGACGCTCCCGTTCCTCTCTTGTCTCTGAGCGCGAACTGAGATCACAGTGATCTTATGCTCATCTTCCGAGAGTAAGTTCCCCAAGTTTCTCAGTGATGCTGGTCCCAGCGAAGGAATCCCTCAAGATACACAGAATCTCGTCCGTCTCTGATACGTGGCCCATAAATTGACTTTCCTGTAAAAGAATGTCTTATTGAACACCTATCATAACTATCTCGTCGTCCGTTAGCATGTCTGTTTCAGTCCTGTCGCCCTGCGACCGTTCGGATAGAATTTATATTTAAATTGTGGCCACCGCCACAACATTTATTTTTTGAGTTTTTAAATCCTTAAATTTCGCCCAATATATTGGTGAAGTATATTTTTAGATAGATAGATAGAGAAGGTAGATGTGATACCAGAAAGTACCACATCTCCACCCAGAGACCGATCCCGGTCCATTGTGAGTCCCTTCAATAGAATAGGTGTGAAATATAGAGTATAGAATACAGAAAATAGAAAATACAGAGAGTACAGAAAAAAGTAGAGTAGAAGATAAAAGGGATAGAAATGTGACGAATCATATAGGGGGACCAGCAATGTTACCAATCCCCCTAGGGTTATACCCCTGATTCACCCTTAAGCAGCCGATTCCCATGACGAAGCCTATGACGTCAACAAGATCTGCGTCCCGAACGTCACTCAGCCCGTCGAGGAACTGGCTACCCAGCCACTTCATCCTACGATGCTGCAATCGTGGACAATGGCACACAATGTGCTCAATAGACTCGGTCTCGTCGACGTCTCCACACATTCTACAAAAATCGGAATTGCTAGCGTCCCATCTAGACCTCATCTTCCCTATCAAACAGTGACCCGTTATGGCCCCTATCATGATCCTCAAGCTCTTCCTATTCATGCCCAGGAGAGTGCTAGTGCCTGCATTGTTCAGTACCGGCCATATCGCCCTCGACACTCTGCAGTCCTCTCTACTCTCCCAAGCCGAATTGGTTCTGACCAAGATCCAATCATTGATCTTCCCATAGAAGAAACTTAGTGGTGGTTTCACATAGGTTTCCCCCTCCGAGACGTTCTTTGCTGCACCTTGCCTTGCCAGTTCATCAGCCAATTCATTGCCTGAAATATTGCAGTGGCCAGGCACCCAGCAGAGTCTCACCATGTAGTCCTCCATCAGCTCTCTCAGTGTCTTCTTACAGGCAGCTACTAGCTTGGATCTCACCAAATGTGTCCCCAAGGCTTTCAGAGACGCCTGACTGTCCACATAGAGAGTGACCTCGGTACCTCTCGCAATGTTTTGCCTGATTATTTCTGCGATCTTCAGGATGCCGAGAATCTCAGCCTGAAAAACGCAGCACTCATCAGGGAGTCTAAAAGAGCCTTTCAAATCCGTGCCCATAATATAGACCCCCGCCCCAGTGCCTTCGTTCAACTTTGATCCGTCCGTGAACACTGCACAACCTTCATATAGTCTCTCAGTGCCGGACCAGATCTCCCTATCAGGTATCACCACGACAGGATTTACTCCAAAGTCTGATTCAGCGGCCATGTAATCTGATGCCCCTGTGGAGTTCAGATTAACCTCACCGTAACTGATCTCGTAAATGACCCTGAAGTGACCTGCTCTTGATGAGCCTAATAGTCCCAATTCCTTAAGTCTCAGCAGACTCTTTGCTGCCATACCCTTCACAAACTCTTCAATGGGTAAGAGATGAAGTATGACATCCAGAGCCGCTTGTGGTGTGCTTCTCATTGCACCTGTAATGCCAATCGAAGCACACCTTTGTGCCTTCGACAAAAGGTTCCTATTACTCTTACGTTCCAGTGCCTGCCACCAAACAGAACAACCATAAGAAAGGATTGGTCTCACCACCGAAGTGTAAATCCAATATACAACTTTTGGTTTGAGCCCCCAACTTTTACCTATGGAGTTTCTACAGGTGTAGTAGGCATTGAGGCCACGCTTGAGTCTCTCCTGAACATTCCTCTTCCAGGTCAGTTTACTATCAAGGAATACCCCCAGATATTTCGCTGAGTCTGAAAGCCTCAGTTCAGTTCCACACAGTACCGGTAGTCTGAAATTCTCTATCTTGTACCTCCTAGTAAACAGAACCAACTCTGTCTTTTCCGGGTTCACTCCCAACCCCTTACCAGCGGCCCACGAGGACAGCTCACCCAGCGTGGACTGCATGATTTCACTGATTGTGGGAAGAAATTTTCCCTTTACCAGTATGACCACATCATCAGCATAAGCCACGATCTTCCGCCCTCTGCTGTCGAATTGACGCAAAATCACATCGACAGCTATTAGCCACAGCAGGGGTGAGAGTACTCCCCCTTGCGGAGTCCCCCTAGTTACTAGTTTTCTTAAACATACTCCACCCAAGCTTGAATTGACAATCCTGTTGCTTAGCATGAGGATTATCCATTCGATCAAGAAGTCATGTACTTTAAGATTCACCAGCGCCTGCTTGATAGCGTCAATCTTGATATTGTTGAACGCTCCCTCAATATCCAAGAACGCGGCCATGGTGTATTCCTTATACCGCAGTCCTTGTTCTATATAACCCACCATATCACTCAGCGCACTCTCCACAGATTTACCCTTCAGGTAAGCATGTTGAGCACTACTCATGATGCTGGAGCTACCAGAAGATCTTAAATATAGATCTATCAGTCTCTCTAAAATCTTCAAAAGGAAAGACGATAGGCTGATAGGTCTATAGTCCTTGGGTTTCGAGTGACAGGTCCTACCACCTTTCGGTATGAATATGACCCTTACCTCTCTCCACCCCCTTGGAATATGTCTATGTACCAGACACCCCTTAAAAATCTCAACCAGTAGTAGACGAACCACCAACGGTGCATTCTGCAGAATGGCCGGAAAAATACCATCCGGGCCTGGTGACTTATAAGGCTCGAATGAATTCACCGCCCATGTCAGGTCTCTTACCACTGTTCCAATTATCCCGCTGGTGAACTCCGTGAAGAAGTGCTCTTCCTCACCTGATTCCTCCACCAATGGATCCCTGCAACCCGGAAAATGGGTTTCCAAAAGCACATTAAGTGACTCATAACTAGACTCCGTCCATGAACCATCTGATCTCTGGATACTCCCAGGAACACTAGGGTCCTTTGACAGTATCTTTCTGAATCTAGAAAGTTCATTGACAGAGTCAATGGCCTCGCTGTACTTAATCCACGAGGCTCTTTTAGCTCTTCTAATGTCCTTTTTGTACTTATTGAAACACACTCTATAGGTGCCCCAATCTTCGTCCCTACCAGACCTATGAGCTTTGTTGTACAGCCTGCCAACTGTGGTTCGTTGAGCCTTCAAATCCTCTGACCACCAGACCGGCTGTTTCCTTTTACCCGGATAGCTCATAGGGCAGTTGAGCTCATAGCTTCTGTTAATAGACCCCGCTACCTTCTCTATCACTTCGTCAAGATTTCCCTCGACAAGAACTCCATCGGAGTTCCAGTCAATCTTGACCCCAGATCCCGCCCGAAGGCGTTATAATCCGTCCTCCTAGGATTCCTAAAAGATTTCCCTTCAGAACCCAGGAAGTTCAGATTGAAGGTTATTCTGCCATGGTCAGAGAAAGTGCACCCTATGGCCACCCTCCAGTCCTCAACTAGGTCCCTAGAGTTAGTCAATGTGATGTCTATTACTGAGTTCCTATCCTTCGTCTTGAACGTAGGAGTATTACCCCTATTACAGATTAAAAGATCATTCGCAATAATAAAATCAAATGTTGACTCACCTCTCCTATTGGTATCCCTGCTACCCCATTGACTGTGGTGTGCATTAGCATCGCAACCGAGCAATAGACGTACTCCATTCCGTCTTGCGTACTCGGCTAAGGACCACATCCTGTCATCTGGTGGTTCCAGCTCCTCATAGGGCATGTACACCGAGGCCAAGGTCAGTTTACCGCCTCCCAATGCCTCTCCTTGAACGACCGTTAGATCACCATAACTGAAAGAGTTAAGAAGAATTACCTGAAGATCATTCTTCACCAGAATACAAGTCCTCACCTTATCCTCAGTGGACGGCTTGAACAATTTGTATCCTTTGGCCCTTAAACCGCAGACCTGGTTATTATTTAGCCAAGGCTCCTGGATTAGGGCCACGTCCACATTGGTCTCACTGAGGTATGTTATTAATTCGGTCGAGGCCGCTTCACAATGGTGCAGATTTATCTGCACCATCCGCAATCTCTTTGGCTTTGTCATTTTTCGCGTAGCGAAATTTGATGTAGCCAAGCCCGAACGTAACAACCCCCCTCCCCCCCAATGAGTCCAACTTCTTAATAGATTCCCGATCCAATGCGAATCGGAAATCTTTTCCTTGGTTCTCTTTACAAGTCAATGAAGAGACAAGTTTCCATTGACTTGTATTGATCCCCCTATTCTGTCCTTCCAATATTCCCAGTATGACTTCCACCGGCTTAATGGGTGGTGGATTCCACACCGTGACTATTGGCGGCAGAGGCAATTCCGACGCTGGTATAACCTCCAGTTGCGCATCTGGACACAGATTGCCACATCTGTCAATCGCGGCTTTCAGGAATTCAAAAGTTCCTTTGTTACCGCAACCAACAGTCTTGACGCCCCTTGTCCAGTCTGCACCCATGAAGGCTATTTCACCCGGCCTGTGCCTTGCCTGGAAGATTTCGTCCATAAGTTTGTCCTCAATCAGCCGCCACATTTCCGTACTGATTCTCCCATCTGGATCAGCACGGTCAATGACTGCTGCTTGAAGAATGTCCGACTTGGACGAATCCTTCCCCTTTTTGGACGATGAAGGTTGTGCGTCACCAGATACTACCCGCTTCACTATTCCCTTATGAGAGTTTTTGAGCGGGCCACTTGGTGCCTTACTAACCTTCTTCGCAGATGGAATCTGCTGGTCATCCCCCGACCTCACTCTTTTTATGGTCCCTTAGGAGGACTCTTAAAAGAGTCATGCGGTACATGACCTGCTTTCTTGTAGGTAGAGGGTATCTCATCTCCAGGCAGAGCTCCCCTAATTGACCTCATTTGAGATTCCTTAGCGGGGCTCGCAAGAGCTTGGTTTACCCTCTCTACTCTCTTCTCAATGTGTTTTTTCCCACTACCAATCCTTGCTGACCTGTCACTTCCCTTGAGAGAACCTACAGGACTGCTGGATGGCTTGTGAGCACCACAATGTATACCAGCGTCGACTTGTGGTTCTAAAGTGCTGGTAGACACGGACTCTTTACCCTTGCGAGCAATTTGCGGACCTTCCTCTACCTCCATTTTAAAACCATCGGGATAAGACAATCCCAGGATGTCACCGATAGAGCCATTGGTCCGTTCAAACCTGTAGATGCTCTTTCGGTATTTCCTGCGAACATGCCTATCCCGCCCGTCTAACGGCGATGGGTCCTTCCTAGCCAACTTATTTAGTGCAGCTATAGAGGCCCTAACACCGTTCTTCGCCTTTTCAAAACTCGTTCGACTGACGGTTGCGGCCTGCTCATCCATTGGATATGCTACCGCTTCCTGCCGAACAATAGGTTTGGCCATAGGCCTTGACATACCTGATGCCCCCGTCGAGCTCACCTGCTTCATACCCGGTGTTGACGCAGTGACTGCAGTTCCGCTTTCCTTGCCCCGATCAAGAGCAGAGACAACTGTTGTCTCATGTTCTTAATTGGATAAAAGAGACAGGTCCTCCAGTCCCTCCGTCGCACCAGATCCTAAAGGGTCCTCCGCCGAGTCCAGCAGGCTGTCCTCCTCCGTCAGTTGGGTCATTAGTTGTCCGTGTTTTATGAGGATGTTCGTATGCAGTCTTAGCAAGTCCATGTCATCGTCCCCATCCTCATTTTTCCCCCCTTTCCCGACGTCGTCCTTGTTTTCCCCTACCTCGACCCTATCCCTAGCTCTCACGTCAGCGTCCGTCCCTTCCACTTCTCTGACGCAGTCTTCTTTGTCCATTGTCCCTTTGTCTCGTTCATCCCTTAACCTACTTGTTTCCATATATTTTCCTACAATTTTGTCCCACGAGTATGCACGTAAAAAATAGACCATCTCGCGCAGTGACGGCGTACGCGGACTGGGCTGTAATACAACTGACCCTTGCCATCAGCATCAGAGGGGAGCTGTTCACTATTAGTTTCTTTTAGCACTAACTAATCATTCAGATCCTCGGCACTGCTACCTACCACCTTGATCTTAAAAGTGCATGATACCCATTTATTTGGTCCTCGGAAAACGTATGGCACCAAGACCGTACCCAGTGTCAAAGATGTATTCATTTCGGCAGAAACACCAATTAGAATACATCAATGGGTGTGATACAAAGGATGCATTAATGTCGGCAAAGGGAGAGGGCTCCAGCACCGTACATTAGTGCATCCAGTGTCTCTCGCTCAATCCCCCCTATCCGCCACCTGGGGACGCGTCCGATGGGAGTAAACAAGTAAAGACTCCACACGGAGAAGTATATTTTTATTTGTGTTAAATATTTTTCAAGTTATGTATGAAGGTTACGTTTTTTGGATATGTATTTTCTGAAACCAAAAAAAAAAAGTAACGCAATACAAATTTTAGCAAAAAATTATAAT
Source organism: Protocalliphora azurea (assembly GCA_932274085.1). Taxonomy (NCBI): domain Eukaryota; kingdom Metazoa; phylum Arthropoda; class Insecta; order Diptera; family Calliphoridae; genus Protocalliphora; species Protocalliphora azurea. The sequence goes on from OW026522.1 coordinate 61,668,799, forward strand.
TAACAAGTAGTGAAGTCTGAGTATTTTCATATATATGGTTATTTTTTAATTATATCATTAATTTCAGCGAAAAGAGAAATTTATTTTATTAAACAAACAACTTTGTAACAAGAAGAAAATGGTTCTTTTTCATAACTTCTTTCCAAAACCTTGAATAGCTTTCATATCTTTAGTAATTTATAAATCTAAATTCGTAAAAAAAAAAATCAAATAAATTGTTTAATTTTTTTTTTTTTTAATAAATGTGATGTTACGTTCTTTAGACTTATCAAAATCGTGCACTTGTTGATATGTTGTTTTGAATTTTGTTAATAAATATAATTGTTATTTGTGGAGATATAATTTTGAAAATTTGTGATCTGATGTATTTTGGAAAAGTAAAGTATATTCCATCAAAAACCCGAATTTGAAAATTTTATTGCTAAGTTGTTTTGCATTTTCGGTGACATTTGTAATAATAATTTACTTAATTTTTATAGGAATAGTATTTAAAAGAGGTCTACCTACAAATCGATTCCGAAGAAATTTAGACATGCTGTTAGCTGTAGTTGCTGTACATATTTTTGATGGTTATTTTCTTACCTTAAATAAATTTGTTGAGTTTTCTTTAGAGAAATATAGTATTTTGATGGAAATATTTACTTCTGCAAAAAAAAAAAAAAAAAAAAACGGTTAACCGTGTTTCTCGGAATTTCAAAAACAACAACCGGTTTTTTAAAAATTCCAACTATTCGAAAATCGGTTTATTCAAAAAGTCGAATAATCGATCACCTTATTATTTATTTATTCATCTATCTATTTATCTATCTACATATCTATATCTATCTATCTATCTATCTATTTATCTATTTATCTATCTATTTATCTATCTATCTATGTATCTATAAATAAATAAATAAAATAAATTATTTATTTAAAAAACGTTTAAATTAAATTTTTAAGAAATCAATTGATTATTTTGTAAGTACACAAAAATTAAAAGTTAGATAGATAGATAGACAGAGAAGGTTGGCGTGATACCCGCTGTACCACATCTCTACCCAGAGACCGATCTCGGTCCATTGTGAGTCCCTTCATTTCATTCACGGGAGAATAGGAAGAATAGGAAGAAGAAAAGAGCAAAGAATAACAAGAATCATAAGAAGAGGAATAGCAATATTAAGAATTTTCTTAGGGATGTACTCCTAACTCCCCTTAAACAGTCTATTGACGAAGCCTATGATGTCTACAAGCTCCATGTCCCAAACGTCTCATAGCCCGTCGAGAAATTGACTGCCCATTGATTGCCCTCGACACTTTACAGTCCACTCTACTCTCCCAAGCCGAATTGGTTCTGGCCAAGATCCAATCGTTGATCTTCCCAAAGAAGAAACCCAGCGGGGGTTTCACGGTGGTGTCCCTCTCCAAGATATCCTTCGCTGCGCCTTGTCCCAGTTCATCGGCTAATTCATTACTGCAATATAGCAGTGGTCTGGTACCCGGCAGAGTCTCACCACGTGTAGTGTTCCATCAGCTCTCTCAGTGACTTTTTACAGTCAGCAACTAGCCTGGATTTCACCAGATGTGCCCCAAGGCCTTCAGAGCCGCCTGACTGTCCACATAGAGAGTAACCTCAGTATACCTCGCATCGTTCTGTCTGATTAATTTTGCGGCCCTCAAAATGCCGAGAATCTCAGCCTAAAAACGCTGTACTCATCAGGGAGTCTAAAAAGAGCCTTTGAAATCTGTGCCCATAATATAGACTCCCGCACCAGTACTTATCTGTTTGTGAATACTGCGCAACCTTACCCCAAAGTTCGATTCAACGGCCATGTAATCTGATGCCCTCGTGGAGTTCAGATTAACCTCAGCATAACTGACCTCGTATACGACACGGGAGTGACCTGCTCTTCCAAGTCAGCTTACTATCGAATAATACTCCAAGATATTTCGCTGAGCCGGAAAGTCTCAGTTCCGTTCCACACAGTACCGGTAATCTGAAATTCTCCACTTTGTACTTTCTAGTAAACAGAACCAACTCTGAGTTTCCTTAGACATACTGCATCCAAGCTCGAGTTGATAATCCTGCTGCTCAACATAAGAATTGTTCATTCGATCAAGAAGTCGTGTGCTTTAAGATCCACCAGCGCCTGCTTAATAGCGTCAATCTTCATATAATTGAACGTTCCCTCAATATCCAAGAACGCGGCCATGGTAAATTCCCTGTACCGAAGTCCTTGTTCTATATAGCCCACCACCTCATTAAGCGCACTCTCAACAGACTTACCCTTCATGTAAGCATGTTGAGTACTACTCATGCTGTTGGTGCCAATAGATGATCCCAGATATAGATCTATCAGTCTTTCTAATGTCTTCAAATGAAAAGACGATAGACTGATAGGTCTATAAACCTTTCGTTTCGAGTGACATGTCCTACTACCCTTAGGTATGAATATGACTCTTACCTCTCTCCACCCCCTTGGTATGTGTCTATGTAGCAGACATCCCTTAAAAATATCCACTAGTAGTAGACGAACCGCCAACGGTACATTCTGAAACATAGCCGGAAAGATACTATCTGGGCCAGGTGACTTGTAAGGCTCGAATGAATATACCGCCCATGTTACTTTCTTAACCGTAATCAGGTTTATCACTACCGTTTCAACCATCCCGATGACGGACTCTTTAAAGAAATGCTCTTCCTCACCTGATACTTCCATCAATGGATCCTCACAACCCGGGAAATGAGTTTCCAAAAGCACATTAAGTGACTCAGAGATAGACTCCGTCCATGAACCATGTGATCTCTGGATACTCCCCGGAAGACTAGGATCCTTCGACAGTATCTTCCTGAATCTGCATATTTCATTGACAGAATCAATGGTCACGCTGAACCTAATCCACGAAGACCTTTTAGCTCGTCTAATGTCCTTTTTGTACTTATTAAAGCTCACCCTATAGGTGTCCCAGTCTTCGCCCTTACTCTCAACTCCTTTTTCCATCAGACCGGCTATTTCCTCTTACCCGGGTAACTCACTGGACAAGTGTGCTCATAGCTTCTGATGATAGATCCCGTTATTTTCTCCACCATCTCGTCAAGACTATCCCTCGACTCAAACTCCCTCGGAGTTCCAGTCGGTCCCCCTAATCACGCTCGAAAGCGTCCCAATTCGTCCGTCTAGGATTCCTATAAGGTTTCCTCTCCGAACCAAGAAAGTTCAGACTAAAGGTTATCCTGCTATGGTCAGAGAAAGAACACCCCATAGCTACCCTTTAATCCTCATCTAGGTCTCCAGAGTTAGTCAACGTGATATCTGTTACCGAATTCCTATCCTTCGTCCTGAACGTAGGGGTATTTCCCTTATTACAGATTAAAAGATCATTCGTTATAATGAAATCAAAGATTGACTCACCTCTCTTATTGGTATTCCTGCTACCCCATTGACTGTGGTGAGCATTGGCATCACAACCGAGCAATAGACGTACTCCTTCACAATGATGCAGATTTATCTGCACCATCCGCAGCCTCTTTGACTTTGTCATTTTTGAGTATCGAAATTTGACATAGTCAAGCCCGAACGTAACAACTCAAGTTCTTTTGCAATTTTTCCGTAAATCAATTCAAATGGACAATATCCATGAGCTGTAGATGGAGTTGTATTATAACAGCATACAAAAAATTTCAACCAATTATCCCAATCTGATTTGTCTGATGAAACATAAGATCTTAAATACTCGTTAAATGTTTTGAGAGATCTCTCAACAGTACCGAGTGTCTTATGATGGTAAGCAGTAGAGTGTATTTTCTCTACCATCATCAACTTGCATAGTCCCGTAAGTACTTGATTTATATATTCAGTACCTAGGTCCGTTACTATGGTATCCATTGGACCGTATATTAAAATAAAATCTTCTATAATGGCTTTCGCAACATTTCTGGCAGATTTATTTATTATGGGTATATCCACTAAACATTTATTTAAATCGCACATTATAGTCACAGCGTATTCATTTTGTGAATCTGACCGTGGAAGAGGTCCTATAGTGTCGATTATCACTCTTTGAAAAAATAAGAGGCTCCTTGCCTTTAACCGTGGTTTTGTTGGTTTGGCATTCGAGGCATTGTTTGACATATTTTGCTAAGTCTCTAGTCATGCCTTTCCAATGATATTGAAGTCTTATTTTCTTAATCATTCAAGTTATGCCTGGATGTCCACCTGTAATGGGATCATCATGATATTTTTGCATAATTCTCAATTGTTAATATAGAATCTTGCAAGATTTCATTACCCTTACTTTTGAAGGTTTCAATATTAGTTTCTAATTGTTTGGATAAATTGTTTACGACAAAATAGTAAAATATTTTTTCAAGACAAGTTTCAATGGAAACCATAATACAAGTTGTAATGAAACAAAAATATCCATCACTTGTTATCAGTAATGAAGATGTAATGGTAGAATGAGTTTTTAATTGTTTGGATGAATTATTTACGACAAAATCAATTATCAATCATTCAAACGAAAGTTTTAATTTTATTAATTAAGCATACCGTCCTCTAGTGAAAGTAGCAATGTTGTAAAGCCAATATTATTAGCTATTTTTTCAAGCTTTAGAAAGAGTTGACCTAAGTCGACATTTCTATTAATAATAAGGTCTTTCAACTTAAACTCGGAAAGTACTTGCTTTCCTTTATGGATAATTACTTTATCCTTAGTAAAATACAATCGAGGTATATTATGGTGCTCATGGGCATTTATAGGCTCATATACATTAAAATGATCTGATTCTACTAGCGGTATCGAAGTTTTATTTGTACTTGTTCCGCTTGTTTTTGCCTGTAGTCTGGTGGTGACTTTTAGCACTGTGTTGACTTCAATATACGTTTAAATTTTTTGGATAGATTCTTTAGAGAAAATAGGTAGGTGAGGGGTCTATAATCGCTTTGTATTACAAATTTTTTGCCATAAATGTAGGGTCTGAAATATTTCACAGCCCAATGTATTGCAGTTAATTCCTGCTCTATAGTAGATTTATTACTTTTACCTTTAGTGAAAGATTATGAAGCGTATGAAATTGGCATTAGGATACCTTGTTTTTCTTGACTAAGGACAGCTCCACAAGCGCATTTGCTTGCGTCTGTTGCAATATAAAAGGTTTTAGAAAAATCAGAGTATTGAAGTATTTTTGGACTTAACTGATTTTTAAGATATTGGAAAGATTTTTCGCAATCTTGGGTCCATTCAAAAGGTAGATTTTTTCTAGACAACCTCGTTATATGTCTTGATGATTCAGCAAAATTTGGTATGAACCTTCGGTAATAATTGCAAAAGGTTACGAAGCGTTTAGCTTCATCACCATTTTTTGTGTAGGATAGTTTTGTACGATAGAAAATTTGCTATCATCAGGCAAAATACCTTGATCAGTACATTTGTGACCCAAAAAGGTTACTTGAGTACAGAAGAATGAACATTTATCTGGATGTAATTTTAGATTGTATTTTCTGCACACTTTAAATACATTTTTTAAATTACGTAACATCTGTTCCTTAGAACAACCAATTACTACTAGGTCATCCATATACACAAATGCTTGTGCTGGAGATAGGAGTTGAAAAGAATTTGGGGCTATTTTTATACCATATGGCAATCTTTTGAATAGGATCCTTTATCTGTGGAAAATGATGTAATATCTCTAGATTCTTCTTCGAGTTCTATTTGATGAAAACCTGACATCAGGTCAAGACAAGAGAAGAATTTAGCTCTAACTAATTGATCAAGAATGTTATCTATTCGAGGTAAAGGAAATTTATCTGCTACTAGGTTTTTATTAACTGCTCTGTAGTCTACTACTATGGGGCTATTGCGATCTGAAATTGATGGTTCAATAATATCATCTTTAATAAGCTTATCAACCTGATTGTTTATGAGATATAAGATATTTGTCTATTTTTAATTGTGATTTTACACTACCTAAAGTTGAAATTAAGCCTTGACCAATACCGTTTAGATTTTTTCTGTTATAGACATTTATGGATTCATTTAAAACTTGGTTGTGCTTGACAATTGAAATATCAGCGCCAGTATCTATTAAAAAACTTGATATTGTATCATTTAGAGTAGTTCTACAGCGCACAGTGGGGGCAGAATCGAAATTTTTTGGAAATAAATCTGTAACTTCTGATCGGCTCGCTGGATTTTCATGAGATTTTTTATAGGCGTAGCACAGGAGTGTACAATGTTAAGTTTGGAAGGGGGGGGGCACAACAAACCCCTCAGGGGCGGAGCTAAGGGAGCTCAAAGTTAGGTACCTCTGACATAAAAAATTTTTAATCACTTGCCAAATTTTTGTTTCTCGTCCGATTTCAATATTGTTGTAGGCCCTGATAAGACCTATAAAAGACATGCTTATATGTCATATTTATCTCTTATAGTTTTCGAGCTATTTGCGTTTGAATTTTTAAGCACCATAATTTTGCATGTTCTTGATCCAGTTTTTTTCATATTTATCCTAGTATTTCCGACCGTTTTTATTAGTTTTTTTCTTAACTAGTTAAAGAACAAAATTATCTATTGAATAAAAAAATTTAAAGTCGATATCTTTACCAAGTTCAAAAATAAACGATTTTGAATTTGAAAATTGCAAAAAAGAAAAACTTTTTGTGTTTTTTAGCCGAAAAAGTATATGCACTCTTTTTTATCTAAAATAAAATTTTCTTTAGCAACATATAATAATTTTACACTTTTCTGAAAGGTAGCTTCACAGAGATGATTTTAAGATAAAAACAATAAGATTCACATTTCCTGCAAATTTCATTAAGATATCTTTATAAAGAAATATGTTATTACAATTAAAAAATTTGTATTTTCTCCAAAAACCCCAAATTGGGCCTTTTATTTGGTTTATTTCTAAATAGCGAAAGAAATTTTAAAAATATGTATTCCAAATTAAGCTTATCCTTTAGCATATATAATTTACGATCTTTTGCAAAAAGATTCAAGTCAATATCATGCCTCATTTCAGAAATATGAGCCTTTAAACTTTTATATTTCCAATTTATTGTATATATGACTATATTTTTACAAACTTGCAACTTTTGCCTTTAGCTTTGCGTGAATAATTACTTAGAAAATCATGAATATCTCTGTATACTTTTAATAATATCTATACACAAAATATTTTTATAAAAATAATTAATAAATATTTTTTGTTTTTAATAGGGTTGCCACATTTCCTTTTCTAAGCATTCATATATTTCTATTAATGAATTTGGGTGCCCCGATGGCCTAGTTGGTAGTAAGCTAGTCTGTCAGTCTGTCCCTCGATTAGAATTAGAATATAATTTGTAATTGTATTGTAATTATAAAATAAATAAATAAAATATTAATGAATTTAAAATAACAAAACAAACAAAAAATGTCTATTTTAACTTAATCAGTATTATTATTTTTGATATTTATCATCTTCCTTAATAAATATTCTATTTCTAATACGATTTTTTATTACTTATTTACATTAACTTTATGTAGACAATTTTCCTGATATTTTAAACTTATACTACTTATTTTCTATAAGATAATCTGTTGTATCTGTATACATATCTAAAAGATAATAAAGGTCCTTCAAGTCTTCAGTATTTTGAGTTGATAAAGGCTCATAATAAATCCAACGTTTTCTCATTGATGATAGTACAGGGTCTGATAATAACAATAGGCTATTAAAAATATCCTCGTTTTATGACGTTCTGGAGCATTTCCTGGAGCTGAATAATTGAACGTGCTTAAAATCTCTGTTTCTTGCTTCTTGAGCCTCTTCTGTAAATTCTCCAAGTGGAATAATATTTCATTCAATTATAATTTCGCCATGGCACAATACTTTATGTACTGTTGGTGTCGTTTCTTTCCATGGATATAGAGAAACAAGTAGTTTAGATATTTCTGTTGCATATTAATAATAGTATGTTAGTCATTTCAAGTAACTCTTTATTAATACCAGTTATTTTAGATGTAGCTTCAAAATTTCCGAAAAACCTTCTTGCTGTGTTTCTATCATTTGTACTACCATCAGTCGGCAGAGGTTTGTCGATGTTTAATTCCGTCTCTTCTCTGAATTCATCCTGGATTCTATTTTTCTCAGATATTCTAAGTGTTTTTAAATCCTCGTTGTTTCTGGTAGGTTTTGTTAAATTTTCTGGCACACTTCTATACTTTAAATCATATGCTATGTGCAAGAAATGCTCCATGAACCGTATTCTGGCGTGAAGTGGAGATATTCCAAAAGACAGAAATTCTTCATTAATACTCCTTGTTTTACCAATATTCGAAAATTGTGATTTCGTCTCATCACATAGTGAGAATTTCCAAAAAGAAGATGTTTCCGTAATGGCATTACTAACCTTTCCATCAATCATTGTTAGACTAAGTTGAAAGGATATGTCGAATGTGTTGTATTGGTTTATGGTTATTGAAAGAGGTTGTAAATCATTTATTTCATCTTTAATATATTCCACTAAATCCTTTGTTGTTGTCTTCGACTCCCTTGTGTATTCGAACCAAATAGGTCTGCAAAAATGTTTTGATCCTGGAGTGGTGTTAAGTCTTCAAATGAGTTTTTACACTTTGATGAAGATTGCTTTAAGGAATAAGATCGCATTCTTAATGGCACCAAAGATGCTATAAATACGCTTTTATAATCCGCCATTTTCTTACTTCCACTAGCATGCTTGTATTCAGGAAGGGATGATAGTCCGTCACATCCCCGATTAATACAACGTCGCTGTTATTTTCTTTTTCCAACTGATCAGCAGAAAAATCTGCAACTATCCTGGTAGCTGTATTCTCAAGCAAAGAAGATAGCTCTACACATGCTTCCTTTTCGGTAACCGAAATAGATGATAAAATAGTTTGCTTTTTTTCTTGAATATCCTTGTATGATGGTAGAATTGAGTGTCCCTTTTCAAGCAGAGCTTTTCTTAAAATTTGATATTTGTTTCGGCTGAGGTCCAGTTCAAGCATTAAAGCAATTGCTTCTTCCTCTGTAAAATTGGATTGTGATGTTGGAGTAGGTACAGTTTCGGCAATCCGTTTAAGACGTTTTGGTGATGCAGTTGGCAGTATTTCAGCAATATTAATTGCACTCTTAGGTTGCTTCTCCTTTTTTAACATTTCTTTGAATGTATCAGAAACTTCTTCATTCGAAATTATAGAAAGCTTATGGGCCAGTCTTTTCTTTTTAGATCTTGTACTTAAATCATCATATGTCTTGCAGGGTGCTCCAGTTGATATTTTGCACGCCGATATTTCTATATAAGTATCCATCCAATTGGAATGTTTAATTTTTAATCTGTTATTACGCCGATTCAAGGACTTAATTTTTACGTCATACAACTTTAAAAAGCTCTCTATCTGAGATTTACCAATGACGTCGACTTTTGCATGATATGTAGTTTTTATGAATTCCACTATAGCTTCTAAACGATTAAGATCATTTTTAGATAAACTCTACAGAACACAACACAATTGTTCATGTTTCAATGTAATCACCATGGTAATCAACTTCGTTATGATGTTGATAAGGATTAGCTGCGCATTCATATATATCTATTAGATATATAGCACAGGTATATATATTTACAGGTATTCTGTGAATTTTCAACAGGTAAAATATCTGAAAGAGTCAATTTGAGAGAGTACCTATACCGAATTCATTGATATTATATGTTGCTGTTAGGTATCACCGGAAAGGATATTACCTGTGCATTGTCACTATCTCATAAAAATATAGATTTTGACCATCAGTAATAGATAAATGCTGCAGCTAGGTATCACCGGAAAGGATACCTGTACATTGCCACTAGATCATAAATATATAAATTTTTAACCATCATCAATATATAAATACATTTGTTACATTTAGGTAAACACCATAAATGTAAACTAATAAAATACTTATTGATTAAGTTAAAATAGACATTTTTTGTTTGTTTTGTTATTTTAAATTCATTAATAGAAATATATGAATGCTTAGAAAAGGATAAAGATTTATTTAAATTTGGGAAATGTGGCAACCCTATTAAAATTAAAAAATATTTATTAATTATTTTTATAAAAATATTTTGTGTATAGATATTAGTAAAGGTATACAGAAATATTCATAATTTTCTAAGTAATTATTCACGCAAAGCTAAAGGCAAAAGTTGCAAGTTTGTAAAAATATAGTCATGTGTACAATAAATTGGAAATATAAAAGTTTTAAGTCGCATATCGGAAATTATATATGCTAAAAGATAAGCTTAATTTGGAATACATATTTTTTTAAATTTCTTTCGCTATTTAGAAATAAACCAAACAAAAGGCTCAATTTTGGGTTTTTGGAGAAAATAAAAATTTTTTAATTGTAATAACATATTTGCTTATAAAGTTATCTTAATGAAATTTGCAGGAAATGTGGATCTTATTAAAATAAATAAAAGCGCGTTAACAAGACTTCAATCAGGGGTAGGGTTTTCCTGAATTCCCAAAAAAAACTAATGAAAATTCCCAAAAATGGGATTTTTTACATTTTTGGCTATAGAATACACATTTTTCCGAAGTCCCGTAGATTTTGATTTAAAACTTTTAACAACATATTGAATATTCTTAAAATATATTCCGCTTGTCGATTCGTGCTTTGGGATTTGAGAAATTATGGTCCAAAATCAAAATAATCATATAAAATGGGTCGAAGATAATTTTGTTCTTTAACTAGTTAAGAAGAAAACTAATAAAATCGGTCGGAAATACTAGAATATATATGAAAAAAATTGAACATGCAAAATTATGGTGCTTAAAAATTCAAACGCAAATAACTCGAAAACTATAAGAGATAAATAGGACATGTAAGCATGTCTTTTATAGGTCTTATCAGGGCCTACAACAATATATAAAAATATTTAAAATCGGACGAGAAACAAAAATTTGGCAAGTGATTAAAAAATTTTTATGTCAGAGGTACCTCAATTTGAGCCCTTTAGCTCTGCCCCTGAGAGGTTTGTTGTGTCCCCCTTCCAAACTTAACATTGTTCACTACTCTGCTACGCCTATACCAAATTTCATAAAAATCCAACCAGCCGATCAGAAGTTACAGATTTATTTCCAAAAAATTTCGATTCTGCCCCACTGTGCGGCGTAAGTAGCTACATAAATTTAAATTAATATTGTAGGTTTCGCATTCTACTGAGTACTTAGGGGTGCTTGCCCATTTCCCGAGTTGCTTTCAGCAGTCTTATTAATATTTCTAGTTTGTATATTATTACGATTGGTATTGAATTTTCTATTATCGTTATTATTACGATAAGAACCAGGATTATTGTTATTGTAATTATTATTATTATAACGGTTGCCAAAATTATTATTGTTACAATAAGATCCGTTATTGTTCCTATTTTGAATATTATGGTGGGGAAAATTTCTGTTTTGGTTGAAGTTGTTGTTTCTGCTTTCGTTACTATTGTTATTACTGTAACCCTGGCGTTTAAATCCATATGCAAGAACGGAATTTTCTAGACCATATACTTCGGTACAACTGCTTATAAATTTTGTTAACACTTCGTTCATATTGTTAAAAGTCCCTGATTCCATGATCAGTTTGACTCTATCATTTGAAGCATTTTTGGTAATTGCCATGACAGCTGAACGAGTAGCATATTTATTGGCTATTTCATGGGGTAACCCATCTCTAATGTAAGCAGTTTCTAATTTCTTTGTTAATTTTTCCATTTCTTTGGCATAGGAATTAACATTTTTTCCGGATTGTCTTATGCATTTTTTTTCCGGATTAGTTTGGCATTAATGACATCAACAGATTCACATTTAACGTTTTTTTAATTTAGAAATTATTTTTACTAGTGCCGTTTCTGAGGAAATTAAATTTCTTGCTGTTCCTTTCAATTTTGTTTTGATTAGGTTAACAGCTACCGACTCATGAGTATCTTTTATGGAGTCCACTAGGTTAATGACATCGATAAAGCTCTGTAGGTTTTCAGAATTTCCGTCGAAATCTGGGATTAACCTAGAGGCAGTATTTAAAAATTGTATTAAGGTTTGAGGCATGTTGGTTTTGGTTTCTTTTTCGGGTAATATATTGAAAACTATTGGTTCATGAAGTGAATGGGGTACAAGGATTTTTAGGTTTTTTCTATAACTTACTGAAATTAGTTTTTCACGTAGGTCTGAATAAAAATTATCAGCAGAGGTTTGGTGAGATTTTGTTAGTCTACTGCAATTCGCATTCAGTAGTACTCTAAATTTCTCTAGCTGATTTTGAAGAATATTGATATGCTTATTAACAGTTTCAGGTTTTGTTTCCTTGTCAATGTTTAAGCATTTATATGATTTCAAAAATTCTTTTTTTATAGATTTTGCTTTGAATACAATAGTTTCCCATTCCATTAAATATTATATATTCATACGCGAAGTTGTGTTAGAAATGTTGTAAAAAAATATATAGTTTTTGGAATTGTTATGAACTTTTTTTTCAGAAAATCATAAGTAGTAATAATAAGTAGTATTAATAATTAGTACATAACCAGAGTGCTGTGGTGATGATTAGACTTTGTTTAAATTGGTTGCCAAAAATGCTGCTCTAGTATATGACTTTCTTAAAGACCTTTTATGTAACTGGTATAAGGTTACTAAAAGTTGCATAGCTATTAAACAAATTATAATTATGAGATATACGGTAGGTAATTCAATTTTGACCACAATGTCGTTTACGACGTTCGCATTTGGATGTTCAACTTTTGAATCCGTACCGCCCATTTTAATAATTGGTTTATAAAAGAATCAATAATATATGTTATAAAGGAAATGCTAAGTGAATTAGCATAGAATGTAAGTATAGTAGTAATTATTAAACTAATTAAAGATTTTCTGAGTCGTAGTTTACGCTATTATCCCGAAACTAAAATAAACTAATCAAAGTTGATCCAATCAATGAGATAAACAAGAAGTATGCTTTTAAGATTTACTTATTTTATTGATTAATTTCACCGTTCATATCATTAATATCGATATATAATAGAACAATCAAATAACAATAATATAAAGTTAAAAGGGAAAAGGATTTTATTGTTTATTTATAAACAAAATAAATTAATTAATAATCAATAAAAATATTTCGTAAAGGAATAATTATTTTTACTTTAGGAAGATAAGGGATTTTATAAAAACATTTTATATAAAAGAAAGCAATGAATAATAAATAAATTTTATGAAAAAGAATGGATAAAGTGGTTTCTAACAACCATTAGAACTGTTGCGTCCGTTAGTTGCGTGACCGTTTACAATAGTAAATGGCAAGTTTACAATAGTTTTACTTAACCTAAGTTTACACGGCCAGCGACTTGTTAGTATGTTTTCGTCCTTAGATTTAAGGGTACTTATGTCATTACAACCGTCACCATGTTTTTTCAGGGTGAATAGTGGCAATGGCATACGTCGGTCATCACCAATTGATGATCGGAAACGGTTCAATCCTTTTATATTATACCACTGCAGGGACACGTATGTATACAGCAGTTATTTAGTTTTTAGTAAAATGTTTTTGTTTTGTTTTTATTTACGTTATACCACTTTTGGTGGTGGTTATTTATCCATTATCATTTTTTTGTTGTTAGTTTTAGTTAAAATATTGTCTTATAGTAATAAGAATAACATAAAGTTAAATAATTAAAAATATACTTAGCGAATTTCAAAATTTTTTTTTTATTTAAATATATGAATATAGCAGTTTTCTTTTTTTTAATTTATTGCTAGATTTCTATTTTAAAGTAAATTGCACAAACAAAGACTTACTTAATATCTATAGACTCTACTGTCCAGTTGGTGTCACAATGAGGATCCATAAGTTGTTTATTTTGTTGTGTACAAAAGTTTTTTTTTAATTCATCCATAGTTTCTGCAGTTCAGGTTGATTGTTTTGTTGTTTCTTTTATGCCCCTGACTTCGGAGGGACACGTTGGCAAATATCTGATCTGATATTTGCTTTTTTTGTGTTATTTAATTTTTTTAACACATTCTTAGTTCATTACACTCTAATCGCGCACTTTAATTTAACACATTTTTTATATATATTATTTTTTTTTTTAATTATCAATATGTTTTAGAAATAATTAACGTTTTTATTAGTTTTATTTTACATTAAATTTCAGTAATTTTCTCAATTTAGGTAAAAGTTTATATAATTAGGATAAAAAAACTCGCAATTTGCTTTTTGTATTTGGGTTTTGTTTTCGGCCAATAATTAAATAATGTTGCTGTAGTATTGTCTCTTTAAGTATTTAATGTTTTTTGTTTTTATTTTTATAATAATTTATTATAACATCAGAAGACTCCTTGTTTTTTTTTTCGAAAATTTCAATATTTTTATGATTTTTTTAAAATTTTTTTGTTTGTTGTTTTGCATTTAAATCAATTTAAATTTGTAACTTGTATAAAATTATTGTTGTTGATGCTGCTGTAGTATTTGTAATTATTTTATGTGTTTAACATTATAATGTAATTTTCAACATTTGATTTGATTACTGCTTTTATTTATTATTTTTTCTAGTTTTTTTTTTTATTTGTTTTCGTTAATACATCACGTTTAATAAGGTAAATAATTTTGAAAAAGAAAGTTCTTAACACCGCAGGATCGACATGTAATATTAAAAAATATGAAATTATTTAATTTTTATTTTATTTACTTTTAAGTGTTTCTTTATTAATTAAATTCATTTCCGACTTAAAGCTAGTCTTAACCTAGCTTATAATTATACACAATTATACACTAATACACATATAATATGTGTATCATGGGAGAGTGCTGAGACAGCATAATACATGCTGTTCAGCTATTGTGCAGTGTGGACAAAATACTTCAACAATGTAGAAGTATTAAGTTACATGTAAAAGGCATGCAACTTCGACTAGTCAAACTCACTACAATATCACCGATGGAGCCATAGGTTTGTTCGAACCTGTATATGCTCTTTCTGTGTTTCCTGCGAACATGCCTATCCCGTCCGTCTATCAGCGATGGGTCCTTCTTAGCCAACTTATTTAGTGCGGCTATGGAGGTCTTAACGCCGTTTTTTGCTTTTTCAAGATACATTCGGCTGTCGGTTGCGGCCATTCATTGGATTTGGTTAAAGCCCTGGACATGCCTGATGCACCCGTCGGGCTCTCCTGCTCCATACCCAGTGTCCTCTTCCGTCAGTTGGGTCAATATTTGTCCGCGTTGCATGAGAATGTCCTTGTGCAGTCTCAACAAGTCCAATTCATCATCCTCGTCCTCATACTCCCCCACTTTCAAACCGTTGTCCTTCTCCTCTCCTGACCCGACCCTGTCCCTAGTTACTAGAAATACGTCAACGTCCGTATCTTCCTCTTCCTTAGCTAAATCCATTTCGTCCAATTTCCCTTTGTCCTTTTTTGCCCTTAACCTAATAATTTTAATAAAGCTTCTATTATCAATCTTGGCCCCACGAGTAGGCACCTAAAATATAGACGGTCTCGCGCAGTGACGGCGGATGCGGACTAGGTTGTAATACAACTGCCCCTTCCCATCAGCATCAGAGGGAAGCTGTTCTCGATTAGTTTCTTTTCGCACTAACTAATCATTCAGATCCTCGGCACTGCTACCTACCACCTTGATCGTAAAAGTGCATAATACCTGTTTATTTGGTCCGCGGGAAACGTATGACTCAAAGACCGTACCCAGTGCCAGAGAATGGATTCATTTTGGCAGAATCACCAATTATAATACATCAATTGCACCGCGTCCAGCCCAACAAGCCTATCCGTTTTCCGTGTGATACAAAGGATGCATTCATGGCGGCAAAGCGAGAGGGCTCCAGCACCGTGCATGAATACATCCATTTCGATATGGATTAATATACAATCATTTCGATATGGATTAATGTGTTTTTACAACAATAAAATATTCAAGCTTTGCACTACAAAAGTTACGAAATCATACCAATTTATATTAATTTTTATGCGTACTATTACATATTTTTCATAGTCATTTTTTATACACATAAAATACACGTTTCTTGTATTTCTTTATAAATACATAAACACACGTATTGTTTTTGTAATTGGAAGCCACTTTTATCATTCTCTTTAACTAAAATGGATAGTCGATGGATAGAATAGCAGCAATAGTTATCAAGTCCTTTCTTACCGTGCTGTGCGCAATAAACCCCAGAATAACCATTGGTAACCTATTAGACCTATTTTGAGGAAACTAAAGTGTCTGTTATGGAGCGATCTGAACATTTTCCAATT
The DNA here is from genome assembly GCA_932274085.1 of Protocalliphora azurea. Taxonomy (NCBI): domain Eukaryota; kingdom Metazoa; phylum Arthropoda; class Insecta; order Diptera; family Calliphoridae; genus Protocalliphora; species Protocalliphora azurea. The sequence goes on from OW026522.1 coordinate 61,685,083, forward strand.
CTCAATGTTTTGGAGATCATTTTCGGATAAATTGTGCGTTTTTATTGTGAAAAACGGCCGCATAATTCAGTTTATTAAGAAAAATTTGAAATTTTCAAAGCTCGGTGGGCTGAATTCCTAGGAACACCTCTGAAATTAAAAAAAAAACAATTCGCTTCCTAATCACTCCTATAAATCAATGTATTCCAATGTATTCAAAATTTTTAAAACTGGGCGGAATGAATTCCTAGAAACACATCTAGAATTGAAATAATTCACTTTCTGATCACTTATATAAATCAAGAAATAAAAATGATCAAGGAACAACATGCCAAAAATTTGATTTTATTGGGGGGAAAAAAAGAACTAACTGACCTTATAATTTTGATTTATTTGAAAATTTAAATTTTCCGCGTTTTTGCCCATAAAAAGATCAACTACCAAATAAATGATATCAAACGGTGTAGATAGGAACACTTTTCAGTAATAAGTACTTTAGCTATCAGTACCATACACTAGTCGTTGAACTTTTTTACAAACCGAACAAATAAACATGACCTTATCATTTTGCCGCGCACTATAGTAGGTTATGTTAGGTTGAAAGGGGTGGCGTCTTCACGCCTCCACTCAGAGACGAGTCGGTCCATTGTGAGTCCCTTTAGTATACCAGAAAATAGGCTAAGGAAAAATAGAGTAAAGAGATAGAGAGAAAAGAAATAAATTAGATAATCTGTTGGAAAAATATGGAACCTGCTACATAACAATCAAGAATGATTGCCCCTAAGCCACTAAGTGTGTGACTGCTAAACCACTTCAGCCTTCTCATGTCCCACTTACTAGTCATATTCCCCATTAAGGAGCGACCAGTTATCATACCCACAATGATCCTTAAATTTCTTGTCATTGTCAACAGTTCTGCCCGACTATCTTCTAATAATCCTAAGGCCTTATAAATATCCAGAATTTCTGCCTCAAACATGCTGTAACTATCCGATAATCAATAAAATCGTCCGGTATCGGTTCCTATAAAGTAAATGCCCACCTTTGTGCCTACTTCCATCTTCTTCCTTAAAGAAAGCCCAACCTCCATGGAGCTTATCCGCCCCAGCCCAGAGGTCTGACCATTGAATTCAAATTTGTTAAGTATGCTAAGCACGCCCCAATCTGGAGTTCCCTATTAATGAAAATTCCTTCAGTCTAAATAAACTCCGAGCAGCCATACCTCTCACGAATTCCTTAACTGGAGGAAGGTGGAGAATTATGTACAGGTGTGTTTACCATGGCACCTGTAATGTTAATTGAAGCACATTTCTGAACTTTAGAAAGAAGGCCCTTATACGTTCGTTTCCTTAATACTTCCCACCAGATCGAGCATCCATAAGTCAAGGTAGGCCTCACAACCGATGTGTAAAACCAATATACAACTATCGGTTTGAGATCCCAGTTCTTCCCTATAGTTCCTGCTAGAGTAGTACGGATAATTCCAAAAAATTTCGACCCAGCCCGGATTTTGCTCAACATCGATTTTAATTAAATTCAGCTCTATGCGCTTCATACGTACTATCAGCTAGCGCCATATCGCTAACGGTTCATATTCTATGAACCTCTAAATTTGGACACCTTGAGATTTTTTTTCAAAAATAAGCAAAATTTAAGCTTGAATAACTTTTATGTACATTACCAGATTTCAACAAACTTGGTATCATTGGAAAGGAGTGAGATTCTTTTTTATCATAAAGTCATAATAACTAAACATCTTTTCATTTTCATTATTTTTTTACACGATGTTTATAACAATTTGTCGTAATAGTGTAGAAATTCCAAAATGGGATCTCAATGGGATCAGAAGTTACAACAATTTTTCTTTACTAAGTAACACATTTTCTATTAGACATTAAATGTTTTTTAGGCATATTGATAACTTATTCAAAATTTGACATAACAGATCATTATTTATAGAAGTGGCACATTTCGGATCCCGAAAAAATAATTTGGTATTATTTTAAAGGTTTCAGGAGCACAATAACAGACCTTTAAAGATTATTTACTCAAATTTGATACATAGGGTTACAAAGGAAAAATATATTGGATTTGATCATGATCGGTCCAATATTTCAAACATACCTCATACAACGTTTTTCCTCGTAATAGTGGTTTAACGCATATAAATATCAGAAATACGTCATATTTATATAACTTCAGCACAAAGAATCCATAATTGAACATGGTTCCCATATAACCCCTATTTCCGGTCGGACCATAATTCACCATGGCTTCTATATAATTCACATTCCTTTAAAATACTTCAACGCACATAAATAAAAAAGTAAAGTAAAATTTTACATAAATAATTTTCATATACGCATAAATTACTATAATTAATTTCATAAGGATTGTTCCATAATTGACCATAGGTCCCATATAAGGCCCTCTCCCGATAATCATTTTAGTGCCTATACACAAGCATGCAGAGTATTATATAGTCGATCTCGGCCAACACTGCTTGTTCTTATCCTTTCCAATTTTCTTTGATACTAAATTTAAAATAAAAGTATCAGAACACTTAAAAAGATATTAATTTGTTAGTAAAATTGTACTAACTGCTATAGACAAACTGTTATAACTTCTTATCCCATTAAAATTTGTACACTATAACGACAAATTAATTGTAAACATCATGTCAAAAAATAATGAAAATTAAACGGCCCTTTTTCAGTATATTTTAGGATAAAGGATATTTTTTAATTTTAGAGGTCCTTTCGCCAAGAAGATAATCAACTTTTATGCTTTTATTATAAAGTCGAATATCATTCCTTTCCATTGATACCAATTTTATTAAAATCGAATAATACTTATAAAAGTTATTTAACCTTAAACTTCGTTGATTTTTAACAAAAATGCCCGAGGTGTCCTATTTTAGGGATCCATAAAACATGAACCATAAGCGATATGGAATTGATTTTTACGCGATAAAATGCACGATGACTAATTTAATGAACACACCAAATTAAAAAAATCGAAAAGATGAAATATTTAAAACTAATTTTGGGTCGAAATTTTTGGCAATTACTCGTAGGCATTAAGCCCTTTCTTGACCCCCTCCTGAGTGTTTCTTTTGCAAGATAACTTACTGTACAGGTATACACCCAGATGCCGTTAGCCTAAAAGCCTCAACCTTATATTTCGTGGTAAACAGAACTAATTCAGTCTTCTCCTGGTAGACTCCCAGACCCTTCCTGTTGGCCCAAAGCACAGTTCTCACTGGTCGTGGGAAGAAACTTACCCGAGACCAGTATTACGACGTCATCAGCGTAGGCTACGATCTTCCATCCCATGGTATCGAAATGTTTAAATATGACATTCACTGCTAGAAGCGACAATAATGGAGAGAGAATCCCCCCCTGCGGTGTACACCTCGTCACAAGCTTCCTCATGCAAGTGTCTCCCATACTTGAGTTGATAACCCTACTGCTTAGCATCAAAGTTATCAATTCAATTAGGAATTCGCTTATATTTAGTGAATCAAGTGACTCACTAATTGCCTCTATCCTAATATTATTAAAGGCCCTTCTATATCGAGAAAAGCTGCCATAATGTATTCCCTTTGCAGCAGAGCCCGTTCTATATAACTCACGACGTCACCTTTAAGACAGGAGTGTTGAGCGTCGCTGAGTTCCCAAAATACTCCTAAGATGTAAATCAATCAGTCTTTCTATTGTCTTTAATAGAAAACATGATAGGCTGATCGATCTTAAATCCTTGAGTTTCGAGTGGGTCGCCTTACTCGCTTTGGGTATGAAGATGATTCTGAGGCATTCCTCGTGGAGGTAGAGTAGTGAGTTGACCCTATGATTGACGTTCTGTAGCATGGCCGGAAAGATTCCTTCTGGGACTGGTGATTTATATGGCCCAAATGAGTTTATCGCCCATATTATCCTGTCTCTAGTGATCATCTCCTCTGTCGCATTAGTGTCACACTCATCTGCTTCTGATCGTAGGATATCACTGACCCTACCTGTCTGTCCATCAGATTATATATTACTACAGCCCGGAAAGTGAGTTTCCTTGGATGGAAATTCAACCATCATGTGAAACTATCTTTGTAGCTGTTCCAATAATCATCACTCCTCGTTAGCTTGGCCTTATTAAACAACTTTCTCACTGTAGACCGGTGGTCGCTGAGTTCCCTTGCCCACCATTTCGGTTTTTTCCGTTTGCCAGGATAAATTTCCGGGCAACTGAGCTCAAAGATATTTCTAATTACAACCGTAAAATTATTCACGACTTCCTCAATACCCTCAGCTGAATTTCTCCAGTTCCTACACACTAACTCACCGAAGTGTTGCACTTAGCAACTGCGTTCTTGAGAAATTAAAAAGATTTCTCAATCCCGCAGTTGATAGTTTTGACCCCCTTCATCCAATCTGCGCCTTTGAAGGATGCCTCGTCCTGCTTTCCTCTTATAAGGACGATTTCCTCAATGAGCTTGAGCCATTGCTCAACGCTGATCCTTCCATATGGATCAGTCTTGTCAATGACAGCAGCTTGAATACAGTTCTGCAACATTGATTCCTTCGCTTTTTTTGATGTTGAGGACTGTATGCTTCCTGACCCAGTTCTTTTAATAACCTCCTTATGGAAGCTTTGTGAACAGCCCTCTTGGCCATCGAAGTATGCTGGTCATCCTCAGACCTGTCCCTCTTAACGACCCCTTTTGGTGGACCCTTAACAGAGTTGAATGAGTTTTGACTAACAACTTTCAGTGAAGAAGACCGTATGCCAGAAGTTTTTACAAACCCCACTAGTGGTGTCCTTGCTGGTTCCAGCAAAGGAGCTGATAGGCTTCTGACATGCTGCCTTCTCACTGTATGATGGCTGATCATCTCCATGCCTAGCATCCCTGACATCCTTTTGTGAGTTGCCAGGTTTGCTGGATGGTTTACGACCAGTCCCACCAGTGGTAATTGTTGGCTTACCAGTCGTTGTCCGCTCTTCTAAAAGGGCTGCAAGCTTTGCTGGTAAGCTTCTACCACTCCTTACTGCACGGGCATGGATTGCTGAGGAGGTTGAATTTTCTCCTGTGCTCTCACGGGACACTTCTGGAGTACTGTCGACATCTTCGCACAATCCTTCAGGATATGACATTCTCAGAGAGTCACAAGCAAGTCAATTAGAATCTTTTGACGTCTGCAAGTGGCAAAGGGCCTATCTTATGCAGATAGATAAAAGAGGTCTCAGATTTTTACGTTATTGTGTTTTTGATGCTAAAACATTTCAAAAATATACAATAATCTATTGGATAAATTTCATTATAAATGGATTGTCGTTTATTAAACATAAATCTGGAGAATAAAAAAAATGGTTCGCAACAAGGTTTCTCAGATCAATCATAGTGTTCAGAAATCTGATGAAAATAATCACATATACGTATGAATACAACAAGATATTAGTTTTTTATAAGTATTTTAAAGATAAATTGCTTGGATAAGAGTGCTGTTTAAAAAGAGAAAGAAAATGTTGCGTTAGAGTAAAAAATCTCTCAACCAATTAATTTTTTATAATAGTATTTTTGAAGTTCAAATTATTTAATATTCACCTCCCCAAATCTATAATAAAACTAAAGTATCCAAAGTTTGAACAAAAATAAAGTTGATTTAAAATTTCATGTGAAATAACTTGTAAGTAAATTCGTTAAACTATAGATAAACAAGTATGTACATAGATATCTGATAGAAAAAAACAGAATTCAATAGTCAAAAATCTAATTCATGCAACATTAACATTCCTCTCAGATAAAGTTGTAGTTGTATTATATGCGTAAAACTCTTGCAAGTACTATGTTTACAGTAACGTCAATCTTTCATTGATATAAGGTGTTTAAAATAGCAAAATGTTTGCTGTAGAATTTTAAAACTAGGAGAATATTTAATTTCCCGTGTTCCCGGCAAAATTAAAAAACAATTGCCGGGTATTCCCGAAAGTATTTAGACGGGACCCCAAATCCTATGTGTGCTCTAAAAAAAAATATTAAAAATAGTAGATCACCTTGTTTCGAACATATTAAAAAAAGATAATCGAAGAGGTAAAAATTTTCCTAAAATACATAGTAAAACTGAAATTAGATTACGAGTGTATTTTTAAATAAACCATTTACCTTTGAACTGTTGCCTTTAAAGATGTCTCACTTAGTCTTCATTAAAATTCCTTTATATCGTAAAGTTTAATTTCAGTACTTAATAATAGTAATAGTGAGTAATAGTGAGAAAGAAAATAGTGAAGAAAATCTGATGATCTTTTTCAAATGTCTTGCGAAATGAACAATATACAGTTGCGAGCATAAAAAATGTAACACTATGTGATGTGATCTTTGTTCGCATATATTTTGCTTATAGCGAGATCCGACCTAAAAGTAATTTGGTCGAATATTTTTGTACGTAAGGACAATTATTAAACGTTTAGTAATAGCTGTTGTAAATTTGAGCAAGCAAAAAAAATGCAACTCTAAAAAATAAAAATAAAAGTAATTATTGGAAAAGATTGAAAACTATAGTATCGTTAAATAACATGAAATCTACAGATAATATAAATTTGATCAAATAATTGCACTATTAAATTTTGCTATTTTTTCTAAACTATTTTGGAAAATTATAAAGATTGATATTTTTGGAATTACTATTTATTTATTTTTTGTTTATTAGTTTGAAATTTTACAAAACTTCTGTATGGAAAAGCGATCAAATATTCATGATAGTTTGGCTTAACTTAATAATTTATAATTGTATAAGAGCTTTCGACCGAAAAAACGTGACCAGTTTCGTTATATATTTTTTTTCGCAATTATAAGACATTATTTAATGTCCGATAACGCAATAATGTCCAAATATCTCTTGATTTCGGTTCTGGAACAATTTATAACATAGGGAAAGAAAACTAAGAATTATACATATTTTGACACTCTTTCTAAATAATTAAAATTTCATCCTTCATGATTATTGGACTGTTGCACTTTCTTACTATTGGAAATTAATATTTAAGGAAATATGTACCTAGGCATTCTAAATTTACAGTCAAATTAATTCAAGTTGTTTTAATAGGATCTAATTTCCTTTAAACAGTTACAATAATAAATGATCTGCCTCCAAAACTAAAGGTACTAATTTGATTTTAGTAAACAATATGTTGTATGATAGAAGTGTTTCCCGTTACCATATTAACATCATTAAATTAACGATTGGTGGTAGTAGAAGCTTTAAATGGCCACATGTGTTCATTCGAGTAATATAAAATATCTACTGTATCAATTTTTTCAGGCATTATCGTTTCAATATTATGTCTCTAAGATACTTTTTAAGAATGCTCATATTAGAACTACACATCAATATTGTTTCAGTACCATTGTCTTAATGTTATTTTAAAATATTCCTAAATTCTTAAAAAGAATGGAGAAAGAGTATTTTTTTAATATTATTAATATTCTTTGTAGTTAAACTGACCATAAATTTATGTGTGTTGATAGTAATTGATGGTAATGAAATCAAATTATAGTTTTCAGCATTTTTCAATAATCAGTTGATTTTTTAAGAGTTGTACAACTTTTTAACAAACATTTTTACAACTATTCCTATATGTAACAATTTAGAACAAAATGATATACAATAATTGGCTAAGAAAACAAAGAATAAAATCACAACATTATTGGCAAATTAATAACGTTCTCGCCCTAATTCATACGATCAAAAATCATATAACCCAGCGTTGCATTTTTTATGCTCGTAACTGTATGTATATGATATTATAAACGAACTTTCGTATCACGTATTCATAGAAACAAATGCTCCCTTAGAGCTTTCATTCGATGTATCACAACCCCCTTTCTCTGCTTGGAATATAAATCATTGAAAAATTAATATATTATATTCTACCCCTCGTAGCACGTCTCCTGAGAAACAACTATATAGGTCTCAGATCTATTGCCTTAGGGCTTTTATCCGGTGTATCACAACCCTATTCAGGTCTGTCAAAAATGGCCTTCCCATAACTTGGAATATAAATAATTGAAAAATTATTATATATTCGTAGCATGTCTCCTAAGAAACAACTTGGTATACCCTATATAATTCTGAGATCTCCCTTAGGGCTTTCTTCCGACGTATCACAACCTCATTCAGGTCTGAATCTCTGAAATATGAATAATTATATTCCACCATCGTAGCAACGCTGAGAAACAACTGGATATACCATATAAAGTTTTGAGATCTACTCCTCTAGAGCTTTCATTCGATGTATCAAAATTTCTTTCAAACAAATGAATATTGTCTAAACAGTTTTGGGTTCTACTCCACCAGACCTTTTATCTTTCGCACCACAACCCCATTCAGGTATGTCCAAAATAAAAATATGGCTCCCTGTTTCTTAGGCTTTCGTGAATTTAGCCAAACTTCAGCACCTCGTAGTATATCTCCTGAGAAACGACTGGATATACCCTGTGAGTTTTGAGTTCTACTCCTTTAAAGCTTTCACGTGATATATCACAACCCTATTCATGTCTGTTCAAACTGGCCCGCAATGTGACCTGAATATGGATATTATTGTTGCGCCATATTCTAATGCTGTATATGTTTCTTTATTTAGTTTTTTTCCAAAAATTAATTGTGATGTTTTTTTAATAAATCAATTAAAATAAATTAAAAAAATCATTTTTTAATGCACTATGTGTGCAAAGTATTCAATAGAGTGTGGAACGTATTTAACTGTGTGTGGAATGTATTTAACAGCGTGTGAAACGTATTTAACTTACGGATTTGTATTCACACACATTGAAACTCTCACTCCAGTCTCTGTGCGTGCGTATATTGGCAAACAGAACACAACGTTTGGGATGTCCTGGTTCTGATATGTGCTGATGGTATAGATTGGACATCATATTGTAAGGTCGTATTCGGAGAGGTAGTGGTAGTATTTTGAGGCTGTAAATTACAACAACCACCACGAAGTTAGAGGATCTGTCGTGGTAGCTGGTGAGACCTGAGCACCTTCTCAGGTGACAAGAGTAAATTACAAATGGTACATCTGACCGAGGTGATGTTAGGCTCAATGCGTTGATGGCATATAGAACAGAAAAAATGTCGAAACATGTATTCTGTTCGATGCCGGCTATAAATAAAAGGATTTTGAACAAAATTGCCGGCATAAATTGCTGGGAAAAAAACTTCCGATTTATACAGCTGTTTCTGAGTTGACAATATTTGGGTCGTTCCAGAGGGTAGATCCAATTATTGTGAGAACTGCGAAATTTTGTTGTCGTAGATGCTTTTGTTTAAGCGAAAAAAATGAGTTACGACGGACACCGATTTTTTCTGATTTTTGACATACAACTTTTTTGTTTATGAACAGATTTTCCCAATTTCAATACCTTATATAAGACAAATATTTGAGCCAAATTTGGTCCCCATAGATGATCTACCCGAGTCCTATCCTATTTTCAACAGACAGACGGACATAGCTAGATCGCCTTAGAGTTTCATGAGCACCCAGAATATATCGAAGGCTTATATTCAAAAAGCGTTATTTTCAGATTTCCAAAAATATTTTTTTGACGTCGAGCACTCTGTTTTTGTGTCCTTTATCAGAGGTATCAATTTTGAAAGAAAAATCAATTCTAACACATTTTTTTGCATTTTTATTTTTGGGCTATCTACTAGATATATATAATTTTTATTAAGAAAAATGGGCTATCTGAATGTTTTTGTTTGATTTTCAAAGGATTGTTATGTCAAAACTCTAGAAACAGCGTACACTGGGTAGCCCTGAACAAAACTTGGCATTAACTGAACTCGCAAGTTTAAGAAGTTTGCGCTTAAGTAAATTTTTTTGCAAATTTTAAGAAGAAAATATATTATATTTTATGAATGGCAATTTTTATAACTTACTAAAGAGCTGCACAAACATACGAGTATTCACCTGCGTGGACGCGAAAAACATTCACTTAATTTTACTCAACAATATTGAAAAATTAAGTCTATTGATATGTTGAGCTTTTACTCACTCATTCTAAGAAAGAGTGAGTAGTAAACACGGAAAAAAACGATTCTGTGTCGGCTATGCGATCTTATATAAACTAATCAGATTGTGGATAAATTCTGCACCTTTTTTGTTGTTGTGCATCATGGTAGTGAAATTTTGATGGCAAAAAGTTTTAATTTTTTGAATTTTTTGATTTTTTTTGCGGGGTCCGTGCGACCCTCAACAAAATATGTACAAATTTTGAAATAGGGATTGATACTTATAATTATGCATATCTATATCTCTCAGTAGATAGTCTCAAAATTTGGAAAACAGCGACAATTTTGAAAAAGTCAGTTTTCGCGAGGCACATTAATTAAAATTACGCAAAAATTTCATATTTTGTTTTTGTATTTTTATATAGCAAATTGCAGTTTGTACAAATCTTGCATATATAAATATAGGAACTTCGATAAATATTAAAATAATTAATCGGGACCATAAATTTAAGGCAAATGGCGTTGATAGTTGAAAACGGGTCACTTTTGTCAAAACAGATTTTGCTAAGGCACATCGCATGGACAGCATGAAATTGATCAAAATTAGCATAAATAGTTTAAGTTTGTAATGCTTAACGGAAATGTAGAGGCGCATCAAATAATTTCAAAAGATAAAAATTTTATGGACCAAAAGAAATTCATTTGGGTTAAAAAAGGATTACAATATTAAATACTATTTCTTTGTGATAAATTCTAACAAAATATATTTTCATATAATATATGGAGAATAAATTATTTTTAGTATAATGAATTTTTTTTCAATTTTTCTAAGAAACCCTAAAATATGCCACACTAATAACATCAAACACTGAAAATATCACAAAATGTATTTAAATAACTCAGTAGCTTTTAATATAATTTTTACCAGAATTATGCATAAACTTCTAGTTTATGAAAATGTTTATATGTTCAATTTAAAACCGCTATAACTTCGCGCCCCCTGCACAAAATGATTAACGCAAACTGATTCTAGATACATTCGATTCACTTTGCTTTTACACAAATGGATTTTAGTGTGCCATCAAAAATGTTTATAATGGTCCATATATATTCATTTAACCCTTTAGGTAATATTTTGGAATCACCGGTACATAATTAAGTTAATTTTCATGCCAAATAAATGGTTAGTTAAGAAAATAAATGCCACAAGAATTTATTTGTTAATTAATTTGTCAAAAAACTATAAATTCGTATAAAATAGCAACTAAACTTCAAAGACTTTCTTTTATTCGATTATTATCGCGATTTTAAAAGAATTTATTATATTTTTCATAAATTCATTGATATTTAAGTATAATATATAATTGCATACAACTTATTTGCAAAAATTGCTGATTTAACCTTTTGGGGACCAAATGTATAAAATGTAATTTTTAAAAGTAGCAGAAAAGACCTTTCCAATAGTTCCTTAAAACTCAATATATATATTGAAAAATGTCCGAAATATTAATTACATATTTCAAATGTTAATATGTATATCTATTATATTTTGAAGGTAATTTTCTTATAACGAAAATTTTGATAATGATGTTGAAAGAAATCCGCATTTTTAGAGATGTTTTAAAAATGGTCCAGCTCACGTAATTGAAAATATTCAGACGTAATATATTGGGAACCATACTAATCTTTATTTCTAGAGGGGTGCATTTTTTTCGTAAGGCACTTTAATGATCGTATGCCAGAAAATACTACGTTGTGAGTGTTTTTTCGTTGTTCATAACAACTTAACTCAGTGTACCGCCATTTTTCATTAATGATTCGAATTATTAGTGGATTACGATGAATGTTTGTATTATGTGTTGAATGTTATTTTTCTGTTGTTCGTCGCTGCTAAGATAATGTAGTAGTAACAAATGCTGAAGAGGTTGGTAATATGAGTAAGTGTTTATTTGTCAGTATTTTTATATGATGAAATGGGGAATATTAATATTTAAACAGAAATACTAGTATAATGTAATGGGTGATTCAAGTAGAGATACTTTTTGCAACAGCCTTTTTTTGACAGATCATGTGTGAGTCGTGTCATGCTGTCATGTTATTTTTGTTTATTATTGTTTGGCATTTCATAATGGAAAGACTTACGCCTGAACAACGTTTACAAATCGTTCAACTTTATTAAGAAAATTCACGTTCTGTGAGGAATGTGTTTCGTGCACTTCGCTCAACTTATGGTCAACATAATCGGCCTACTGAGCGTACTATTCGCAACACCATCACCCATTTTGAGACCCAACATGCATTATAGGATAATATTCGACCGAATAGACCACGTCCAGCACGCTGTGAAGAAAATATAGCGGCCGTAGCTGAGAGTGTACACGAAGACCGTGGAGAGCCTATTCGGCGCCGTTCGCAGCAACTCGGACTGACGTATGGAACGACTTGGCGCATTTTACGTCGAGATCTTAAATTGAAAGCGTACAAAATACAGCTTGTGCAACAACTGAAGCCGCTCGACCTTCCCAAGCGACATCGCTTCGCTCTATGGGCTCTGGAAAAGTTCTAAGAAGTTCTAAGAAGTTTTCGAGGCAAATTTTGTTCAGCAATGAGACCCATTTCTGGCTCAATGGGCAATCAAAATTGCCGCATTTGGGACGAAGAGCAACCTGAAGAGATTCAAGAACTGCCACTTCATCCAGAAAAAACAACGGTTTGGTGTGGTTTGTGGGCCGGTGGAATCATCGGTCCATATTTCTTATAAATGATGCCGGTGCGAACGTAACCGTCAATGGCGACGTTATCGTGCCATGATAACCGACTATTTGATGCCTGAAATTGAAGCTCGTGATCTCCTCGACATTTGGTTTCAGCAAGACGGCGCCCACTTCCCACACATCGCATCAATCAATGGATTTATTGAGAGAACATTTCGGTGAGCACATAATTTTCGTTTTGGGCCGGTCGATTGGCCACCAAGATCGTGTGATATCACACCGTTTGACTTTTTCCTGTGGGGATATGTAAAGTCTTAAGTTTATGCAGACAAACCCGCTTCTATTCAAGCCTTGGAGGAAAACATCACGCGTGTCATTCGCCAGTTACCAGTCGAAATGCTCGAACGAGTCATCGAAAATTGGACTCAACGGATGGACCATCTGCGACGTAGCAACGGCCAACATTTGATAGACATAATCTTCAAAAAATAAAAGCCAAAGAATGTTCTTTCAAATGATAATAAACATTCCCCATCAAATTTAAATTTTCTGTGTTTTTTTCTTTAAAAAAGTAGGGAACCTCGAAATGGATCACGCTTTATTTATAAACAATTTTTATTTATTTATTAGACTTGTTCGTTTTAAATTCCACCAAAACTAGTAAAAAAGAGAAATATATTCTCAAAAATAAACTTTTACATGAAAAAGTAAGAAAACGGAAAATAGAAAAATAAATTTTAGTGTCAATAAAAAATAAAATTTTAATTTAATTTTTTATTTATATTAAATGGAAACTTGGAGACATCTCAAAAGTTCAGTGTCTTCATATGCTTGTAAAGCATCCTGTTTTGAGGATTTTAAAGAAATAACCACGTCAATTTTTATAGTATTAGTCTACCATTGGCTATAAGCCTCATACAAGGTCCTTTCCTAAATTACTTAAACATCCACTAATCAGGTAAAAATTTCAATATGTAGGCAAATTGACATATCTTATATAAATAAAAATCAATGTACCAAATTTCAAAACGTTCCCATAAGGCGGCCCTTTCCGAAAATCACTTAAAGGTGCAAAAAATAGTATCACAATATAATTTTGTACTCGTAAGTTTTATAAAAGTATAAATCATAATTTCAAAATTTGCAAGACTTCATTCAACATTGACCACATCTTCCAACAAAAAACGTAACATATTTTTTAATTATTCTTTTTCAAAATAAAATTTTTACTAGTTTTGCTAGTTTGTAAAAAATATACAAGTTAAACATAGTAAAAGAGAAAAATATTTTCTCTTGAAATGTTTGCTACTTTTATTAATCTTTTTATGTGCACAGAAACCAATGTACATATATACAAGTAGTCCGACTCCTTTTTAGTAATATTTCTCTGTCATATACGAATGCCGTGTGAATTGTGAGAGAATTAATACAAAGAAAAAAACACAAAAAAATTTACCTACAAATATTTGAATTATTAAGGATATTTACACTTTTTTACACAATCAAGTTAGGAACAGTTATGAGCTATCTTGCCTGAAAATATTTCTGGGTAGGAGGGTCGAAATGGTGGACCAAAGAACCAAAGGTTTGTTAGGAAGCTGTTCAATATAATCAAACTGACAAGTAGAAGTGCAGATTGAAACAGCTATAGGGAAAGTTTCAATAAGTATAAGGGAGACATAAAGAGAACTGAGAGAGATTCATGAATAAACTACTGTGAATCAATCGACTCCGTAAATGAGCCATCAAGATTTAGGCGAATATTATCTAAGGATTTTAGACCAATCAGCCTATACTGAAGACGTATAAGGAATATACATTAGCAGCGTTCTTGGATATAGAGGGGGCCTTCAATAATATTAAGATTAAGGGAATCATTAGAAACATTACATATACATAACTTCCTAATGGAATGGATCATCCTAATGCTTAATAGCAGAATCATCGATTCGAAATTGGGAGATGCGTGCATAAGGAAACTAGTGACTAGAGGAACACCGCAAAGGAGGTACTCTCTGTCCTCATTGGCCACTAGCAAAGGTTTAGGGGTTAATCCGGAGAAAACGGAGCTAGTTATTTTCACCAGAAGGTGCAAGATAGAGCAGTTTAGGCTACTAGTACTAAAGGGAATTGAATTGAAACTAGCGAGCGAAGCCAAAAATCTTAAAATAGCTGACGAATTAGCTCAAAACGGTTCAGCTTTGGTTAGGGCTGAAAGTGAAAGTAGTGTGAAACCACCGTTAGGCCCTCTTCAGGGTAATCAAGGAATGGATTCAGAATAAAATTAATTCAATTAAAATTCAAACAAATTTAATCTGTGTGAATGGAGAAAATAAAAAGCACCAACACAATTACATTTTTTACTAACACATACTTAGAGTCAGGTACTTTTTCACTAACACACTCTTAGTTAGGTACTAATGCCAAAGAGTTGGACAACTTGTAAATACTTTAACAGAAACGCTTTTCGAGTAAAATACTTGCAAAAATAGTAAAAATATCATGCAAACGAATAGACTTATTTTTTCTTTAGTTATATATGTATGTACATGTGTATGTATATATTATTTAAAATTTTTATTTTTAAGTAAATTTTTGTATGTGTAGGAAATATTGATAAATCTGTGGAAAAACATGTAGGTACGTGAGTAGTTTATGAAAACTTTTCAGTAGAACAGTTTTTAATTTATTATTTTTATACAGCTTTTAACCAGTGCACAGTGTGAGATTTTCGTATTCTGAGTGGTAAAAAGTCTATATTATTGTAATTAAGAAAGCTACGTTGATGATGTTTGGCATAATCCATTTTCGTAACACTAAGCTGGTTTTATGAAAACTGCCACGCCTACCTTTCTTTTAATTCAAACAAAACCGCGCATAGTGGTTCAAAACTTTTTTTTTTTTTTAAATAATTCTGTAACTTGCCAGAGATGAGATGTGTTTGAGTTGATTTGAAGGAGCATAGATTCCTAGTGGATCAGGGTAGTGGATGACCCTCCAAAGATGGCCATTTATGATATTACAGAAAAGATATTTTATATATAGACTAGCATTTGACGCACTACTGTGTTAGCGGACGTGCCGGATTCCTACATAGACAAGATATAAACTTGTAGCTTTTTTATTTAGAATACCAAAAGTGAAAAACCCGAAAAATTAAACTATGACTCCTAACTCCAATGTTGGTGCATTCAGAAAATGAATAACGTAGTTTCAATTGCACCTTCCAATGATTTCAATTTCATGCATTCAGGTTTATATTTAAATAAGGAATATCCTAGGAGTGGGATATTGTACCACTTCGTTACCCTATATGAGTTCATCATTAAAAAAAACATATCCTTCCAAAGTATATATATCAGCAAATTAAAAATCAGATTTCATAAAATTTGAAACTATTTTTTGGGTTCAAAAAAAAACGATTTAAATTTTGTTCCTATATTTCAGACTCTAGGAGATGTATAAAGTACCTTTTCTAAATGCTTTTACCCCCAGGATTGGGGGTGGGTGGTGGATAGGTAAATATCTGTAGTACAATTTCTATAGGGCATTGTGTCGGCATTAGCAATAAAGTTTTTAAAAATTTATTTTAGTTAAAAAAAGTACCAAAAAGTAAAATAAATATTAGGATTTTCAAAAAGTACCAACGACATGTTTTATATATTTGTGATAAAGAAATAATGTAGTTTAAAATTTGTTTTTATGTCTTTTGGTTCAGAAAATTCGTAGAGTACCAACAAAGTACTAGTTTTTTACATCCTAAACGTTCGAAGATTCAAAAACTACCAAATTATTTCCATTATTATTTTTTAGTAGAGAAGAATGTGACTAATAGGCTTGTGGATTCTCATCCACATACCACCATATATAATATTTTCATATTTCTACGTTAATTATTACAAAAATATTATATATTGGTAATATTAGAAGAACGAAAAAATACCACAAAATCTCCTCTTAAGGATTCCCATTCACTTAGGATCATATATCTTCAATTTTATGTTTCTAGTCTCAATATCATAGAAAATTCATGAAGTGTTTCTAGGTTCAAAATTATGGAAAATTCAAAAAGTACTATTAGAAGAACGAAAAAGTTTCACAAAGCACCTCTTATGGATTCTCATTCATTTAGGACCATACATCTTTAATTTCATGTTTCGAGGTTAATTATTACAAAAAATTCAAGAAGTACCATTAGAAGAACGAAAAAGTACCACAAAGTCGTCCCTCCCCTCATAGGACCATGTATGTTAATTTTTCATGTTTTTCGTTTAATATTGCAAAAAAATTCAAAAAGTATCACTAGAGGAACAAAAAAGTACCACAAAGTTCTCTCTAATGGATTCTCATTCATTTACGACCATATATCTTTAATTTATTATGTTTAGGTTCAATATTATAGAAAATTACAAAAGTACCATTATATGAACGAAAAAGTACCACAAAGTCCCCGTCTTAAATTCTTATCCACATAGGACCATATATTTTTATTTTCATGTTATGTGTTTTAATATAAAAAATCAAAAAGTACCATTAGAAAACGAAAAAGTAACCTCTAATGAATTCTCATTCACTTAGGACCATATATCTTAAATTTCATGTTTTTAGGTTCATTGTTATAGAAAATTCAAAAAGTACCATTAGAAGATCGAAGAAGTATCACCATCGATCTTTAATTTCATGTTTCTAGGTTAATTATTATAAAAAATTCAAAAAGTACCATTAGAAAACAAATTCCTCCCTTGTGAATTCTTACTCACATAGGACTATGTATGTTTAATTTCAAGTTTCTTCGTTCAGTATTGCAGAAAATTCAAAAACTACTATTAGAAGAACCAAAAAGTACCTTAAAGTCCTCTCTCATGAATTCTCATTCATTTATGACCATATATCTTTAATTTCATGTGTTTAGGTTCAATATTAATTCAAGAAGTACCATTATATGAACGAAAAAGGCCCACAAAGTCCCCCTTCATTATTTCTTACTAGGGTTTGGGGTCCGGGAATTCCCGGGATTACTTGCAAGAGTTTAACGCATATAATACAACTAGAACGTCATTTGAGAGAAAAATTAATGTTGCATGAATTATCTTTTTGACTATTGAAATAGTTTTTTTCTCTCAGATATCTATGTATTTCTTTATCTATGGTTTAACGAATTTACTTACAAGTTTTAAATCAACGTTATTTTAGTCATGTTAAAATTTTAGATACTTTAGTTCTTTATGAATATTTTAATTCAAAATATTTGTTAAAAATTATTTTTATATTCAGTTTATATTTTTAGAATTAAATACTTGAACTTAATTTGGAATAAAATTATTTAAATATTATTTCATTTGTTAACAAGTCAGATAAAAATATTTCAACAGAAGTATTCGAATATACTTTTATAAAATTCCAAAGTCTTCAACTAATTTGAAAACAAATTTTATTTCTTTAGCTAGACTTTATTTTATTTCTTATTTTTCTAATTATTAAAAGATTTTTTTTAATTTTAAAAATAATTCAAATATTGTTATAAAATATTTAAAAAATTGTTTTGTTGTAATGCCTGAAATGTTTAGAGTAAATTGTGGTAATTTCTTAAAAAGAAGCGGTATTTATTTCTGATATTTTAAGGGAAGAGTTATTAAGAATTTTTATTTTAATAGTATTTACACACATTTTTTATATTTCAAAATTATTTACTAATTACCAATTATGATCCAAAATCTTGTCTTTAAGATAATATGAAATCTTGTGATATAAGCTCAAATTTAATAAGTCGCAAAAATGTAAAAATATTGGCAAAAATTATGAAAAAACCTTTTAGAGCCAAAATGAGATTTAAATCAAGATTTAAAATGATACGTCATCATTAAGATTTGTATTAGAGTATGAAAATAGTTAAAAAATCTTGTAATCTTTAATAAAAAGAATCCCTTATATGAAAATAGAAACATTTTAAAGAGAAATTAGCGAAAATCTGTCATAAAAATTAAACTCCTTTAAAATATTTGTAAAATTCTCAGTCTCAGGAGAAACCACAAGAAACATTATTTGCTGAAAAAACTTCTAAAACAATCGCTACGTTATTATTTTTAACTTTTAAATAATTGAAAAAATTATAAGACTTTTTTATTCAAACCTCTTGTGGCTTAATAATTTTATTTCTTTGATTTTTTTAATAAAAAATATCAAAATATTTATTTGAAATTTTTCTATTTGAATCATTGTTTTCAAATAAAAATCCCAAGAACTTGTTGAACTTTTTTGTATTAAAAAAGTACATATGAATATTATTCAAGATTGGAATATTCAAATTTAAAAAAATTTGGTTACTTCAATATACTTATAAAAAAATAATCTCATGTTGTATTCATACGTATATGATTGATCCAAAAAAACTTCGTTGCGAACCAATTTTTAATATTTTTCAGATTTATGTTTAATTTAGTAAGAATTAGTTAAGTAAAAAAAAAATAATAATGTAAATTAGAGAAATAAAGTGGAAATAAACAAAAAGCTATTTATAATGAAATTTATCCAATAGATTAGGGTATATTTTTAGCATCAAAAACACAATTACGTAAAAATATGAGACACAGTTTTTAACATAAATTACGAATAGTACTAATTCTATTTGTTTAAAATATTTAAAATTTTTTTAATCTTAGAAATAGCGTTATGCTTTTATGTTATTTAATTTTTCGTTAATTCAGTATGATTTATAGTATTTCGTTTTGTTTTATTTAATAAAAAAATATAATAATAATTTTGTTTATAAGAAATCACGGCCTTTTTTATAACTAAATTTTTGAAAAAATTCCCTGGAATTTCCGGAAAATTGAACTATTGCAGGAAACCCAAAACCTAATTTTTACCTACATCGGACCATGTGTTTTTTATTTAATATTTTTAGGTTCAGTATTACAGAAAATTCATAAAGTACCGTTAGAAAACGAAAAAGTACCATAAAGTCCCCTCTTATGAATTCTCATTCATTTACTATTCTCATATACTATTCATGTTATATGTTTTTATATTCAATATTACAGAAAATTCAAAAAGTATCATAAAAAAACGATGAAATACCACAAAGTCCCCTCTTTCATGTTTCTTGGTTCAATATTATAGAAAATTCAAAAAGTACTATTAGAAAAACAAAAAAGCACCACAAAACCCTCCTTGTAAATTCTTATCCACATAGGACCATGTATCTTTAATTTCATGCTTCTGGGTCAATTATTACAAAAAAATTAAAAAGTACCACAAATTCTTGCGGATTCTCACTCACTTAGGACTGCATATACTTAAGTTCATGTTTTTATGTTTAATATATTATAAAATTCATTATTGAGTTTAAATGAAACGAAATTTCCTCTTTTGTCCCCTTTTTGGTACTTTTTTTCCCCATGCATGTAACAAATTTTTTATTCCAATGAATTTCTAAATTTTAGTGGGATCCTATATTAAAATAAATGTTTTATGAAAAAAAGTAATAAAAATAGGTAAAATTTTTACCCCTTAAACGTTCGGATTTTTAACAAAGAACCAATTTTGTATTTGTTATTTTTCGATAAGTTACAAATATAATATGAATTCTATTTGTCTGTTTACTGGTTTAGAAGATACGAATGGTCCAAAAAGTACCAAAATCGGCCTTTAAGGCCGGTTTTCAAAAAAGTATCAGACACCTGTGTACTTAATTTTTAAATGAGATTTTGTTTGTATCTATATTAGTTTATGATGCCGATTATACCCGTTGGAATTTCCAAAAATTCCATTTTAGTGAATCTGTTTGGTGGGAGACCGTCCTGCAGTCCAAATTTCATCTCTTTAGCTTCAGGTGTTTCGATTGTGGGATAATGAATCAGTCAGTCAGTCACGTTACTCTTTTATGTATATAGATACTCCCAAAATCTCAATCCGGGCAAAACATCTTTCAAAAATTGACTCCTTTCATTGCAATCATCACTCTGTCGTTATAAGAGTCGTCCGTTAGAAAATACTTTTTGGTGTTTACCTTACATACATGCAGAGAAAAAACATGGTTACGGCATTGTCACTACAACAATATTATGTTCTCATTGTTAATATTCATTAATTTTAATAATACTGTGTTCAAGATAACAATGTTTTTGTTTTAGTTTTATCATTCAATGTTTACATTTAATTAAAATTTTAGTACCTTTATTATAATTCTCATTTAGTTTATATATGAATTAATATAAGTAGACAAGCTTTTGCAATATTTGGTGTTATTCAAGCAATATAATTGATTAATTACTAGTAAAGCTTTTAGTTAATAAAAAATATCTTGTATTGTACTGCACAATATATGATGGTACAATATATGACTCTGTAAACAATTTATAAAAATAACAATTTTTAATTAATTTGTTTTATTTTAGCATATGATAAGATAGGATAATAATATGATAAAATGGAGCACTAATAATAACGTAGTGATAATAACGTAGTGAGATGGTATAATAATAATATGAAAAACTTGAATCATAGCATGAAAAAACGAACCATAAAATCGGACAAAAAATGGAATAATGACAATTGTTATTTATAATCATATCTATTTTTGGCTGTGATTATATATTCCAATCATAATAAGTTGCTCTGAGATTATGGTCACTATAACTGTATTTTTTCTCTGCGTGTATGGAGGTATTTAATTAAAATAATTTTATGGTGATCCCAGCTTTGCGATTTGAGAATTAACAAAAAAATTTTTTAATTTTTTTCAAAATTGACATAGTTTGGTTAGGGTTTGTGGGAAGACCTTTGCTCCAAGCTCCTCCGGATTTACTTTATGCGCATTTTGAAAACATTAAAAAATTATTTATCCCAGAACAAAAAACAAATTTTATAAGTGAATAAATATTGGAAAAAACACAAAAATATTGAATTTTTAAAATTTTTTTTATCGTATTTATATATTTATATGATTCTTGCAGCAATATTATTTAGAATTTTGTAAGAAATCTGGTGAATATAAAAAAAACAAAATTAGGGTCATTATTAAGCCCGCCAAGTTAAAAAAATTTAAAAAGACTAGGATAAAAACATTTATTTTATAAAGTAAAAGAGATAACCTACACATGTAAGCGTATTTTTTGAGAGATTTACAAGGCTATCTATATATAAAATTTGTTTTCCGTCACATTTTTGGCGATTTTTTTTTTTAATTACATACCCCAGATGGTCAACTTTGGAGGGCCACCCGCTAGGAATCTGTACTCCTCCAAATAAATTTTATTATTTCAAAAAAAAAAAAAAAAAGCATTTTGCAATCACTATGCTGTGATTGTTTTTAGTTTTTATCGTAAGCTCCAATTTAATTGTTATCGTAAGCTCCAATTTAATTGATCTGAGGATATTAATAGTCTATGAAGCAAATATGTATTAAAGTTCTCTCTAGATGTTTTTCTTGAAAAATATTGACAAAAGTTTTTACAATCTTTATTTCTTGCCTCCTGCATTTCTTCGGATAATTGACATATATAGGAACAATACATTATTCGATGATATCTTTCCCGTGAAATAAAATTGTATGTAGTGTGACGGGCATATCGAGCCTTAATGATGTAAATATAAAACTCAAAATCATTTACACCATCTGTCAAAATATATATATAGCTAAAGCAGTTTAATCACATAAATGCTTCTCCTATGATGTTTTGTATTCTACAATACGCATCAGTACCTGATAGGGATTTATAGTTTTTAGAAGATCTCTAGCTTTTCCTATTCTTGATACAACTGAAAAACCTTTGAAATAATTACTTGGCCTTCCACAAGTGTTTAGTGAAGGAAGTAAAAACATTGATAAATCAATCTCTTTAATAGATTAATTTCTATATGTAAAAACGGAGGTTTTATTCTTCTCGCTAACAGCCATTTTGAATTGATTTTATTAATTATTTTGTTTGAAAATTATCTTATTGAATCGATATAAACAAGTTTATACTAATATTTCCATAAATAAACTTAAAAAGACGAAAACTTTTCTTGTTCTTTGATTCAAGCAACCAAACATCAAACTTTTTTTTGACGATAATACGTTGACATATGAACAGTAATTGCTTTGCGAATTGAAGAGGAGCAAATTGGAGCAAAATTTGATTACTGACTTTGGAAGACCACCTATCAGCGATTACAACAGTACCTTTTAGATGAGACTTTGTGGGAATTTTTAGTTTTTGTCCAATAAAAATATATTAATTTTTATGCCAAAAAAATTGAAGATTGAAAAATCCCCAAGATTTTTTTCTTGGTAACTTTTTTCAGATTATTATCTCTATGACAGATAACACAACAATCTTTAAAATAAAAATATATTCATAAAGATTTTGCTTAAAATTTAAAAATATTCAAAATTAAACTTCTCACCAAAAAAATAAAATACTTTGTATTATATTTGACTTAAACTATTATAATGACTATAATGGTTAACATTTTATTATTATATTTTCTTTATTTTTCAGTTACTAGGAAGGTTTTTAATCAGTATAGCTAACTTTTCTTAGGGGTTTTGATACGCTAAATTGTTAAAATCACACACAGTGCAGCGTTGTTGTTTTGGTCCGATTAGACAAAAATTGGTAGAAAATTTGCCAGATTTACACTTTCTAGAGTTTGGTTGGTTGGTACAATTATTTAAAAAAAAACATATTATACAGAATTAATTTTTATATACAGGGATTCAGATAGTGTCATAAAATCATATGTCCTATAATAATAGCATGAAAAAATACGACTGATGGAGAACAACCAACCCATTATAATTTAGTGTGCTATTTTGAATTTAAATCAGCCAAAAAATAAGTGAAAAAACCAAAATAATAGCCAGTTTTTGCGAAAAGTACATTTTAGATTTTGTGATGCCAGACTCAAGTAAATAAACAATATTTATTTATGTATTTATTTGTTTTTGTAAAAAATCATCTCTGCTGATTAAATACGACAGCACAATAAACATAGCACACAAAGTTCTATTAATTTAAGACACTTTTTGTTTGAAAGGCAACAACAATATCTTTAAACCATTGTAAAAATTTAGAACATTATGATAGTATGACATGATAGCACACCTTGTGAATTCCTCAATAGTAAAAAAACATAAATTTTATTTATTTTATGAATATAGTAAAAGTAAAAATTTATAAGCCTTGAAGTCTTTATCTGGTCGGAAGAGAAGGAGGGGTTTTACAAATTTCAAAAATATGATCAATAAAAGACTTGAAAATTTTATTTTTTAATTTTCTCTTCACTTAGAAAATATTTATTATTATTATTTTTTTCAAAACTAGTTCTATATTGAAATGACGAAAAAGTAATTTTTACTTGGTT
Source organism: Protocalliphora azurea (assembly GCA_932274085.1). Classification (NCBI taxonomy): domain Eukaryota; kingdom Metazoa; phylum Arthropoda; class Insecta; order Diptera; family Calliphoridae; genus Protocalliphora; species Protocalliphora azurea. The sequence continues at coordinate 61,709,126 of OW026522.1, forward strand.
GTAATTTTTTCAATATCCTGGTTCACAAATACTCGTACTTAGAACCCTTTATTTTCTATAATTTCTTCATTTACATAACCGAGACCTTATATGGTTAATAAAAGCTATTAAATAAAACACTGCAAACTTTATATGACTTATTATTTCAAAACTTGGGAAAATTACAAATTGAAGCCAATTTAGGCTTTTCGCCAAAGTTTTATTTATGTATCTAATTATTTCCCTAAAAGTTTATTTAAATGCTTAGAAAAGGATAAAGATTTACTTAAATTTGGGAAATGTGGCAACCCTATTAAAAATAAAAAATATTTATTAATTATTTTTATAAAAATATTTTGTGTATAGATATTAGTAAAAGTATACAGAAATATTCATAATTTTCTAAGTAATTATTCACGCAAAGCTAAAGGCAAAAGTTGCAAGTTTGTAAAAATATAGTCATATATACAATAAATTGGAAATATAAAAGTTTAAAGCCGCATATTTCTGAAATGAGGCATGATATTGACTTGAATCTTTTTGCAAAAGATCGGAAATTATATATGCTAAAGGATAAGCTAAATTTGGAATACATATTTTTAAAATTTCTTTCGCTATAGAAACAAACCAAACAAAAGGCCCAATTTGGGGTTTTTGGAGAAAATAAAAATTTTTTAATTGTAATAACATATTTGTTTATAAAGATATCTTAATGAAATTTGCAGGAAATGTGGACCTTATTAATATAAACAAAAGCGAGTTAACTAAATTCAATCAATCAGGTTTAGTGTTTTCCCGAATTCCTAAATAAACTAATCAAAATTCCCAAAAATGGGATTGTTTACATTTTTGGCTATAGAATCCACATTTTTCCGAAGTCCCGTAGATTTTGATTTAAAACTTTTAACAACATATTGAAGATTCTTAAAATATATTCCGCTTATCGATTCGTGCTTTGGGATTTGAGAAAATTTGGTCTAAAATCGAAACTTTCATATAAAATGGGTCGAATTCGGGAGGGTATGTACCATGACCAATTGAGTTATAGGGCTTGCTTTTTATCTTAAAGAAATCTCTGTGAAGTTACCTTTCAGAAAAGTGCAAAATTATTATATATTGGTAAAGAAAATTTTATTTTAGATAAAAAGAGTGTAGATACTTTTTTGGCTAAGAAAACACAAAGTCATCTTTTTTGCAATTTTCAAATTCAAAATCGTTTATTTTTGGACTCGGTAAAGATATCGACTTCAAATTTTTTTAATTCAATAGATAGTTTTGTTCTTTAATTAAGAAAAAAACTAATAAAATCGGTCGGAAATACTAGGATATATTTGAAAAAAACTGGACCAAGAACATGCAAAATTATGGTGCTTAAAAATTCAAACGCAAATAACTCGAAAACTATAAGAGATAAATAGGACATGTAAGCATGTTTTTTATAGGTCTTATCAGGGCCTACAAAAATATATAAAAATATTTTAAATCGGACGAAAAACAAAAATTTTGCAAGCGATTAAAAATTTTTTATGTCAGAGGTACTTAACTTTGAGCCCCCTTAGTTCCGCCCCTGGGGGGATTGTTGTGCCCCCCTTCCAAACATAACATTGTACCAAATTTTATGAAAATCCAACCGGCCGATCAGAAGTTACAGATTTATTTCCAAAAAATTTCGATTCTGCCCCACTGTGCAATGTGAAAGAATCTGTGATTTTATAATATTTTGAACAATCTTTGACGTTACTGGTAGAATGCTAATAGGCCTCAAATTATCCAAAGATTTGCTATTATTTTTTACAATTGTTACCAGACGAGCCAATTTCCAAGCTTCTGGAAATTTATAAACTTTAAATATTGTATTGATCAAATGACAGATGTAAATAGAAATTAGTGGAAATATAAATTTAAAAAATTTTATCATAATCAGATGCATTAGATTTTGTAGAGCTAATAGCAATAATTACATCATCCATAGTAGTATTACCAAATGAAAACATGTTATTAGTTTAGCAAAAATAAAATTAATTTTGATCAGAAAAATAAAAAATATTATATTATATTAGAAAATTTTATTTTTAATAAAAATCAAATACAACAAATTTTTTAGTTAGTTTGTTATTTTTATAATGGTTTAATATATAATACTATATATAATATAAAAAATATATAATACTAATATATAATAAAATATTTTAAGAAAAAAATTCACTACTTTGAAACTACACAAAAGTTCACATGTCATTAAGAAAGGTATATTCACGTTGGTGCAGATCAAAGTATTCCTACTTATCATATTTTATCTAACGCATTTATGATACAAATCACGCGATTGTTATTTTACTTGCGGTTATATTTCAGTTCACATGTTTTACTTGTTCAGTTACTCTCAGTATGATCAGCTGTTTCTATTAAATCGCTAATGTATGAGAAAAGAAATATGAAAGAGAATAATGGATCAAATTTTAAATTTCATATTTTTACTTAAAATTATATTTTTACTTAAAACTTAAAAGAAAACATATTACATTTTATTTGTACTCCACATTATTTATTTTTTGAAACTTCGGATAACTTTTTGCTTGGTTCACAATCAATCGATTTAAATCGTAATCGCAAATTTTATGCGATATGCGATTCTCATCACATAGCCGTAATATTAAATTAAATGTTAGCACTTTTTGTACACACAATACTATGTGTTTCTTTATAACGAGTACACACAAACACACGTATTGCTTTTGAATTCTCTCTGTCTCTCTCTATTTTGGTGGTGGATTTTGCACACACAACATTGTAAAGAAAATACAATGAATTATCTACTAAAGTCGTAAAGTAGCTGTGGGTTAGAGAACAACTCACGCGTCACCGTAATTATTTCTTAAGTACAGTCAGGTGGGTTTTTGTGGTTTGACATTTGTGAATTTTGCGTCTCGCTCGCTTCCTATATGAAGATACAGGTCGTCTGGAACGGATTAACAACCCCCTAAATAAAAACATCTAGGCAGTCTAGTTTCCTATATGAAGATATAGGTCGCTTGGCACTCCCCTTGAATCGATATCCCCACAAAGCTGGCAATATAGACCCAATGTCTTTGACACATTGTGTCAATGAAGGAAGAAAAATTATCTACCAGAGAAGCAAGCCGTATTGTCGCGGCTGGCGGCAAGTCGATAAATTTTTTTCGAGGCGCGCCGCCGCCGATACCATCAGCTAAGCCGATTTTGACGTTGTTTTAATTTTCGTTAATACAGTAATTATTTGTAGACGTGTAAGTCTGAAATTTTGTCACGATATGAAGTTCGGAAAAATAAAACATATTTCGTGAAAACCCGAATTTGAAAGTGTTAATGTTATATAGTTTTGTATTTTCCGTGACGATGTATACATTTATTATACTTATGTTTTTCATATTATTTAAATTTTATAATTTTGTTTATGTCAGTAGATGCACTGGATTAACATACACTGCCAGCCACTTGAATAAGGAATCACATTTTTTTTAACTTTAATTAAGTATATCTCCTAAACTAAAGTTCAGAAAAAAATAATTTTTTGCGCAACCAAATTTCAAAGTGTTGGCTTTAGTTTCCTGAAGAAATAAAAAATATACATATTTTGTTATACTAAGATAGATAGATAGATAGAGAAGGTAGATGTGATACCAGATAGTACCACATCTCCACCCAGAGACCGATCCCGGTCCATTGTGAGTCCCTTCAATAGAATAGCTGCGAAATAAAGAGTATAGAATACAGAAAATAAAAAATACAGAGAGTACAGAAAAAGTAGAGTAAAAGATAAAAAGGAATAGAAATGTGACGAATCAAATAGGGGGACCAGCAATGTTACCAATCCCCCTAGGGTTATACCCCTGATTCACCCTTAAGTAGCCGATTCCCATGACGAAGCCTATGACGTCAACAAGATCTGCGTCCCGAACGTCACTCAGCCCGTCGAGGAACTGGCTACCCAGCCACTTCATCCTACGATGCTGCAATCGTGGACAATGGCACACAATGTGCTCAATAGACTCGGTCTCGTCGACGTCTCCACACATTCTACAAAAATCGGAACTGTTAGCGTCCAATCTAGACCTCATCTTCCCTATCAAACAGTGACCCGTTATGGCCCCTATCATGATCCTCAAGCTCTTCCTATTCATGCCCAGGAGAGTGCTAGTGCCTGCATTGTTCAGTACCGGCCATATCGCCCTCGACACTCTGCAGTCCTCTCTACTCTCCCAAGCCGAATTGGTTCTGACCAAGATCCAATCATTGATCTTCCCATAGAAGAAACTTAGTGGTGGTTTCACATATGTCTCCCTCTCCGAGACGTTCCCTGCCGCACCTTGCCTTGCCAGTTCATCAGCCAATTCATTGCCTGAAATATTGCAGTGGCCAGGCACCCAGCAGAGTCTCACCATGTAGTCCTCCATCAGCTCTTTCAGTGTCTTCTTACAGGCAGCTACTAGCTTGGATCTCACCAAATGTGTCCCCAAGGCCTTCCGAGCCGCCTGACTGTCCACATAGAGAGTGACCTCGGTACCTCTCGCAATGTTCCGCCTGATTATTTCTGCGGCCTTCAGGATGCCGAGAATCTCAGCCTGAAAAACGCTGCACTCATCAGGGAGTCCAAAAGAGCCTTTCAAATCCGTGCCCATAATATAGACCCCCGCCCCGGTACCTTCGTCCAGCTTTGATCCGTCCGTGAACACTGCACAACTTTCATATAGTCTCTCAGTTCCGGACCAGATCTCCCTATCAGGTATCACCACGACAGGATTTACTCCAAAGTCTGATTCAGCGGCCATGTAATCTGATGCCCCTGTGGAGTTCAGATTAACCTCACCGTAACTGATCTCGTAAATGACCCTGGAGTGACCTGCTCTTGATGAGCCTAATAGTCCCAATTCCTTAAGTCTCAGCAGAATCTTTGCTGCCATACCCCTCACAAACTCTTCAATGGGTATGAGATGAAGTTTTACATCCAGAGCCGCTTGTGGTGTGCTTCTCATTGCACCTGTAATGCCAATCGAAGCACACCTTTGTGCCTTCGACAAAAGGTTCCTATTACTCTTACGTTCCAGTGCCTGCCACCAAACAGAACAACCATAAGAAAGAATTGGTCTCACCACCGAAGTGTAAATCCAATATACAACTTTTGGTTTGAGCCCCCAACTCTTACCTATGGAGTTTCTACAGGTGTAGTAGGCATTGAGGCCACGCTTGAGTCTCTCCTGAACATTCCTCTTCCAGATCAGTTTACTATCAAGGAATACCCCCAGATATTTCGCTGAGTCTGAAAGCCTCAGTTCAGTTCCACACAGTACCGGTAGTCTGAAATTCTCTACCTTGTACCTCCTAGTAAACAGAACCAACTCTGTCTTTTCCGGGTTCACTCCCAACCCCTTATCAGCGGCCCACGAGGACAGCTCACCCAGCGTGGACTGCATGATCTCACTGATTGTGGGAAGAAATTTTCCCTTTACCAGTATGGCCATATCATCAGCATAAGCCACGATCTTCCGCCCTCTGCTGTCGAATTGACGCAAAATCACATCGACAGCTTTTGTTATACTAAAATTATGCATTTATTTAAAGACATTTATTTCTGTGGTACTGTTTCGTGTGGCGGTATGAATCGGAGCGTTGTCCAAGGTATGGGTCCAAAGAAATCATTAAATTTTGGAAATGCTTCCTCCAGCATGTTTTTGTAAGTCGTTGCAGTCATTTTGTTGGATACAAAAACCAATTCTATGGTACCATAATACGAAATGGCGCCCCATACCATTATTCCGCCTCTCGGCTGTGTCTGCGGCTCAAAACTAATTCCTCCTTATTTAGGTCATGGAAGTAATAGTTATACCTGTCGGGACCATCAATATTAAGCTTTTTTCATCGGAAAATACAACTTTAAACCGTTTGTCGGACCATGTCATTGTATTTTTGGCAAACTGTAGACGTTGTGATTTGCGTTTTTCATTAAGTGGTGTTTTTTTTGCAGTTTTCGTCGGACTATGTATGGGCACGACTTTAAAATACGGTGCACTGTTCTTAGACTGGCACTGACTCCACTTTTTTCACGTATTTTTGATACCGAAATGGCAGAATTTGATGCAATTCTAAGAATTTTCGTCTTTCTTTTGGAGTTGTTGCCATTTTCTTCCGCCCTTTCATGTTTTTGCCATATCTTTCCACGTTATTTAAATAATTGTACACAACTGTCTTTCCTCTATTAATGTTTTTGGCTATTTGGCCCGGATTCTGACCCTGAGATTTCAAAATCAGAATTTTTTCTTTTTCAGAGGTATTAAGAGCCTTACACGTCCCATTTTGAATAACAACTATTTAAAGCTATCAAATTAAAAATTCTCTAGCCGTTTATATTGAAAGAAATTCAAATCATAGCCTTCCTGATTAATATTAAAAGAATTCCACGAAATAGTACCACAGAAATACATGTCTTTAAATAAATGCATAATTTTAGTATAACAAAATATGTATATTTTTTATTTCTTCAGGAAACTAAAGCCAACACTTTGAAATTTGGTTGCGCAAAAAATTATTTTTTTCTGAACTTTAGTTTAGGAGGTATATTTAATTAAAGTTAAAAAAATGTGATTCCTTATTCAAGTGGCAGGCAGTGTAAGTAACTTCTTCGGAATAAAATATTTAAAAATAATATATAAAACTAAATTTGTGTTAATAATGAATGCAATTGAATTGTATTTCAAATCAATTGAAAATCAATTGTGAAAAGTATGACGAATCTGGAGAGCTTAATAAAGATAATTTTATAACAATCCAGATCCAACCACGAAAACCTCTAAACTGACACAGGGGCTCAAAAAAAATCACAATTTAGTAAAGTGCTAAATGTTAAGGCCCAATCACATACAATACTTTCGCTTCAATTACAAAGGACAGTAACGCAATGCAACATATCGCCGGCGCCCTGAAGAAAAGTCCTATGTGTGATTTTCGGATTTTTTTTTTTTTGCCATCGTAAAACTTTACTGGTCGTCCATTTTAATTTCAATCTATTTGCAAATATCTGGATTATTTTCGAAGTTATTAAAACAACTAATACGTAAATGTTCATACCGAAAATAATTTATTTTTTCGCTCTCCTAAAAAGTAGTTCAAAAACATTTAGGATTTTTCGCCAGCGCACCGGTGAATGAACCCAGTCGTTGCGTTATTTTATAATTTTTTTATTCTTATATTTACAAAATATAAAAGTTAAGTATTTTTCCACATTAAATAAACAATTACAAATTCAATTTTCCGAAAAAAGGGAAAAACAACTGTCAAATTATATTTACGTACTTCCGTACTTCAACGTTGAACATATTTCATCTTTAAAGCACATACTTGGCGCAGAAGTTCTTTAAAGTAATAGTTTGGTTCCGTAACATCTAAAACAAAAGTATTGTATGTGCTTGGGCCTTTAAAGCTTTATTATTGAAAAAAACTAACTTAACTACTGTTACCTCTAAAATACCGCTACCGAATTTGAATTACCGTTACCGCTGAAATACTTTTACAGAAAAAGCACAAAATACCGTTACCGAAATAGCTCGAAATACCGATAACGCTAAAATGCCGTTACCGAAATAACTAAAAATACCGTTACCTCTCAAATACCCTTAACGAAATTCAAAATACCACTGCCGTTACCTTTTTGAACTGGTTGTATACCTTGTTCTGAATAATAATACAGTTGTGACGTTTTTTTGTTTTTTTGTGAAAATTAATTGTTTCTATAACAGAATTTTCTAAACAAGGTTTTCATTGTGTTGTGTTATGAATGGGAATGATTTTTAAATTTCCCGGCAACCCGGAAATTCCCGCCAAAAGAAATAATTAAATTTTTTAATATTTAAGATAGGATAAGATAATTTAAATGAAGGATAAAAAATGTTAAATTAAATGAACACATTTTATTATATTAAAACTCATCCGAAAGTCTAAGTATTACTTTTATTTTCACATTGTCCTGTGGGTAGAATTTCCCTCGATAATTTTACCAAAGTAACCTTATTGTTTAGAAAGCCCCAAAGAATTTTACAGATTTCTGAAGCCCTATTCTTTTCAGGTTTATAACCCATTTCTGTGAATAATGATTTTTCTCATGCAAAAATATTGTTAACTTCCTTCTATTCTTATGCTACATTATTAATCTAAAGAAAACCTGATCTAAAACATTAATTTCCATCATGTTCAGTTCTTGTACAATTGAACCCTTTAAATTACTTGGTCCTATAAGTGAACTTTTTGTTTGTATTCATCTCATAAAAAATCCATATACAGTTAATAGTTTGGGTACTTTTAGGCCCACATTTCCTGAAAACCACAAGCTTTAAAAACTGCTTGTGGTTTTCAAACATTTTAGGGATATTTCTCTTACAATTTTTACATGCGTGCAAATTAAATCTCAAATCTTAATAAATATACTTTTCCAATGCCGATTTTTGCTCCTTAAGCAAGTTCTTTTCTTTTCAAAATATTATATAAAAATGCAGGAAGGGCTCAAAAAGAAAAAAAATATTTCCTTAAAGATATTTAAACTCGTAACAAAACCAAATAAAATAAAAAACAAATGTAAAAACACATATACTAAAATAACCATAAATTGGAAAATATAAACATTTTGCATACACAAGAAATCCCAGGAATTTCCGCATGATTTCCCTGGATTGAGGGACTGACAATTTTGCAAAAAATCTACATATAATACAAATCTAAAACTTAAGAAAACATATAAAACTCTACATATAATACACCTTGTCAATTGGGCAATTATGAATAAAGCAAAAGTAACCCAATAAAACAAACGATATAACGATATCATCTATGTAATAAAAACTATCACATATGACAATCGTTTTCAAATCTAAAATGATAGTTTTTACGGACTAAAGTGTAACTTTCCTTATGATATCGGTTTTCCATAAAATTTTGATAGGTATCGTAATTTCCAAAAATAGCGATAGTTAACTCGTCATTGATTAGATTTTGTTCTGAATCCTATTTATTACCAAAAATTGTGTTCTTTTACACATAAATATACTAAAGAAACATAAAGAGCTAAAATAAGAAAGAAATCCTAACTAAAAAACATATAAAAATCATCATGCATGAGACATTTAATGCAATTATTATGAATTGTAATATTTACAAGCATTACTATTCCTTAGGCACATACCTATTTTTCCAATTACGTACCTAAAAAATTTAGCTGGACCATAAAAATCGTTCAATTATTGATTTATTTGCATTTATTCTCATCTTGTGCATACTTGTTGTATATTTTTTCATTTTGAAGTTTTTTTCCAAATGTTTGTTTTTTTTTATTGTATAAGAAAGAACTATTTCGAAATTTCGATATCATAACAGTATCGTTTTCTATAAAAATATCGTTTTCGTTATCATATCGTTCTTTGGTTTATTGGGAAATACTATTCATTTTTCAAAAAACCATAAAAATTATATCCAAAATTATAAAAAAAATCACAATTTATAAGAAATATAGTTTTATTGCGGCTGAGACGAAAAAATCGTAAACCGATTAGCCGCCGATGTAAAATTAAGCCGCCACTGATAAATTATAGTCCGCTTGCTTCTCTGTTATCTCCTTCAATATACAGTGAAATCGCATACAACACATTCACTTCACTTTTATGGGCATTGTCATACATTGTTTTGTCTCACACTAATACACCATTTCCGGTTGTATTTTAGACATTTCTATTTATACATTAGAAAATTCGATTTATTTTTTAGAAATTTCCAATTATATTTCAGAAATTTCTAATTATGTTTCAGAAATTTCTGATTGTATTTCAGAAATTTCTAATTGTGCTTCAGAATTTTTAACATATAATAGAATTTGGTACAAAGATTTACTTTAGTATACGAAGTCGATAGAAATTTGTTAGAATCGGTGGATTACTTTCCCTAACCCCAAGCAAATATCCTTCCGAAATGGGGTTTTAAGGTCATAAATGTTTTAAATTAATCATGATATAAATAAATCTCAGCAAAAAAAATAAAAGGATTTTATAAGCATAAATAAGTGCGCCAACGTTTACGAAGATCGATTCATAATGTACCTTAACATCCTTATAAGCTCACTTCTAAAAATTACTTTAACTTTAACGAAAGTCGAATGCTTATTGAAAAATTTACTGATGATCGGTCTTTAACTGACCATCGCCTTCATGTAATAAGTCCATCCGAAAGTCACAATAGCATGCATGAAAGCCACATAAATGCTACTATCTTGATAGTATTATGTATACAAACTTGAAAAATTCATAAAGAATTCTAAATAATTTTTATATTGTTAAATAGATAGATATTGTTAATTGTACTCTTCAATGGGGCAAAAATAGACAAGATATTTAAATGCGCTTAAACTTAGAAAATGTCAGCGCATCAAATGCATATGGTCGCCAAAAGGGCCAACATATACCTTTTCTCTTTCAAAGTAGAAGAACTTATTTCAAATTTATTAAAAAACCCTATGATAAGGTTTCGCTAATTATTAAAATATTTTAATAATCGCATCCTATATTTAAAACATACGTCAATATAATATAAAAAATAAAAATGTTCAAAAAAAAATTTAAAATAAAGATGTTAAATAAAAAAAAAAAATTTAAGCCAAATGTTTAAAAAAAAAAACTTATTTTTGATACCTCCAATAAAACACAATTAAAAACTAATTATGTAGTTATATGAAAAGTCTTAGCTTTCAAGACATGTTAATTTTTTTTCAAAAAAATAATTTTTCAATATTGACTTTTTGCCAAGTTTTATTAAAGACGACACCTCTGTGCAGCGTTTATGAACACATTTTCGTTTTTTAGTATCCATTTGTTTTATAGTTGTAACATTTTTTTTTTTTTTTTTTTTTTTTTTTTAACGAATGGTCCAAACTTCACCACCAAACTTCGCTTTTTTATCTCTAGTTTTTTGATATCATAAATTTATATATTGTCTAATTTTTACCAAAAATTTTAACTTTTACACCTCTAATTTTCAATATACGAAAAGGGCTATCTGAACATTTTATAATATATATTGATAAAATATTAATAAAGAAAAAGGGCTATCTATCATAACTTCGCGAATAATGGGCTTCAAATATTAATTTTTATGTAAGAGGCTTAGTAGACGTATTATTAACAAATCGTAGAAGACCAGATTTCAAATTGTTCAAAGATGAGTGAAACAATTTTTATGCTTTGAACAATTGGGGTTTTGCAGATAGCCCTTTTTGAATAGAAGTCTTCGATATATGGGAATTTCTTCAACTTCGTTTACTTTTGGGGTTCAAAAAATTGCCATTTTTTTAATGGCTCATCAATGCTATTTTGTACCAATATTAACTGGCCTTAATGAAACACAAATCTGTTCGCGTGAATGACTTTTCGCGAACGGCGTTAGTGTTATGGAGGTTTAAGACAAAAAGTTTGAAAAAATTGCAAAAATTATATTTTTAACAATATATAAAAAAATACCACATGAATATTACCCACATTAATATGTCTAAAATACAAATTGAAAGTGGTACGATATGGTTGATGTCACCAAAGATAATTGCGATCATAGTGATTTTTTATATTTCATTAAAAAAATTTTAATCAACAAAGTATGCATAGATTTTGTTGTTTATTAAATTTATAACATTTGTTGATATATTTGTAATATCTGACAACCAAAATTTGTTTTAAAATGATATTAGTGGACAAGAAATGACCGTTTATGTTATGGTATGGAGGATCGATACGTTTTATAATAGTAAACATAATCGGGACCATAATTCTGATTTAACCTACTTGTAGCATATCGAGTAAAAAACAGAATGTATATAGATTTTTGATATTTTTTTAATTCCATTTAATTCACTGATGTATTTTTCACACCTAATCAAAAAAAAAAATCTGTAAATGATATTAATAAATAAAAAGTTGCAGATGTAAATTATAGACCTGTAAAATAAATTTTTCAATGACAAAAATACACACCCAAAAATGGTAAAAGTTGCAATAAATTCAAACGCATAATTATTTTTGAGTGCCACTTGATTCCGATATAAGCTATAATAACAGCTGCTGCAGATTGGTATACATTTTCACCGATTTCAATTAGCACCTTCTATAGCGCCGCTATTGGTGGCACATTAACGAGATGAATCTCAAAGTATTCATAATAACAAGAGTAGTAGGGAAATGGGAAGGCAATAGTTGTTTTTGTTTTTAATGAGGAGTGAGAGCAATTTTGAAGAGCAAATTGTTTGTATGAAATTGAAAACCAATGAATTTGTTTTTGTAATTTTTTCTTGTGAGTGCATTAATAGGAGGAAAAATTGTTTTGCATTTTATGAAATTGAAAACCAATGTATGTATATATGTATGTATGAAATTAAAAACTGATGACTTGTATAAATAGCTTTTGAGTATTTTTGGTTTATTCATCTAAATATTTTTATATGGTTACTTTTGTTTTTGTAAAGTGGAAACTTGAGAATTGTTTTGTTGATATGGAAAAAATAACTTTGTGTTTCTTTGACATTAATGAAGATATATTTTATGTTGTTGAGTATGGTCATGTTTAATTTTAAATATTCTAATAACAAATTAAGGGGATTATTTTTTATTCACATTAAACATTTTTCATATCTAGAATATGTTTAAAATTAGTTTATGGCTCAATATTTATGTATTTATAATATTTTCTCAATTTGAAATATTAAGAGATATACCCAAATTACTCTTCTTTGGAAATAAATTAGATTAGATATAAATATAATTGTCTGAAGTAAAATTATTTCAATCAGTTAATAAACTTTTTAAAAGGCGGAACAAAAATGGAATCAAATAAAATTACAAATGCTGATATTGTTGCGGCTTTCAATAAATTAAAAACAGGACCATATCTAGCAGCCAAGGATTTACTACCATCAAAGCCATATAAGGTATTTAGTATGTTCCGCCATAAGAATAAATATCTAAATGTGGTGATGGCAGAGCTTGAAGAGGGAATGTTATATCTTCCCAAACGATAAAGTAATAAATGGAGTTAATAATAACAATTTACTTTAAGGAGGAAGTTAGATAATGGTTTATATGTTTTGGAATTGGAAGAGGTAGTCAGCGAAAACTCCGCTGGAAAAGACGAAGTGGGAGAGTTTTTCATCCCAAATTCTCAACCATATTTCAGTTGGGAAAATAGTAAAATTCCAAAAAATTCTTAATAAAGAAAATTTGTTAATTAGTATATAAGTATCATAGTTTTTAAAAACTAACTAATTGTAAAAAGAAAGCTTTATAATAAAGATGTTACATATAAAAGTTCAAAAATTTCTTCAAAATTTTGATTGTTTAATTTTTGTTGAACATCAATAAACACTGGAAGAGTATTTGACACTTATTAATAAAACTGGGAATTATAATGACGAACCTATATCATCTAAATATGGATTACACTTCCAAAATTGTTCATGGTCGGATGATAAAGCAAGCATAGACAACATATAAGCAAAATAGAGGATTTTATAAAAAGATATTATTTATTATCTAAACGTCTAAAATAAGTAAATAGGGAAAATATTTTTAATTTCAAATATGTTAATTAAAAAAAATAATAAATAAAAAAAATACAACTTTAAACAATTTTTTTTTTTTTCTTTACAATAACTTCTTGCAATTTTGTACTTGGTAAGGGTCTTATGAATTTTGAATTTTAAAAATAATTTTAGTAAATAATTGACTATCTATTAAGAACAACATATTCAGAATAATGAATACATCCAACAACACTAAAATTTAATCAAATTATACTTCAAACAAGGGTCAAATTGAAATTCAAGAAATCTTAATACAGCCGCCTATAGACATTCCACTATTCCTCGCATTGCATGATGGTCGTGATAAAATTCTGCTGGAAGTTTTACTAAATGTGGAAAAAGAACTTGGAATAAAAACAAAATAATATATATTATTCTTATTTGTTTATTTATTTATTTTTATTTTCTATAAAAACAAATAAAAGTATTTAAATAAACTTAAAACTAACATATCATTTTCATGTAAATTAAAATAATTAAAAATATTTAAAATTTTATTAAAAGTTAAATTTTTACATCTTAAATAAATAAAAATGCAACAATAAACACAACAAAACATTGATGATTCACTTTGAATTCGCATTTTATTGTAGACAAATGTTTTAGAATTTCGGTTTAGAAATGAAATAAATGGTTTTATTGGAGGTTGACCTGCATAGCAAAAAAAATCTGCTGGTTTATTTTCAGGGAAATAAGGAGCGACCCAATGCTGTCCAGGCTTATAAGATGGATTAGTGTTGGCTACGTAAAATGATGGTTTTGTAGCAGGTGTCTTAGGTAATTTATTGTTCGCAAAAACTCCTTTAAATTTATATTATATTTGAATTTAAAGTATTTATAATATTTATTGAGTTCATAGCGTTTGAATTATAGTGCGAGACTTATCAATTTCTATTATACTGTCAAATTCACAATATACTAAGCAGGTAATTGCCTCCGTAATTGGTTTACCAAATCGTCCTTCTATTCGAATAGTTCCTTGATTTATTAAATTTCCACAATTAGAATTATTATTGTGATCTGGTGTTAAATCAAAAGCTAGTAAAAAAAATCCGCTATCAAAAAGTTCCTTTGTAATTTGATGACCTTTATCAAAATGATGGATTCCGGTACCTTTAAATAGGTTTTGATAACAACGAGTGCTCCATTGTTGTAGGTAAATTCTATTGGCTGTGCTGGAAATTGTACTCCATTAACAACCAAATTAAATCTTTGTAAATTAAAATGTTGAAAGTTGTAAGGATTTTCTTTTCTATCTCCAGTATAAGCTCTGTTCGACAGCATTTCAAAAATTAAGAAATTTGGTAATTGTCCAAGTATAACATTATCTAGAGATAATGAATGGTTTCCTGGATGTATAGTGAAGGTCTTAATTTCTACTCTCTTATATGGGTAAATTGAATTTTTTTTGCTTTGTAATACATTATGATGTGCCATTAATATACTACTATTGATAGTAAGATGTTTTATATATAAATTAGCTTCATGTATTCTTAGATAAGAATCATTTTTATCCCCACTTTCTAAAATATAAAATTCTGGTTTCTCCAAATTTAATGTGACCTTAAGATCAACATTATTAAGCAAGTACTTTTGTTGATTAAATACATCTACATGAAGTTTTCCGAAAAGCTCCACCTTTTTCCCATCCTTAAATAATTTTTTTCTTTTATTTAAACCGGGATTTTCTTTATCGATTAATAAATTAATTTTATTCACATCAGTAGCCCAACCACACGATTCAAGATGGGTAGATCTAGCATCATTTCCATAAATGAGCAATGTTTCCATATATGCTCTATAGTGATAGTTGTTGTCAGGTTGAGATACACTTTTATTATTAAAATGAACTGTACAATTCCTAAATATGGAATGCAACAAGTTATTAACAACGCTTCCAGTTCCTTTGAATTCAAGCACTAGTCTAAGATAAATACTATTAAGATCTCTATATGTTTCACCATTCCCCAATGATACAAATTCAATTGTACTAGAGTTGTCCAATGAAGCAATTGGATTATAACATATTTCTTCTGTTTTAGTTACACTAGTTTGAATTGGGGGAGATTCAAATAAATCCAATTCACTTTTCATAAATTCTATAAATCCCGACATTTTAAATTTCCAAAAATATCATTAAAGTTCTTTCCTCTACAACGTTTGGATTTATTATGCGGTTTTTGTTTTAAGCGTTTAAGTTTTATATGCTTCCCTTTACCTTTCTGCATTGTTTTTATTTTTTTAATGGTAGCTTCTTTGATATTATTCATAATTTTTCTCCCTTGATTAAATAGAATATCACAGGTTTTGTTCCGATTTCCTCCAAAATTTCCTTTCCAATGTCTAATGACTTATTTTTTAAATAATTTAATCCTGTTTTCAATAATGGTTTCAGGTGTGAAAACAAAGATGAAAACGGTGATCCAATACCACGTTCATGTTGCACAATCCTTGGTGTATGATATATATCACCAATATTTTGAACACTATTTCCAGACTGATTATTATAATAATTTGTATACATCACATCCATGGTTATTACAAAAATGATTTAAAATTTTACTAAACATTTATTTTATATATTTTTTTAAGTGTAGAGTACAATAAAGTGGTATGAATTCATTCAAACTTATTATTCCTCCTTCATCATTTCGAATCATTATAGATATATTATTAATGTTATAAGATTCAATAGGAAAATATTCAATTCTATTAAAATGAATATAACTTTTCAATGTGGATATTGAAAATATTTTCAAACATGTTACATGTCGTGGTTTAATTATATCAGTGTAAATAAATACAATTTCATTTATATCTGGTGAAAAGACTTTAGTAAAATAATTTGTCATATTATCTGAAAATTTGGTTAAAGATTTGTGCAGAATGTGGTTTGTTGATGTTAAAATGGAATCCTTTTCAACGTTTTCTAATTCATCTCTACTAGTATAAGAATCAAATTCGTTGCCTTTCTTTTCTGTTGCTAAATTTGTTTGTGAGGTATCATTCTTTAACTTATTTAAAGGATCTGATTTTTTTATCACTTAAATATTTTTTTCTGTGGATACATTATTTTTTGGAGTATCATTTAATTTATTCAAAAGTTTTGTTTTATTATTCAGATTGGGGTTTGTTATCATAAAATCGTTAGAGCTTTCTAGGAGTTCGTGAAATTTTAACTGAAAACCTTCAAATTACTGTGTACAGTATTAAGAAGTTTCTGTTCATTTTTCTTATTAACTGAATTGGGTGTTGTTTTTATAGAACGATGATATGAACAATTATATTCTTTCAATAATTTATTTAATATATCTATCCATTTATAATTTCCCTGCATACTAAATTGTTTCCACATTTTATTTTTTAAAGTTCTATTAAAACGTTCAACTATTGATGCCTTCATACTTGAAAAAGTGTGGTAATGGTTGATTTCATATTCTTTCATAAGAGTTTTAAAATAAATATTATAAAATTCTTTCCCTTGATCAGAATGGATATTTTTGGTAGATTTTCCTTTGTTTAATTTTATAATATGTTTTAATGCATTCGCAATTTCTATTCCTGTTTTAGTTTTTAGTGGTAATGCGTATGCATACTTTGAAAATACATCAGTTACAGTAAGCATATATTTAAAACCTTTATTAAATTTTGCATACGGCATCATTTCCACTAAGTCAATCTGCCATGTATCTAAAATACCCTTTTGAATAAATCGTCGGCGCTGAAAGCTCTTTCTCACTTGACGATGTAGTTCATCAACAAGAATTCTTTTACTCATATTTATATTTATAGAATGTTAATGCTTCACTTCATGTAAATGTCATGATTTGTGGTCCCTCTGGTTGTGGGAAATCCACATTTATTATGAATTTGATAAAAAATCATCATTTAATATCTAAAAACATAGATCGTGTTATTTGGTGTTTTGCAGAAAAAAATTCTCTTCCGAGAATTAACAATGTAGAGTTTATACAAGGTATTCCAGAGGATTTTGCTACTGCAGAAAATGAATCGGTTTTAATAATATTGGATGATTTAATGCTTGAATCATCTAATAAAAAAGTGTGTGACTTTTTACTAAGGGATCTCATCATAGAAATTTAGCTGTGACTTTAGTAACACAAAACATTTTTCATAAAGGTGCTTATTCCAGAGATATTTCTTTAAACTCTAAATATATAGTTATGTTTAAAAATCCTAGGGATAAGTTACAATTTCAATATTTAGCTCGCCAAGTATACCCAGAAAACTCAAAAGCTCTGGTTGATGTATATAATAACTGTACGCAGCAGGCTCATTGTTATTTATTAATTGATCTCACTCAACAAATACACAACGCATTAAGATTTATAATGGATATTTTCAATAAAAGTCACTATTTAATATTTGCAAATATAAACAATGACAAGGCAATACTGAAACATGTTGATGATGTTGTTATTAAAACAATAAATGAAATACTTTTTAATATAATTAATGAGAACCATAAAATCAATAAAGCAGTTTTTGACAAAATAAAACCATATAAAAATACAATTAGAAAAGTTTGTTCACCAGAAACCTCAATGAAACAAAAGAGGAAACATCTAATTCAAAAAGGAGGATTTCTACCAATTATTATTTAATCCGTTTTAATTGGAGTTATTGGAAAAATTTTAGAAAATGTCAAATAATTTATCCAAATTAATAGTTCTCAATCCATCAACTTACGATAAATTTAAAATTAAATATTCTGATTCCAATTTTCTACATCGAAAACTAATACCAATATATAGTTCACACACACTAAAAGATATTAATAAATGGTATTATATTAAACAAGAATTAGCCAAATATTTAATTGGAAGCCAAATATCATCTTCTCATCAAACTAAAAGTTCTAAATTGAGTAACCTACGTGATAATGAAACACAAACTAGGAAAATATATAAGAAACATATTGAAACTCAAACAATGCAACCAGAGTCAAGTAGTTTAGGAACACAATCTAATATAAATTTACCTGAGGAAATTGAAAATTATGATGAAATTGATATGGATACAACATTACAAAAACTTAATCCTACTTCTGCATCTTCAGCAGCTAAACGACTTAAACATTTTTCAAATAATGGAACACCAAAAATAAGAATATTGTCAAAGGATGAAAATCACAAAAATTTGAAGCAATCAACTTTACCACATCAATATTCTCCTCGACTAACTAGAAATCGTAAAAAGTTAGATTACAAAATAGAAAATGTACAATGGAAAAATATTTAAAAATAAAACACACTTATTATATAATAAAAGACATATATTTATTATTGTTTCATTGTGATAACATAAATATCAGTGTCATTTTCATTAAAAAATATATTTTAATAATATCTTAAGAAGTTAACTCTATTCAATAGAAATATATACATTTGAAGTTCTACTTATGTAAACTTTAAATAAAATTAGAAAATATGAAAGTATTTAAATTATTAAATGTACAACTTAAACATCTACATTCATTAAATATTCATCATCTGATGAATCTTTTAAAAATTCTATATACTCACTATCAATATTCAAGAAAATATCGTCATCTATCTCTGTAAAAAAGTTATCAAAGTCACTTTGAAGTCTAAAATGTCCTCGCGCATAAGTATTTATTTGGTCAGAAGCAATAATTCTTTTATCATCCGCATAACTCAAAACAACTTTATGTAATTTCTGTGTATACAACTGGTGAAACTTCGATCTAAAAGCATGCATTGTATCAGAAATTATTTTTCTTTCAAATAATGACCTTTTGTAGTCTATTATTGATAAATTTTGTATACATGATTTTTTAACTCCTTTAGATTTCTTTACTTCCTCCATGTCAACCGTTTTGAATGAATACATTTTTGATCGAAGTCCCACAAATTCTTTCATAATTTTCCCGCTATTCTCATCTTTCATCATGCCTAGAACTTTCTTATTTAATATTGGGAGTTTAAATATGTTATTGGGATGATACTCTGATGTATCAAACCTTAAGGCAATATCTTCACGAATTTCACTATAAAAATCATCTGTTTTTATAGTGTATATGAATGAGTCTGTATCCATATAATTCAATGTTAAATTAGACTGAAATTTTGGTTTCATGCATTGATAATGAAAATCATACATTTCCCATTTTGAGAGTTCCAGCACAGCAAAGCCTAAATAAATTAGTTTGTTGTAAGTCATTTGCATAACCTTTAACTGAACTGCACATGTTTTCTGAAAATTGAGTTATACTCGAAAAATTAGGCTTTGAAATTAATGCTCTCTCCTTGTTGTTTCCCAATCTGTAACAATTGTTATATCTTTGCGTTTATAAACATTTTCCATAGTTTTTCCATATACAGAATTATTTAATAATTTAAAAAAATCTTTTTCAAAAGCATTTTTTGCTCTTGTTCTGTGGTATGTATTTAAATCTATATATGTTTTTAACCATGGAGATTGTCGAAATTTTAATGCTCTGTGTATGTTTTTTTTAATATCAGTCCATTCTTTAAACATTGTTTAAGAACTCTATAATGAATCTGATATTTTATTTTTGGTGTTAGGTCTGCAATCAACTTCCTACATTTAGATTTACCAACAAATTTATTTTCTGGACAAAAGGGTAAATCATTATGAAATTCATGTAAATAGTGTGGATATTCTAAATCTACCTCCAAAAAATCAGATGTATTCGATATAGTAGTTACATCAATAGCTTCAATGCCGCATCATCATAAATCCAATCGAATTCTCCATATGGGAGATATTCTGACATGGCCCAACCATACAAATTGTTAGCATCTAGATACATTAAATATTCTGAAGGCTTACTACTATCAAAGTCTTCTAAATATTTATTATTTGCTCTAGAATATCTCTTTGTACATTGTACTAGTCCTCCTCTAATACCGTCTTGTATAAAATTATACATATTGACGTCACTTAAAAGTTCTAACCTTATGTTAGTTGTTCTTAACATTGCATCCCACGATAAACCTGGAACAGTATAATATTGGCATGGGTCAAGTTTGTATATACTTTTACAGATACTTCTAAAATTTTGAAAAATATCTGTTAAGAGGAAAACATCTGTTTTTAAATATAATTTAGTGTAATCTAACAAGTTATTACATTTAAAAGTTGTCCAAACCGATTTAGCATGACCATAAGCTTCATCAGTACAATGTGAATTATTTAAAATAAATAGCAGGAAGATTAGTTTCATTAAAGCGCTCCATCGAATCAATATAAGAATAAAGAAATACTCCTTTTCTTCTGAGTAAATCAAATTGTTGTTTTTGATTGTAAATTTTATTTAGAATTTGAAAATCACTGTCATTTAAATTTTTAGCTAAAGATTCTAAGCTGGAGGCCATAAAAGGAAAAGAGTCTAAAAACCGAATTTCAAATCCCTGATTTTCTTCAATTGTTATAAACGATATATATAGTTCTTTATTAAGAGGAATTACCTTTATATCTCCCTCAAATTGTGAAAGTTCTTTCATAAATAAGTGACAATCATAAGAGGAAAAATTATGAAAGAATACTGGTATAAAAATCCCGTACTTTGTCCGCTCCTAAAATTTGTTTACATATGTGACAAATTGTTGAAAGGTTATACAAAATTGTTTCATCATTGGAGAGTGCTGTCTTTGGTACGACCTTATTTAAATAGTTTCCGTAAATTTCTTTTGCGTCATTAATTAAATTTTCTATGAATATTGTAGGATCATCATTACCAAAATAAATATTAAACTTATCTAAATTATCATTAAAACTACACTTAATATAATAACTATATGTTTTTGTATATTTACTTGCTCGTTATCAATTTTTTTCAAATACGTCTCAAAATCAGCATATATAACGAACGGTACATCTAACTGCTTCTGATAATTTTTAAAATATAAAATGTTATTATCACCCTCTGGCATTTTCGGTACTACTTTTTTGCAGTTAAGATCATGATCTTGCATTATCTTCTCATTTGGAGAGTACTGAAGACATGCATTACAAATGAAAACACGTCCATGGTGGGAAGTTTAACTTGATCTTACTAATCTGAAATATTTGAATAATAATAATTTAATTTATAAAATATGTAGTTAATTTTTATTTAAATTACCTTCCGATATCTTTAATAAAAACGTAGTGACACCATTCTTCGTCCATAAGAAGAAGAAGATTTATGTGATAATACTTTACCGCAGATGTGAGGTAATATGGTCCAACTATAGTATTACCTTCGCAGCCAAATACAATAATGCAAACATGTTCATTCTTGCTTTCAAATATCTTTATATCTTTTAATTTCATTGGAAATTCAAGTTTTTTAAAATTTAGCCGTTCATTTTTCACACATATTTTCTTCTCATTTATTTTAATATTTCCAAATTCATTACAATTCACAAGTCCATTTGCTTCATTATATAAGAATGAAGCGATGATACACCAATTGAAACAATATTCATCATCATTTGGATAGTTGAAACAGGCATCTTTTTTCTTTATCCAATATGGTAATGGTATATATTTGGAGCCTCTAATGAATGAAGCCTTATTTATATTTATTTCCAAATGCTTCATTCTTATTAGGGACCATCCACTATCCCTTTCCTGGAATTCGGACATTTTTTTACATATATACGTGTATTGTGCTTCCAAAGATTTTTCAATACTATCACTTATGGTTAAAAGTGACATTTTTGTTCTATGCGTTATGGTGGTTAGCATTATTTCATCTTTTATAATTTTAATATATTCGCACTTCATTTCTAAATTGTATTTCAATGCTATGTTTTTATTTATAGCGTTCTCCAAAATTTCAAAAATATCATGGCTTACATCTTCTAAAAACTCTTGAGGATGCAGAATTTCCTCTTTTTGGTTTCTGTAGAGGTATGTCAGAATTATTTCTTTGAAAGCGCTTTCAACACAACTAAATTTATTAGAAGTAGAAGGCTCACTTCTTCCACTGACATGAGATGTGCTGGCATGAGTCCTTTCATGCTCCTTTAGATGTTTTTCTTTTGAAAACCATTTCTAACATTCCGAACAATGAAGGATCTCATGTCCTTCAAGCATTTCTTTTTCCACAAAAATTGATTTGCAATATTTACATTTATAATTATATTTACATTTAATTAAGTCAACAGACTAATGAAAAAATATATATTTAAATACTGATCAAAGATTTGACATTTTTATATACATACGCATACAGATACACACTTATGTATGCATATTTCTACCAAAATGTTTTTATTTTTTTAACAGAAAAGTATTTTGCTTCGTTAAACACTTTTAATTCACCAGCAATTATTAAATTGAAAGAATAATTCTTAATGCAGAGGTGTATTAATAAAATAATTTTTAATTAAAAATTACTTCAAACATGGACAGACAGAAGCTTACATGTGAAATTTGTATTAATGAGACCTTTTCCACAAAGTGGAATAAAAAAAGACATTTTATGAAATATCATAATTTTCATAAAAATAAAGCGAAAGACTTTTCAAACTATTTCGAGCCTGCAGATACTTCAGGGGACGCAACATTGAATTTAGTTCCGGAGTATAAGGAACTAATGGAGGAAGATGAGAATCTTCTACTAAATCTGGATGTCAGAGCATACTCAGTTCCAGAACAGTATAAAAAAATAATGGATGAAGACGAGGATCTTCTTCTAAATTTAGATATATAATAATTTTTAAGTATTATGTAAATAAAATAATAATAAACACTATATAAGTTTAATATGTTTTTATTAAATAAATAAAAATAAAAATAAAAAATAGAAAAAAACTGTTTTATTTATAAAATTAGCTATAACTAAGTTCAAATATTGCAAGCCCATTTGAAGACTGACGACCTTTGTAATTAATAGTCCAGTTTTTATCATTCAATTGCGTTAAATAGGGATCTTCCTTGTTTAAAAATTTCACGGATCGTTGCGGAAGATAAAACCATTTATTGTTATTTAAATATGTGATAACTTTTGATCCATATTGTGTTTCTTTCCACTCAAATTTTAAAATTTTGAATGGCTGATGTAAGGGAATATCATCAATTTTTGTATACTCTGCCTTAATACCAAGAGCCAATTTAATAATTTGTTCATACATCTAAAAAAAAAAAAAAAAATTATAAATACATGAAAAGTTAAATGCATTTTACAATAGTGATAGCTTACCATTCTGTTAACTATACTTTGAAGTATTCCTCAGATCAAATGGTAATAAATATGATTTGATTCCTCTTTTTATACAAATTTAAAAAATACTCCTTTATATTTAAATAAGTAAATTGAATTCTTTGAGTATTTCTCTTTAATATTTCAAATAGAGAAAAATATAAATTTAGCTTTCATATAGAAATATTGAGTTATAAACTAATTATGTAAATAAAATATACTCCCTTAGTTTTTTATTAGAATATTCAAAATTAATCATGACCATACTAAACAACATAAAAAATATCTTCATTAATGTCAAAGAACTTTACACAAGATTATTTTTTTCCATATAAACAAAACAATTCTCAAGTTTCCACTTTACAAAAATAACCATATAAAAATATGTAGATGAATAAACCAAAACTACTCAAACGCTATTTCTACAAGTCATCAGTTTTTAATTTCATCACAATTAAAAGTGCAAAAAATGAAAAATTGTCTCCCCTGTTAAATTATTTGTATGTACTTTTAACATAATTACATACATACATATATTATTACACAAAATAAATACATTGGTTTTCAATTTCATAAAATGCAAAACAATTTTTACCTCCTATTAATGCACTCACAAGAAAAAATTACAAAAACAAATTCATTGGTTTTAAATTTCATACAAACAATTTGCTCTTCAAAATTGCTCTTACTCCTCATTAAAAACAAAAACAACTCTTGCCTTCCCATTTCCCTACTACTAACTAGATCACTACTGGTCCACAATACAATTCAACACTAGTAAACAAAGACTGATTGATACACAATTTGGCTTATTTCTACAAGAGTTTGTAGTTTTCATTAGAGGAATTTGACACATATTGTAAAATCCGGGATTACAGCAATCAAAAAAAAAAAAAAAAAAAAACTTATTTTCAAACACTTTTTTCGGATTTTTTAAATTTTAGTGCTTGCCCACATGGAACCATTTCTGGTCTTGAGTTTTTGTTATTTTACTCCACCAAGTGTTGTTAACATAGTTTCATCAAAAGTTATTTAAAAAAAATCAGAATTAAAAAAAATATTTGAGGTTAAAGTTCGGTTTCATGAAGGTAAACCTAAAAAGAGAATTCCCCGTATACTTTATAGGGTCTTAGATGAATATTTCTATATGTTACAATCGGAATTGTAACAATCTATTTGGATGGTAGGTATAAAAAAAATATGATAGTTGATTTGTGAAATATAAAATTAAATTGCGACATTTCTTGAAAACATTGGTGTTTATTATCGACAAATTTGGAATTGTACATATATAGGAAGGGTAGTCCAAGGGTCCACAACTCTCTTAGTCATATTTCTGAAATAATTTCTAATGACCACCAGTCTTCTCTAAAAACTTCAAGTTTTCTCAGAAATCCATTTTTTCAGAACTATTTTCTTTTCAAATTTTAAAATTTAGAATTGTTGATTTTTTAAACACTTTTTGAAGATCTCCTGACAAATTTTAAAATTAGGCTTAAGTTGTTTTGTTACAAGTGCAAAGATACAAATTTTCAATTCAAGAAATTTCCCCAAGAACCTTAGGTAGGTAGGTATAAAAGGGTGGCGTCTTCACGCCTCCATTCAGAGACCAGTCGTCACATTGTGAGTCAATTTAGTATGCTAGAAGATAGACTACAGAAAAATGGAGTAAAGACATAGAGAAAAAGAAATCCATTATATAATTTATTGGAAATTCGTAGAACCTACTATCTAACAATCAAGAATGATTGCCCCTGAGCCACCTTATCCCCATTACGTAACTTATCAGATTACTAAGACCTTTGCCGGTAACCTCCTCTAGTTCGTGCGGTATTTGACTCCTAAAACCACCTCAGCCTTCCGCGCTAAAACCCTGCACAATGACAGAGTATATGCTCCATTATCTCTAGCTCCTCTACATCATCGCACATCCTACAGAAATCTGACGTTCTCATGTCCCACTTACTAGTCATATTCTCTATTAAGGAGTGACCATAACCACAATGACCCTTAGACTCATGCCCAGAAGATGTTTCGAATCTGCTAGCTTAAGACTAGGCCATAACGCTCTAAACACTGCAATCCGTTCTATTCTTCCATGCATGGTTTGTTCTGTCTAGAGACCATTCCCTTATGGCCCTAAAATAGGACCCTATTGGAACCCTTCGCAAAAGTCCTATCCAGCTCCGAGCCACTGCGTGGTAGCTCATCGGCTATTTCATTTGCCGAGAATGTCATAGTGACCAGGAACCCAACAGAGTCTTATCCTGTAAGTATCCGTTAGCCTTCTCAATTCCTTCCTACTCTCAAGCACAAGCTTGAACCTGACAAAATGACATGTCATTGCCAATAGAGCTGCTTGACTATCCACATAGAAACTTACCTCAGAATCCCTTTAACGTTTTCCACTAATAATCCTAAGGCCTTGAAAGTACGAAGAATTTCTGCCTCAAAAACGCTGCAACTATCCGACAATCTATAAGACCGTCTGATATCCGTTTCGCTCCTGTGCCTACTTTCATCTTTGAGCCGTTCGTAATAAGAGCCCAACCTCCATGGAGCTTACCCGCCCCAGCCCGGAGATCCATGCTAGGGATTTCGAAGTCAACTGAAGTCCCGACATAATCCGTAAGATCGCCCATGGAAAGTATCTGACCATTAAATTCAACTTCTTTAAGTAAGCTATCATGCCCCGCTCTGAAATTCCCCATAGAGTTCCTACAAATGTAGTAGACATTAAGCCCTCTCCTGAGTGTTTTTCGTACTGTCCAGGTATACACCCAGATATTTGGCTTCCTTTAAAAATTTAAGTTCCATCCTATTGAATACATTACCTTATTGCATGACCTTACTAATCGTGGGTAAAATTTTATACTAGACAGTATTTCTACAACATCAGCGTGGGCTACGATCTTCCGTCCCATGGCATCGAAATACTTCAATATGACATTCACCCATTGCGATGTGTGTCCTTCGTCACGAGCTTCCTCATACAAGTGTCGCCCATGCTTGAGTTGATAAACCTACTGCTTAGTATCAGAGTTATCAACTAAGCTAGGAAGTCGCTTATATTTAGTGAAGCAAGTGACACAATAATTACCTCTATCCTAATATTATTAAAGGCCCCTTCTATATCGAGAAAAACTGCCATGGTGTACTCCTATCTCTCCACCCCCTGGGAATATACCTCATTCTGAGACATTCCCTAAATATCTCCACGTGTAGTGAGATGACCCTATCGCATCAGTGGCACCCGCATCTGCTTCTGGCCGTTGGAAATCACTGACACTAACTGTCTGCTCATCAGATTCTATATTACTACAGCTGGGAAAATGAGTTTCCATTCGTAAGCTGAGGGGCTCCGTGCTAGACTCTGACCACGAATTGTCCGCACGTCTTGTTTATCCAGGTGTCACTGGGTCCTTGGATAACACCCGCCTAAATCTAGACAACTCGTTTACAGAGTCCACAGACTCAGAAATTCACCTATGATGTCCGTTTCGTCCGTCTTATGTCCTTGTACCTAGAGAAACTATCTTTGTAGCTGTTCCAATAATCATCACTCCTCGATAGCTTGGCCCTATTAAACAACTTTCTCACTGTAGACCGCTGGTCGCTTAGTTCCTTAGTCTACTATTTCGGATGTTTCCAGTTACCAGGATATATTTACGGGCAGCTAAGGTCAAAGCTAATCCTATTCACGACTGAATTTCTCCAGTCCTGGTATCCCTCTGATGCTTACACACTACCTCACAGAAGGGCTTCCAATGCGACCTTCTGGAGTTCCAATAGAGCTTTCCCTTTGATTTTGCATAGTCAAGACTGAAGGATATCATGCTATAACTGAAAAGGAATAACCCATAACTACTCTCCAGTCTTTAACAAAATCGCCCCCTGGTTCACTAGCGCTATGTCTATAACTGTTTCCCTGTCTTTCGTACTGAATGTAGGAATGCTACCACTATTACAGATACGAAGATTATAACTAGTTATAAAGTCAAATACTAACTCACCTCTTTTGTTGATGTCCCTGCTTCCCCATTGGTAAAGGTGAGCGTTCGCATCACATTCCAGAACCATGTACGCGCCTCTCCTCCTAGTGTGCTCCGTCAATTTCTGCGGAGCGATGCCCGGTTGATTGGCCGTCTCATATGGCATGTACACCAATGCCAGTACAAAACTACTGGACAACCGTAAGGTCCCCACTACTAAAGGAAAAAAAATAATATTTAAATCATTAAATAATAGGCTTCTGACACGCTGCTTTCTTACTGGTTGATGGCTGATCGTCTCCAGGCCTAGCACCCCTGACAACCTTTAATGAGTTGCCAGATTTGCTGTATGGTTTATTATCAGCCACACCAGTGGTAGTTGTTGGCTTACCAGTCGTTGCCTGCTGTTCCAAAAGGGCTGCAGACTTTGCTGGTACGTCTTTATCACTGCTTACTGCTCTGGCGTGGGTCGCTGATGAGGTTGATTTTTTCCCCTGCGCTCTCACGAGACACTTCTGGAGTACTGTCGGCATCCTCGCACAATCTTTCAGGATAAGATATTCCCAGAGAGTCATAAACAATTCCGTAGATTCGATCGAATCTCTTGACGTTCCTCTTGTGCTTCCTAACAAAGTACTTACCTTTGCCTACAAGTGGCAAAGGACCTCTCTTAGCTATCTTATGCAGATAGATAAGAGGCTCTCCTCTTTAGTTCGGCATATATCGACGGTTTTCGCGTCATGCTTCACCACGTCTTGCCGAACTAAAACACTTCCAGACGTATGACCCTCTGAGCCAGTTGAACAATATCCCGCTCCGACTCCGCCACTACACGTCTGGTATTCCTCTATTTCGCTAAGCTCGATCTGAGATTCCACTGATCTCATATTCATCTTCAGAGCCGAGAGTAAGATCTTCGAGTTTCTCGAAGATTCCAGCGAAGGAACTCCTTGAGGTGCCCAGAATTTCATCCGTCTTAGATAGCTGGTCCTACAATTGACTCTCCTAAAAAAGGATGTCCCGTTGAACCCCTATCAACATATCTTCGTCGTCCATTAGAATGTCCGTTACTGTTCTCGCGCCTTGCGACCGTCCGGTTTAAATTTTTATTTGAACCTTCAATTTTGTCTGCCGAGTATGCCAGTAAATGATCTCGCGAGACTTTATGGAACTCAGAGATAATACACATGATCATGCCTTTCAACCAGTCCTCCACCATCCGCCACCTGGGGATATATATATATAACATTTGTTTTAACATGTACTTTAAAGGAAACATTTTAAGGAAAAATAAAATTGTAATAAGAATATATAAATTGTAATAAGAATATATATATATATATATATATATATATATATATATATTATTTAAAAATTAAACATGTACTTTAAAGGATACGAGTACATTTTAAGGAAAAATAAAATTATTGCTACCAATGAATTTATTTATTTCAATATAAAAAAGCCAAGCCCACAAGGGTATAAATTTATTTATTCAATTCCAACTAACAAAATCTATTAACCTTTGAAGAAATCGGAATTAAACAAAATATTTGAGATTTAAAGTGGATTTCTTTAAAGTAAAGGAAAGAATATATATTTATATTTATATATATATATATATATATATATATATATATATATATATATATATATATATATATATATATTATATTATATTATATATATATATATATATATATATATATATATATATATATATTCTTTTTTTTATGTACATACATAACTAATAAGTATTTTATTTTCATTGCAGGTTATATATCGTGTTTACATGGCCTACTAAGCAGTTAAAGTAGTAAAAATAAATTTATAGTAACCACTTTATAAGCAATTTTTTATTAAACAAAAAAGTAGCTACCAACACCAATTATTTTAACTTATATTGAATAGTAGTTGACGTTTGCTATTACAAACTACATATATACAACGTTGACATATTCAATTAAAAAATTAGAATTTTACAAATACATATAACAGGAAATGCAACTGTGGATATTTATTTGATGTCATTGTTTGCGAGAGTGATCATTTAAAGGATAAACATTAAATGTTTAAAATTAGTTTATTAGTTTCAATAATTTTAACTCATATAGGATCTCTCTGTGAACTTTTGTATGGCTTAACTTTATTTTCAGCGTTAACAGTTTATTTGGCTTTTTGTTAATTGTATTAATATCTATATAGTTTTTTTATTTTGATATTTATTTAAATTGTAAAATACAATAGATATTATAAACTAAAAATTGTGAGAGTTTAAATTAATATTCATGTAAAATTTAATTTTTTATTATTATAATTATTTTAGAATCCATCTACACATTTAATATATTTAAATTTTTCATAGTTCTCAGAAAAAAAGTAAATAAATAAAAGAATAAATACTTAGTACACAGAGAAAAATATATGTATTTATATATATGTATTTGTAATTTTTTTTTTTCATAAATATTATGAATCGAACGTAACTTTTTTCCCAAACTTTTTTCCATGAAAAATAAAATTTTGTTCATAGATATTATCAAATTGTACATAATTAAAATTTTAGGAATTTTGCAAAAAATTTGTTAAATCTTCGATTTAGTTTTATTACGAGTAGATTTGATTGCAAATGATAAATGTAAATAGTTATACATGCAAATATTAACAAAAAATGCGCTAAAATGGCAAAATTTCGAGGAAAATTTGTTAAAAAATAACTTAGAAATTTGCATAATTTTGCTCCCATCCTGCAGCACATAATTTTGATAAAAAGCGTTTATGTTCTATTCCCAAAATGTAGCTAAAAATCATTAAAAACTTAAAATTTTCCGAAGAAAATTTCAAACATTTTTTTACAAATTGAAAATATAAATGAAAATTGAAACAATTTTTTCAGTCTTCTTGACTTTTGATTTATTTGAAAAATATAAAAAAGGTTTATGAACTGAAATCAATGAAAGTAAATTTTTATATTTATGTACACACCTTTTCTGTGTAATACAAGATCCACATTAAAAGTCTGTATAATGCAATATCTTAAATAAGTTATATTTCCTTCTATCGAGCAATAAATATGAATTCTTATGTATTACATTTTACTTGATAACTTTTCTCAACAAAGCTTCAACTAAATTTGGTTTATTTTCAGTATAATAAACGTGTATAAATCTATGTTTTGGTGTGAATTTTGAATATAATAATTACAATAAATAAGTCACCACATTCATAAAATGTAATAACTGAAAAATGCATACATAAATTCGTTATTAAAAAACAAAAAAAAAAAAAAAAAATAAATAAATAACGCATATTTGAATACACACATACATAAAAATAATAAATTAAAATAAAAATAGAATATACTTATTTTACCTATATATATAATGTATTATTTTATTGTTTAGTCTATAAAAAAAGATTTATACAAAATATCATCATTAGAATCAAAACTATTACATTACTTTAACCGTCTGTCATCATCTGTCCGGTTTAAATTTTTATTTGAACCTACAATTTTGTCTGCGCATGCGCGCACTGGGCTGCGAGTTACAACCAACCCGTGCAATGGTCGTTCGAAGGGAGCTGTTAGTTTGACCTTGAAGTGCTTTGCATTTATTGTTTTGCGAGAGACTATATGGAACTCAGAGATAATACACATGATTTGAACGACATATTATGGAAAAGTACGCACCATACTGCAGAATGTTGAAGTCATATGCCTTACAACCAGTCCTTCACCATCCGCCACCTGGGGACGCGTCCGGTAGGAGTAAATGCAGCTTAGACTCCACACGGATAACAACATTTTATGCTCTTAAAAATGTAATAATATATTTATGTATGTATATGTAATATGTTTATTTAAAAATTGAACATGTGCTTTAAAGAATACATTTTAAGGAAAAATAAAATTTTCAATACAATTGCTACCTAGTACTTTAAAGCTTTGTTCAGACCGGCGCGAAATTACGAAATTTCATGCCGAAATTACGAATGAAAACTAGAGTGTTCATACTGGCTAGATGACATTTGATGTAATTTCGTGAGCAGCTGATACTTATTGTTTACATTTTAAATTGTTATAGGGGTAAATAAAGTATTTTGAAATGGAAACAAATAAGAAACAATTACTTACTAAATTGGAAATTATTAATTTGCAACAATTAAAAATGTAAAAAGGATAGGTTTCATTTGGCAAAATCACTTTAATAATTAATTTTAAGATTTGTGTTCAAAAATTATTTTTTCCAACCATGTACAGAGTTGTACGGAAATGGGTATCGTAATTTCAATGTAATTTCGCCGAAATTACACAAAATTGTGTAATTTCGCAGGTGTCAAAATGTGTGGGAAATTATGTAATTTCAACTTAATTTCGGCCGAAATCCCGAAAGTACGTAATTTCGCGTCGGTCTG
Source organism: Protocalliphora azurea (assembly GCA_932274085.1). Classification (NCBI taxonomy): domain Eukaryota; kingdom Metazoa; phylum Arthropoda; class Insecta; order Diptera; family Calliphoridae; genus Protocalliphora; species Protocalliphora azurea. The sequence goes on from OW026522.1 coordinate 61,741,344, forward strand.
AATGCCCTATAAGTACTTTAATATGAATTTATTTATTTCAATGAAAAAAGCCAAGCCCACAAGGGTATAAATTTATTTATTCAATTCCAACTAAAAAATATATTAACCTTTGATGAAATCAGAATTAAACAAAATATTTGAGATTTAAAGTAGATTTGCATTGCAGGTTATATATCGTGTTTACAAGGCCCACTAAGCAGTTAAAGTAGTAAAAATAGAACAACTGTAGACAAATTTAGAGCAACTACTTTATAAGCATTTTTTTTTATTAAACAAAAAAGTAGCTACCAACGCCAATTATTTTAACTTATATTGAATAGTAGTTGACGTTTACCATTACAAACTACATATATACAAAGTTGACATATTCAATTAAAAAAAAAAGAAAAAAAATAGAATTTTACTAATAAATTTAACAGGAAATGCAATTGTGAATATTTATTTGATGTCATTGTTTGCGAGAGTGATCATTTGAAGGATAAACATAAAATGTTTAAAATTAGTTTATTAGTTCCAATAATTTTAACTCATATAGGTTCTCTCTGTGAACTTTTGTTTGACATAACTTTATTTTCAGCGTTAATAGTTTATTTGGCTTTTTGTTTAATTTATGTTTATATATATATAATTAACATCTATATAGTTTTTTTTAATTTTGATATTTATTTAAATTGTAAAATACAATACATATTATAAACTAAAAATTGTTAGTGTTTAAATTAATATTCATGTAAAATTTAATTTTATAATATATAATATTTTTTCTGTATTTTAGAACCCATCTACACATTTAATATATTTACATTTTTCATAGCTCTCAAAAAAAATAAAATAAAATAATAAATACATAGTAATACAAGAGCCACATTAAAGGTCTGTAGAATGCAATATCTTAAATATGTTATATTTCCTTCTATCGAGCAATCAATATGAATTCCTATGTAAATCCATTTCGACGCCAAAATTAGTTGAAATTGCTAAAAAGATGTGAACGTATTATATTGTTGTCATATAACATGTAAAATTATTTTACTGATTATAAAGTTGTATTACATTTTACTTGATAATTTTTTTAAACTAAAGCTTCAACTAAATTTGGTTTATTTCAGTATAATAAACGTGTAGAAATCTAAGTTTGCTAAGACTTTTGGTGGGAATCTTGAATATAATAATAATTACAATAATTAAGTCACCACATACATAAAATGTAATAACTGAAAAATGCATACATAAATTCGTTATTAAAAAATAATGCATATTTGAACACACACATATATAAAAATAATAAATTAAAATAAAAATAGTATATACTTATTTTACCTATATATATATAATGTATTATTTTATTGTTTAGTCTATAAAAAAAGATTTATACAAAATATCATCATTGGAATCAAAACTATTACATTACTTGAAAATTAAATATTAATCCTATAACCACTAACGTTCATTAATTCAATACAATTGCTTCCAAACAGTTGAAACAGAGATTTCGGTTTTTACTTCGCACAGTGATTCCAAAACGATTTTTTCGAAGTAATTCTGATACTTTTGAACAGCTGGATATATTTCAAAAAAATTTCACATGTCGAATACTGAGTCTTTTTCAACTGTTTTGAACTGGTTGGTGACCTCGGTTACCATTTTTTTTTTTATTTTTCATTTATGATTTGATTGTTAAACTATTGTTACGTTTTTGGCTTTCAAAGACGTTGGTTTATTTTCTTTAAATAAACCGGGTGTTATTTTACTTGCAATAAATAAGACGTCATTACAATTTGTTTTTAAATCAAAATACAGCTCTTTATCTATGCTTATAGAACTGTAGTAAAAAAAGTTATAGTAGTGTCGACACTTGTGGAAAGGTCGTAAAAGAATCTTCTACACGACACCTGGAAGATGCTCCTAGAAGTGTCATCTTATTTTGCTTTTTCACTGTTTTTGCATTTATAATTAAAATTTAAGTTTTTTACACTTCATAATTATTTTTATTTAACATATTTACCTCAATACATATTTTTTCTCATGCCGGAAATAAGTTAGTTTTTATTTTTAGGTTTTTATTTTTTTTATATTTAAAATCTGCAACTTTGAAATACATAAATAAAAAAATACACAAATCAAAATTTGCTAATATGAAACTATTCATAATTTCATATGACGTTAAAAAAAGCATAATTAGTTCGGTTCCGATCAAAGTATTTCTACTTTTAAAACAGAAAAACATGTACCTAGTTCCATCCATTAGTACAACATGTACAAACCTATATATGGCTATTAAATTCTATGTTTCTATACCCTTCACCACATGTGTAAAGGGTAGATAAAATTTGTCATTTCGTTTGTAATTTCCACAATTTTCGTCAGAGAGCAAAAAAGTTTATAATTTATGAATCCTTATAAGAAATGATGTCGATAGGACAAGGTCCGTCGGTTGAAATTTTGCATTGAATTTCAATGAAAATTAAAAAATTTCGGTTGCTGATTTTAAGCCAGTGTGAGCCAACCAAATCGGCGGGCGTTTTTTAATTGGAAATAGAAGCATTGCAATGCCATATACAGACATATGTATATAAATTTAGTATTCATTTTTTGTACAACCAAGCAGTGGTTTTCGTTTGTGTATACACAAAAAATTTAAATGAAGCATTGCAATGACTATTAGTGTTGTTATTTTTTGTATAAGCAAATAGTTTGGTTGACAACAGCAGTATTATAATGATTATTGTCGTTGTTGTTGTTTTTTGTATATGCAGACAGTTTGCTTGTATATACATACAAAACTATATAAGTATATGTATGCTTATAATTTTTTTTAAGCAAGCGCTGCTTGTGTATAAATTTGATAATATTAAGGAATACTATTTCTTTTTCCTTTGCTGGTAATAGCACTCTAACTAGAGAATCTTTGCTCTCACTGGGTTTTCCTAGCTCCAGTCAGTGCTGTCAGATGTGGCGATTTTTCGCCAAACGTTGTGATTTATAATTGCTTTTGGCGACTGAATTTTCAATTCGCGACATGGCGAATTTTTTAGCGATTAATAAACAAGGTGGCGATTTGTTTGGCTAATTTTTAAAATTTTATTAAATAGGCATTTTTGGAGAAAGACTATTAAATTTTCTTACTAGAAATCTACTATTTTTGATATTTGTCTATCTAGCAAAATGAAGACCCTTAATTTATAAATAGCTTCAACTTAGTTTACGAAAGTTTATCCATTTTGAAGCCCTTGTTTAAGCTACAGATTTCGTTTTTATATAGATCGGTCATAAATATTTTTATAAGAAAAATGTTTTAATAATTTGTCAAATAATGATTGGTAAGCATTTATTTGTGAAAGAAAATGTAATAAATAGTTCGAAAATTCAACAATATGAAAACGAGTCAAGTCTGTGGAAACACTTTCAATTGTTTTATTTAAAATATATTGTTTTCCATTCAGTGGAAACATATTATAAGGGGGGGCAAGTAACAAGGGGAAAAAATCCATCATCAAAACAGAGAGTACATATGTATGTGTAATGCTTATAAAGTAATACGATAAAAGCACTACGTGCGTTTTTGTACATGTACATATGTACAGCTTATAAAGAAATATAAAAAACACAGTTCAAAAGCCATATGCATATGAGTTCCCTGCCAGCATTTGGAAGAGTTTTTTCATTCATCCACTAAAAAATGTCTTGGATGTTCAAAAGTAGAAAATACACAAATTTTTTATATTTAATTTAAACATATAGTGAGTTAATAATTTAGTTTAAAGTTATAGTGAGTTATTACATTGTGTTTAATTATAACGTAAGCATTTAGCTCAATTAGAATTAAAAATATTTACTAGAAATATTCTAACTGCATTAAAAACAATTTTATTATATTTCGATACTTTCTTGATGTACCATTTTACACTTCTAAATGATAGTATTTCGACACCTAAAGAATGCACTAAATAGTGTCATTTAAAAAGTGTTAGAAGTGCACATTTCTTCTCGTACGGTGATGCTTCTTCGATAAGAAAATGATATCATATTCGACTGTTATTAACTATATGAGGTGTCGCTGTAGTTGAAATTTCTATAGAAAATGTTGGCAGGGTTTCTGCATGTATGCACTGCTTATAAGGAAATACAAGAAACAAATTGTATTGCATGTATAAAACATATGCAGGACTGCCAGAACAAATCGTCAACAACTTTTTCAAACAAATGTCGCCAAAATCGTGCACGATTGAAAGAGGAACAATTTCGCCCATCTTGTCGTTGGTAAAATAATGATAAAATGAACGAAATGTTCATCTATATATTTTCTTAATTGAAATTAAAATATTATATAAATTAAATTACAATTTTGATTAAAAAAATAATATATAAAATGCTGAAGACCTCGAAAAAATTGTATCCATTTTTAATACCATTTACGACAGCACAGTGATCCCAAAACGATTTTTTTTTTTTTGATGTGTTTGAATGAAATTTCACATGGCCAATCCTGAGGTGCATTCCAATTGATTTGGAGGAGCACACGTTCTTAGCGCATCTGGGGGACATAAATGAAATTTTGGCGATTTTTTTAACAACCAAAATTGAAAAAATTTTATACATATATAGTCCTTAAAATTCTCTACAAAAAATACGCTTACATGTGTAAGTGTATTTTTTTCGCTTACATGTGTAAGGGTATTTTTCTCTCTTTTACTTTTAGAGATATTTAGACCGAAATTAAATTTTAACCCATTTTTGGATTTTTTTTTTCAGTTTTTAATTGGCGGGCTCAATTTGAGTCCTAAAATTTTTCTAAAATGTTCTTTCGATTCTGTACAAAATTCTAAATAATTTTCATGCAAGGATCATATATCTATGTGGTTCCGATAAAAAAAAAACTATATTATTTTAAAGTAGAAAATTTACAAAAAATGGATTTTTTGTGATTTTTCTGAAAAAAGTGGTGCCATTTTTTCACTTTAAAATAAATTATTTTCCTCTGGACCATACATTTTTTATGTTTCTAAAAGAATGCTTAACGTAAATGCTCCTCGCTAGCCTTATCAGAATTTTGTTAATTTTATTTATTTGTGGAGCTTAAAAATGTCAAAGCTGAAATTAACAAAAATACGTTGATTACATGCCTACATATGTTCGCTAAACACACAAAAAATATTTAATAAGTCACGCCTCTAATAACGACAGGATGACCATTTTACTTAAAAAAAAATAAATTTTTAAAACAAGTTTTCCCCGTACTGAGATTTTGAGTATTTCGAAATAAAAAAGTGGGAATCTATGTTCTTGTCAACTTTTTCATATTGTGCTAAAATTACATGATGATAGCTTTATTTAAGTTCAAATATAATTTTTTTACAAAATTACACCAAACATCAAAATTGTACGTTTATTGATAAATTTAGTGAAGACATTTAGTTCTAATATTTTATTATTTATACATTATTTTTCAAATTATAACCTTTCCAATAATAATTCAATGAAATTTGGCACGTAGGACTTTCATGTCACAAGGACGAAGCCTATTGAAATTGATTATGATCGGTTCATTATTTCACCTAGCCCCCATACAAATAAATGTCCTCCCGAAATAGGGGTTTAACGACCATAAATGCCTTAAACATAGCAATATTTTAATGAAATTCGATGTAAGGAAGTTTTGTATAAGTATCAATCTTTGTGCCAATTTTTATGAAGATCGGTCCATAATTGACCATAGCTCCCATATAAAACAATTTTCCGAAAATCACTTTAACGTGCTTAAATCACATACACATGTTAGTATCAAGTTTATATTGGATACAAATAAGTTTTATATAAGTAGAAATCACATTGAAAAATTTTATGAGAATCGTTCCATAATTTACCATAGCTCCCATAAGCCCATTTTCGGGAGTCACCCTAAACTGTTAAATTCATATAAATGTTGGTGTTACCGTAATATTCTGTATTCGCATATTATTCTACACTTAATATAAGTATCGGTTCACAATTGTCCACTTGTGTAATATAAGACCCCTCTACGAATTTTGATGAACATACACAAATGTGTGCGGTATCATATGGTCGGGCTTGACCATAGTATAACTTTTGAACCATTAAATATATTTTAATGAAATTTCACGTTGTTATTGCAGAGGTAATGGGTCAAAATTCTACTTCGGTATAAATATCCTTTAAAGTAAAAAAGATATCCTACACATGTAAGCGTATTTTTTGTAGATAATTGTAAGGACTATCTATGTGTAATTTGTTTTTGATCAAATCATAAATGAAATTTTGGCGACTTTTTAAAAAATTTTCATACGCGAGTTGACCAATTTTGGAGATCCACCCTTTGTCCCCCAGATCCGTTAAGAACCTCTGCTCCTCCAAATCCCTCAGGATTGGCCATATGAAGTTTCATTCAAATACGTCTAGTAGTTCTAAAGTTACAGAATTATTTCCCAAAAATTCGTTTTGGGATCACTGTTCACAGATGTAACATTCCGTTTGTAATTTCTACAAAATTTATTTAGGACCCCAAGAAGTATATATTTTCTGAATATTCCTTAGAATTACACTAGTAAAAAATTCAACAAAATCGGTCTTTTAATGGCCGACATATTGCCAAAAACCCGAAAAGGCCTCTAAAAATGTCTCTGTTTTCGACTTTTCTAAGCCCCTATATAAGCTAGCGACTTAGCTTTTGCAAATAAAATTCTGAATCTTTTTTGGAATGTTTTTGCGGAAGAAATGAACAAAATCGGTTTATTAGTAATATCGATCAAAACGCATTTTTGGACTTTGTTTTTGTACTAATCTGTTGTAGATATTTTTCTAAAATTTCGGTTTTTTGAATTAACGTATAAGTATGTACATAAAAACCGAGTTATACTCAAAAATCTGAACAAATTATTAAAATTATACACACACAAACATATATAGAAAGCATTGCAATGGCTTTCAGTGTTGTTGTTTTTTGTATAAGCAGTAGTTGTTGATTGTGTATATGTACATACACACAATATTTTTTTTTGTATTTTTGGACGTTTTATAGTTAGAAATATTATTTATTTTATTTATTCAAATATTACAATTTAAATTGTAATAAATCTTAAAAATAAAAGCACTAGCGGCATAGGCTATCGGCTTAGAGTTATATATATAAAAAGGAAAGTTAAGTAAATGTTGGTTGGAGTAGTGTTATAAAAATAAACTCTAAGTTTATATTACATTTTAATATGTATGAGAAAATTGTTTGAATTATGTAGGGAATGGCATTGAGCCAAAATATGTATTGTTGTTAGAGGTGAATTGTTGCAAAAGGGACATGTTGGTTGTGGATCTCTGTATATAAGGTTTACCCATGGCTAAGAGTGCGTTAAACGAAGGCGGGTAAAACATTTGTTGTGGAGACAACTTGTTGAGATTGGGAGATTAAGTGGTATTTTATCTATTTCCTGATGATGGAAAAGTTCAGATTATTTAGAGATGATCTCATTATATAATATTTCGACTGGGGAGGAAGATATATTATAAGAAACTTGCCTATTATCTTAGCTGCGTAGTTAGCAGCTTCGTTGCCATTAATTCCAACGTGGCTGGGTATCCAAAAAAGTTTTACTTTTTTGTTATTTGAATTAAAAGTTATTGAATTAAAATTATTATTTCGTTTTTATTTTTAGTATTTCTTATAGTTTCAAAAACATTTCAACTATCTGTGTATACGAATTTTTCTGGTTGGAGCTTTTTGGTAATTTGAGAACTTCAATAATTGCAATGGCTTCTGCTTCAAATATTGTAGCGTTTTTCGGGTAAAAGTCCTGTTATTTTAGATCTGTCTGTATATATAAATTCCCAATTGTATTTCTTAAATTCAGAAAAAGTTTCGCTGAAATGTTGTTTGTATATTTCGGGTGCAGTATGATTTTTGCTGTAGGAAAGCAATTTAGGTTCTAATAATCATGGAGAAAAGTTTTCTGATGGTGATGTATAGTTTTTGTACTTCAATTTTTGAGTTATTTTATATAGCTGAGATAAAGTAGATGAAAATTTTTGTTCTCTTCTTTTTTCTTTAATCTCGAGATGTGCTGTTGAAGAAGAGGGAATATTTTTATTAGCATGAGCGTGTAAATTGTCGATACGTGCTCCAGCACGTAGGCAGGTGTTATTTTGAATGCTCTTAAAATGGCTCTGATGGATGCGTTTAGAATGCTGTCTAATTTTTGTAAATTAGATTTTACTGCTTTTTGATAGATGACCAATCCGTAGTCGATTTAGGCTAAAATAACTGACTATAATTCTAATAAGGGTGTTAGAATGCACAAAAATTTTGTAGATGATAGATATTTGATAATATTTAGTCTATTTGTTAGTTCTTTTTTCAGATAACTACTATTTTGGTATTTTAATTTATATTTGTTATTAAAATTTAAACCTAATATCTTAAAATTATTTACAGTTTTATTATTACATTTTATATTAACGCGAAGTCAGTTGCAACGTGGTTTTGTCGTCGGCTTAGTAGTTCAGTTATGTCCAGGGTCAACTTACGGGATCTACCTTAAATGAGAACACAATTGATTTACACTTTCTGTGTATGTATACAGTGTATCTTTATTTAATAATTCAGTGTTATAGTTATCGGTAACAATAAATTATGATAAATACTTTTGTGTTAGATAAATTACTTGCAGCACGATGATACGTAGGAATGCGGTCGGTTACTTCTCAGGTAATTCGGTTTCTAATACTGATAGATGCGGGGTTGAAGATTCGGTTCCCTCGGGTATTATGCAAGCAAGATCGTTTCTGATACTAGCACGATGATACGTAGGAATGCAGTCGGTTACTTCTTAGATAATTCGGATTCTATTACTGGTAGGTGCCGGGTTGGAGATTCGGTTCCATCGGGTATTATGCATATGTAATAAAATTTCTTAAAACTAGATTACAAAATTCAGACTTAATTTAAAGAGAATAACAGACTATAGAATTTGCTGTGCCAAAACCAATGACCGAAGTCACGGTGCCTAAACTAACAACCGAAGTTGTAGTGCCGAAACAATCGAAGTCGTTGTGCCAAAACTAACAACCGAAGTTGTAGTGCCGAAAAAGACGACCAAATTCGCAGTGCCAAAACGGACAACCGAAGTTGCAGTGCCGAAACTAACAACCAAAGTTGAAGTGCTGAAACATAAGAACGAAGTGGCAGTAACGAAACAGACGACTGAAGTTGCTGTGCCAAAACTAACAACCGAAGTTATAGTGCCGAAACAGACGATACAATTCGCTGTGCCAAAACCGATGATCGAATTCACGGTGACGAAACTAACAACCGAAGTTGTAGTGCCAAAACAAACGACCGAAGTGCCAAAACCAACAACCGAAACTAACAACCGAAGTTGTAGTGCCGAAACATACGACCGAAGTCGCTGTGCCAAAACTAACAACCGAAACTAACAATCGAGATCGTAGTGCCGAAACTAACAACCGAAGTTGTGTTATCGGAACTGACGACCGAAATTGTAGTGCCAAAACAGACCGAGCGAAGCTGCTGTGTCTGAAACAGGCAATTAAATATCTGTGCAAGGTATCCCCTGACGCTCGGACTTGATTTTGCAATATCAGATGTCTTGCAATAAGGCAGATTATATTGTAAGATCAGCTGTCTTGTTTTTGGCAAATACTTCTATCGCTCGAATCGCAACTACTTCATCCAACCTTAGAATACTTATGTGAAAGATTCCATAAACTGAATGAGAATTATTACTTCTTTATAATCATATTATTTATATTATTTTATATATTATTTTATATATTATATATTATTTTATATATTATATATTATTTGTACGTTGATGTAGAAGTGTGAAATAATGTAGTTACAGACATGTAAGAGAATGTAATGAATATAAATATTATACTTATGTACAAGTTTAACTAGATATCAAACTTTGTTACACGGTTACGTTTTTTACAGATATGCAATTGTTTGGTTTTTTCAAACGAAACATTGGCACCTGAATATGTGGACCAATTGTCAATTGATTGTAAATCATTTTCAAAATTACTTTCGATTTCTTCACATGATTGTGCATTAAATAGAGATCGTTTAGATATAGGCAATAACTAACTTTATTATTACTTGTCAAAATTCGACTTTAATCATCAAACGCGATAATAGAAGGAGTAACAGACCGCGGAGATCTCTGTGGGATTCCGTTGTGTAGGGGGAATAATTCTGAAATTGCATTATTTATTCGTACTTTAAATTTCCAATTTATTAAAAACGATTTTTGAAGGACTAAATGTGCTCCTATATTATCAAAGGTTTTAACAAAGTCAATTGATATTATTGAAGTATTACTTTTTATGGATCGGTTTTTACATATTATGTGATCTAGACACTATAAACATCGATCGTACTAAGACCAGATTGGAAACCAATCTGATTACTAGATAGGAGTTTATGTTTCTTTATGAACCATAAAAGGCGTCTTAAAATAATTTTCTCAAGGGGTTTTGTTAGACATGGTAAAAGGGATATGGGTCTAAATGAGTCAATGATTTCCAGTGGTTTGTCATTTTTTTTTTTCATAGGAATTACAACTCCAAAGATTCTGTTAAATAGGTTAGGTTTTCAGTCGACTTATTTTGCGAAATTTTTTTCCAGGAGAATTCTTTTTGTTCCTTAGTTGCTGCAATTCTGCCGACCACCAGGGAGTTGTTCTCTGATGAACATTGTTGCAACTAGATATGAGTCGAATGCTCTCGTTTGCTGACATACTTTTCTTAGAATAGCAGATTCCTTATTAATGTCAGAGATTACATATTTTTCATTATTTTCTAAAATTTTTTACCGATAAAGATTCCAGTCGGCCTTTTTGATGTTAAATTTTGGTGAGAATAAAAGGTTGTTCGAAGTGTTCACTATTATATAAATCGTTAATAATGTTCCATTTACAAATTGGAAGCAGAGAAATTCTTGCAATGGATAAATCGATGTGGGAAAAGGTATGGATGCTTAGGTGTGTAGGTGAACCGTCATTTAATGTGGAAAGTTTTCTATTATAGTGCTTCTTTTATTCGAAGTTGAAGAACCCCATAGAGGACTCAGGCATTAAAATCGCCAACCATTAAAATTGGAGAATTTATGTTTTGAATAAAACTAACTAATTCGGAATTACCTTTTATCTCTAATGCAATGACATTTAATGCCTGACTTGTAGGTATAGTTTTATGAGGAAAATTTCTTTTGATTATAATTGCAACACCCTGCTTGGATGTGCTATTTGGATTAAAGAAGTATCCAATGTATTCCTTGGGAATAATTGGAGTGAAACTATTTTTTATCTTAGTCTTCTGAAGGTTTTTTTCTTGATAATAAAAGTTGTAGATTACTGTAATAATTTATATACCATTGGTATGTTCCATTGAATTATTGGAAAAGTCATTTTAATAATTTAAAGGAAAATTGAAAAAGGGAGTAAAATAAATAAAGTAAAAAGAGATTATAAAGAGATGTATTGTAAATATAATTCATTATTCTAATCAGATGATTCTTCATCTGTAGCCATAAATTTAATTTCTTGAGCGTCAATTTCTGAACTGAGTTCAGAGAGATCAACTTTGTAGTTGAGAGATGAGTAAGAAATTGGATTATGAGAGTTTGTTGATGTCGTGGGGGATTACCGGTATGTTTTGTGTTGTAATTGGAGTTTGTGGTTGTTGTTTCTTTTAAGAGAGGATTGTTATTTGATTGTTGTTTTGTTGTGATAGATTTACTGTTAATAGCGTTTAATTAGTTAATAGGAGTGTTTTATTCTTTGTTTTCTTTTTATTCTTTGTATTTATTTATTTTGTTTATCTGTATATTCTTTTGGGTTTTGTTTTATATTACCGGAGTTTTGTCTTTGTTTACAATTTTCGTTTGCTTTTGTGTTATTGCTTCTTATTACTTTTTTCAAATGTGTTTTTGTTTTTTTGTAAACAAAAGAGATTTCAATGCAAAAACAAAATACATGGAATTTTTTTTTGGTAGCTGTTGTAGAGTTATCGTTACCTTATCATGGTACAATGTATGGCAGTGCAATATTTTCATAAATATAGTCTTGGACTCAGTATTGTTATTATTTTTTGTATAAGCATGTATCTACTTATAAACGTATGTATATAAATTTAGTAGTAATTTTTTGTATAAGCAAGCAGTGGTAGTCATTTGTATATACACACACATTTATATGAAGCATTGCAATGACTATTGGTGTTGTTGTTTTTTGTATAAGCAAACAGTTTAGTTGACAACAGCAGTTTCATCAGATTTTCGTGGGTATTGATTTGGGATTTTCGTAAAATATGGGGATTCTTTATTAAATAATAAATTTATTCTATTTTCGATAAATTTTAATTTTTAAAGGAAAACTTCGATAAATTTTAAATTCTGTAGAAAATTTCTCTTAATTTAATGATTATTAGCTATGTATAGAAAACTTTCAAAACATTCTCTATTAAAAAAAAACCTAATTTTATGTTAAAACATTTTGGGGACAAAATTGGGAATTTACATTTGAAAATGGGAAATTTTGGGGATTTTTAGCATTGAATTTGGGGACAGGAGGCAACATTTTTTATATATATTTTATTATATTATTGGTGTTATTGTTTTTTATATATGTATGCTTATAAGTTGATGTATATATAAATCTGCCAATTAAAGCATTCAGATAATATTTATGTGTTTGAGGGTTATTGGCAACTCGGAAATTTTGTGGGTAACCTTACATTATCCTCCGAGACTCTCGTCCGCGTCTGCTTACGAGGGCGGATCACTAAGTCCGTGACTTTTCGAACTTCGCTCGTAGTTATATGAAATGCAACACTATTCCCATCAAGTACCAGCTGTTAATAGATTACTGTCAAATTTTGAGCAAGTGTCTTTGCGTAAAAATAGGATTTTTCGAGGTCCTTAAAATAGGCATTTGTTCGATCAATAATTTCATCGTTGGAGCTGAATCTCTTGCCACCGAGCCATTTCTTTAGGTTTCGAAATAGGAAGTAGTCACTAGGGGCTAAATCCGGAGAATATGACGGATCAGGGACCAATTCGTAGCCCAATTCACAGAGTTTTGGCATTGAGACTGCACACGTCAATTGAGAGCAAACGCGGCACCCATTTTGCAGATAACTTTCTTAAACCCAGCTGATCATTTAAAATCGAAACCACACTGCCATATGAAATGCCTATGGCATCAATAATCTCACGCACTTTTACCCTTCGGTCGGCCAACACCATATCGTGGATTTTTTCGACATTTTCGGGTGTACTGACCTCAATTGGCCGTCAAGAACGTTCAGCGTCATTTGTACTTGTGCGACCACAACGAAAGTCAGTAAACCACTTTTTTACCATTGAAATCGATGGTGCAGAGTCCCCATAGTATTTATCGAGCTTTTCCTTGATTTGATTGACGGTTTTTTTTCGCAAAAAAATATGTTTAATGAGCACTCGAAATTCACTTTTTTCCATTTTTAGAAAAATACACGAGTTTTTATGTTTTGAACAGTTGTTAAACGAAAAGTAAATGACGACACTTGCTCAAAATTTGACAATTAACAGGTGGTACTTGATGGGAATAGTGTTGCATTTCATATAACTTCGAGGGAAGTTAGAAAAGTCACGGACTTATTAATCCGCCCTCGTATTTTATTCGCAGCTACCCAGTATGTCTACTGGGCGTTTCACTATCCACCACCCGTGGACGTGTCCGGTAGCATTTCAGCTAAATGCTCCCTTATATAGGAATGCACCATTATGAATGAATAATGTATAAGTATTTTCATCATGGCACATGATATAGGCCGGAACCATAGTTGCCAGATAAATTTTGTGAAAAATCCTCAAATTTGGAAAAAAAAAATCATAAAATCGATTATTTGAAATAGTTAATAAAACGTCAACATTAAAAATATGTTTTTTATGTAAATAGACGTTTTATGTATGTTTTTTATAGAAAAATTTGTTTTTTATAATTTAATTTTAATTAAAAACAAATTAATAGGTTAGGTTAGATTCAGTAAGCAGCTGTCTAAACAATAGGAGACAGCTCACTTGGGTCCAATTTGGTCCCGTTGTGAATACTAATTCACGTGACCATAAAAGCGTTCGAATCGAACCAGCCCAACGCATGTATGAAAGAATTGATCCATCTGATGACAATATCAAAGAGATCTTATAATACATGCACAAACGGATTGCTAAAATTAGCAGTCCTAATCTCAGTGAGAGTGGGACAGTGGCATCTTCGACAAAAGTTGTTAAAAGGAGCCCTAGTCTCCTAGCATGAGTATCAGCAATCCAATACCCTGTGGCGACGCCTACCAGAATTTGTAACCGTTGCCTCGGTAGTCCCATGATGAAGTTAGATCGAGATTCATCATAATGGGGCCATATTTGCCTCGAGGTTTAACATGTGGATTCATTTGTCCATCTATCTTGTGCAATCCTCGATAAGTTCCGCAGAACTATTAATCTGCAAGACGAAAACGGTACTCCAACCGGTTGGTCCATATCTTCATATCGAAGAAGGAAGCCATTTTTTTGCTAGTTCGCCCGCAATAATATTACCCGGGGTCTTTGAATGACCCCTAACCCAGATCAACTCCAGGTTTGAATGTCTCGCTATCTTGTTCAGAGATGTTCGACATTTATGTACCAACCTGCATGTCAAAAAGACACCCCAGAGCGATTTAATTGTAACTTCTTCACAGATTTGGATATCCACTACGAATACCCTATAGCACATTAACCAGTTCATCACCCTCTTTATGGCCGAGATCTCTGCTTGAAGAATGCTGCAGTGTTCTAGCAATTTCAAGATGCTTTTCCTATAAACGGGAATATAGAAACCCCCCCCCTCCCCAAACCCCTTCAGCAGATTTGGACCCGTCAATATAAACCTCCACTGAACCAGCTCTTAATTTCGGAGCAGTTGAGATTGATACTGAGAAGTCTCTGCTAAGAAAGGATGTGGCAATACAATAATCAATATTGCAAGAAATGCTATTAAGGAATCCTAATGGTCACATGGCCGAACCCACTATCATTCCATGCACGTACATTCCTATAGCCTATTCGTTGATATAATGGCGATCTGTTTGGTCATAAAGTCCACCTATAACCAGTTCATTGGAATAAATGGAGCTTTCGATGGTGTTGTAATAAGCGCTCCATTTATAATTAGCGCTGAACTATGAAGAATCCTATCAAAGATTCCGATGTTGGTGGATTTCTCCATAGCCTTCCACCATACTATCGCTCCATACATAAATATGTGCTTAATCAGCGTGTCGAAGAGCCATTTCGTATTCCTGGGGTTTATTCCCCACGATTTACGGATATATAGGGCACTACTGACCTTTGATAGTACTTGGTACTATCTGACACCTTTAGGCGTGTAAGTGGGAAAGGTGGAATCTTATATCTTTTAAAAAAGTGAAGTTCTGTTTTTCCTGGATTTACGCTAAGGCCACTAATTTACTCCATGTACTAATTAGACACAGAGCAGTTTGCAGGCGGTGAGACATATTATCCAAATATTTCCCAGATACAGCAACCGCAACATCGTTCACGTAAGCGACGGTCTTAAATTTCAGTGAATCAAGTTTCCTGAGTAATTAGTTTAAGGTGATATTCTAAAGAAGTGGAGATAAAATTCCACCTTGCAGAGTACCCGATTTGCTACCCTGTAAATGGTAGACGCACCCATGTTGGATATTAAAACGCCATTGGTTAGAAATTTCTATAAGAGACTGATTATCGACTGGTGTATATCCAGTCTTTCCAGGGACATTTTGATTGCCTCCGGAGTCACATTATTAAGGGTCCCTTCTATAATGCATATTCTTTATACTGGAGAGATTTTTCAATGTACCCTACGTAATGTATTCTCAACAGATTTGCCCTTTATATAGGCATGTTGAGATGCTGATAATAGGTTAGGGTTAATCATTTTACGAAGGTGTTGGTCGATCAACCTTTCCAATGTCTTCCGAGTATATCAGAATTAGCCAAGGAACTATTATATCCGCATTATACTGCAGGTCAGCATGTATAATGCTATCAGGGCCTGGAGATTTAAATGGGGAAAAGTTCTTCAGAGCTCATCTTAGTTCACTATATGTTATGGGAATGAGAACCTCATTGATGATCTCTGAAAATATCGCAGAGCACTCCGTTAAATGGAGGGCGCCAGCAAAGTCCATTAAGACATCTAAAGCCACTTGACCGCTTGTTTCTGGATGAAACTCGAAGCAGTAGGTGATGATGCCAGAATTTTACGAAAACGACTGGTCTCAGAGTGACCTTCTACGCCGCTACAGAAAGGCCTCCAGGATTGGCGTTTCGCATTTCTTAGACCAGTCTCCTACTCTCTTAGCCTCATTGAATAGACAGTGACATTTTATACAAGTTGCGCCTATCTCGGAGTTCCACCAATGTGTTCCTACCCCTACAGACCTTGGCTCTGCATGCAACAAAAGTCGCTGTGTCGAATGCGTTTGTTAGCGTTTTGACACAGGACTCAATATCAACATTATCATTAACGATCGGGGGATTAGGGAGGAGTTGGGACAGAATATCATTTTGTTCTATCTAATAAATCTTCCTCCTGTTTTTAATGAATAGAATTCTATGTTAAAGTCGATATATAAGTGATCAGAGAATGAGCAGTCCCTCCAATTCCTAATCATATTAAAGTGCCTAGTACTAACTAGCGTAATATCGGAAACCTCCCTTCTATTAGCTACTACAAAGGTTGGTTTCCTACCAATGTTTACAATATCTAAACTAGTACAAATAATAAAATCATATAAAGACTCACCCCCTGTATTTGTATCAGAGCTTCCCCAAACAACAATGATGGGCATTAGCGTCAGCTCCAACTACGAGCGGTGTGCTGTTTTCTTTAGCCATCCTAGTTGATGATGAGTCGCAATAATCGTGGGCCATACATCTGGAGACAATGTAAATGCCAGAGCTTGTCTCTCAAGCGACTACTACAGTGTCCTCGTCGATGAAATCAGAGAATGTAGTCAGCAAACTCTTTCGCCAACGATCCATGGTTCTTGGACTATCTTCTCTCCTTTTCTACCATTCGGAGGAGCAACGCAGCCGAGGCTGCTTTAGAATGTTGAAGATTAACTTGCGTTATCTTCACCATGTGTGTTCTTTGGAATGATTGTGACGTTGACGTCATCTTGGTCGGAGTCCAAAAGGGCGTCTTCGTCAACTACTTCGACCAATCGCTCAAAAAATTCACCCACAAACTCGGATGTTGAATGAATGTCCTCTTGAGTAAGAGAACTAGCAGTCTCCTCATAAGACATTGCTCCCGGAGTTTGATTATTATCGGTCTGAACCGGTCTGTCTCTGTCATCCCCTCGGTAGACCTGTAGGAAGATTGACTCAGAGGCATAGTAAATCTTCCCACTTTTCTTGTGAAGGGTTGGCAGTGACTCTTTGTTCATGACAATCACAATCTTTCTGGATGCTTCGTCGGATTCGGAAACTCTGATCACCTTCCAGTCGCCTTTAGGGATTTCAGGATTTCCGAATCGAATGAATCTCCTCTTATTTTGATGGTTCGTTCCGATACACAGGCCATGGCTCTAGGCGGACGTGGGATCTCTTCAATGGAAACCACTTCTAGTCTAGCACCTTCCCACAGGACATCCAAAAGAGCGATTACCTGCTTTAAGAGCATTGCTGATCGTTCATTTGAGCAGGCCGTTAATTTTACTCGGTTACGATACCATCTTGCATCATCACACTGAGGGGGGGGAGGCTCCTATCGATGAAAGCATGTATAAGATGGCCTTTGGCAATTTCACCATATGATTTGTACATTGGGTTATAGGGTTTTGGACGTTTGGACGTCCCGGGCTGTAGGTTTTGTGGCTCCTCTAAACGTTGCCATTTAGGCCCGTCTTTCGACGTGGGGGGAGGGTTATGCTGCAATTCGGCCAACAATGATTTAGCCCAGTTAAGAGAAACAAGTTCCTCAGGAGTAAGGGATTCGTCAGGCTCTTTACCCAACCGATCTAGAAATCGTTACTTTATTGACGGGGGGAGGTAACGCTAAGCAGTCCGAAGACTTGTTCGCAAGTTCTTTGGTTGCAATAGGCACAGGGTTTCGAGCAAAAGATTTTTCGCATTTGGTGGACTTGCCACCTCCTGCTGTTTGTTGTACCGTCTTGCTCCTTATATGATTATGTTTCTTTGTTTTTTTTTTTTGTCTGGTTTCATAAATTTTGTTCCCAAGATTATGCTCGTAAAGGGTTGAATCATCCCTGTATTGACGGCGTATATGGACTAGGCTACTCAATATTTACAACGACCCGTGTCCATGCGTCGGAGGGGAGTTGTTAGCGACTAGTCTTCTTTAACCACTAACTAGCCATTCAGGTTCTCGATACAGCTACCACCTTAACCTTACAAGTGGTTACAGTTTTGGTTGACGGGCAATGACTAGACATGTCCTGAGCTCGTTACTTAGATTTCACAGTTTGGTATGTTAAACATAAATAATGACAAAGTTCCCCCTATCCGTCACTTGGGAACGCTCTCGATGGGAGATCTGTGAACTCCACACGAGAAAAATTAAATTAATAAAAATTTCATTAATTTTTTTTATGCTTTCACTTAATAATAGAAGATATGCGTATTATCAAAAATAATAATAATAATAATAATAATAATAATAATAATAATATACAGCTTTTTAAATTGTAAAAAAACATTTTTTAAGTGCATAGTCGATATACGAATTTTACTTTTGAATGAATTTATCAAAAAAGTCTAGACTAATTTGCTATAAGCGATATTTACTTAGAAGTGCTTTTTAAGGATTTCAAATGTCTTGATTTGATTATGAAATTTAGTTATAAAACATTAGAAAAATAGTTTGGTGTTTCATAGAGTATTAATTCGTGATTTCATAAAAAGTATTGAATGAAATATGATAATAGATTAGTTCTCATAAATATTTTTTACTTTTGAAGAAAAAAAATTTGTGCTGAAAATAGTTTTTAAAATCCTTTTAGAAAGAATCGTCAAATTTAGGGCCAAAATCATCAACAGGTCATTTTTAGCACCAAAAACCATTAAAATGACGATAATAACAGGTGCTATAATATATTTGTTCCACACACAAAAGCTAAATTATAAAAAATTTCAAAAAAAAAAACAAATAAAACATTTATTTATATATAAAAAACCAAATTTTTTATGTTGACGACTTATTGCCGATTTCAAAAAATCCATTTGGCGATTTTTTTCCCCAAAATTTCACGGTTTTTCACAAAATTCATCTGGCAACTATGATTATAGTGAATGCTCCGATGGCGTAGTTGGTAGTGATCTAGACTGTCAGTCTGGGGGTTGTGGGTTCGATTCCCACCAGAGACTGGTTTGTTTCACTACAACGAGCACATGGTCTTCGTTACCCCCGCTCGTTAGGATTAGAATCAGCTTAAAAAACAATCATTTGTTTACAAAAATTTACAAAGGAATATTTGAAAACGTTGTCATAAATTTAATCTAGCAACGTTGTGAGACGTGGTCGGGCGTCAAAGTCGAATTTGTTTTACCTTTTTTTACCCACACAAGTGAGATTAACGCTGACATATTGTCTTATTAGACATTTTTTTTTTTTATCAGACAAACGCCAATTTATACAAGGTGGGAGCAGTTGCAAATGTTTTTTATATGTGCAGTTTAACAGCTGTAACAACCTGAAATAGTAATCAGTTTCTTAACAGAGATTACATTGTATAGATTCGCAATAATTTTGACGTTTGTCTTGATAAAAATTTGTCTAGAATGAATACTACGTGATATAATACAATCTTCTAATAAATCTTATATCATTATTTTCAATTAGTCACCAAGTAAACATGTGTTTTTTTATTTAAGAAATTCGCACTTTTTAGCACAATTTTTATAACACTATTTTTTTAATATAAAATAACCATTAAAACAAAACAATTTTACAAAAAAAACATTGTTTTTTAAGTAACTTACAAAATACACATACACAGAAAAAAACTTTTGCATATGTCTATTTTTTGACAATTCATCTTATAAGATAGTTGTGTGGAGAAATCTCATCACAACAGTCTCATAATACTTGTTATAATACTAATATTTGAATCTGCACGTGAGATAATTCTTTCAGAGAACGAGTTTCTGACAGAAAAGTCTTACATATTCTGTTACCCCAAGTCTATAACTGATATTAACGCTGATATAATATGTGAGATAACGCCGGCAGAAGAGAGTAACCATTTTGTTTATATTATGTTAAATCTTAAATAAGGGGTATACGTATTCTAATAAATCCTATAAGATATCAATACTTTCAATCAGTCACTGAGTAAACATGTCCTTTTTATTTAAGTAATTCGAATTTTTTTAGCACAATTTTTATAAAAATGTTTTTTTTTTTTTTTTTTTTTGATGTAAAACAATCATTAAAAGGAAACAATTTTACAAAAAACATAGTTTTTTAGTAATTTCCAAAATACACATGTACACACAAACAAACTTTTGTATATGTGTATTTATTTGACAGTTCATCTTTTAAGATAGTTGTGTAGATAAATCTCATCACAATAGTAAAAAATACTTCTTATAATACTAATAAGTGTATCTATCTACACGTGAGTTGTTATATGAACCGCGTGTGCACGTGAGAAAACAAGATCAGCTGATTGCCGCTCGTCGCCGCGTCCCACGTACATTGGCTTTCCTCCTTAATTTTTTATACCCTACACCACCATAGGTGGTTGGGGTATTATGTGTTACTGCTGGTGTTTGTAACGCATAGAAAAAATTATCCAACACCCACCTTAAAGTATACCAATCGACTCATAATCTTTTTTTAAATAGATCTAACGATGTCCGTCCGTCCGGCCGGCTGTCCATGTAAACCTTGTGCACATACTACGGGTCACAATTTTAAAGATAATTCAATGAAATTTGGCACGTGAAACTTTTGTGATACAAGGACGAAGCCTATTAAAATTGGTTGTGATCGGTCCATTATTTCATTTAGTCCCCATACAAATGTCCCCCCGGAATAGAGTTTCAACACTCAAAAATGCCTTAAAAATAAGAATATTTTAATGAAAATCGGTGCAAAGAAGTTCTGTATAAGTATCAATCTTTGTACCAAATTTTATGAAGATCGGTCCACAATTGACCATAGCTCCCATATAAACCCCCCTTCCGAAAGTCACTTTAACGTGCATAAATCCCATACGAATGTTATTATTAAGTTAATATTCGACACAAATAAGTTTTATGTAAGTAGAAACAACATTACCTAAAGTGCATAAAATCACCTAGGTGTTAGTATCTGTATTTGTATATTTTACATTTAGTAAAATTGGCCACAGATGTAATATAAGTCCCCTTTCCGAATTTATATCCTCGTACACAATCGTGGTCGGTATTGATCGACTATATCTTCCTTTCTCGTTTTCAAGTATAATAGTGAAAATATTAAGATACTTGGTGAAGGGCATGAAAGCTTTTTTTTTTTGTATATGTGGGTATTTTCACTTAATTGTGAATAAAATCAAGATTTGTGCATAAATTTTGATAATACATGGCTTATTTTATTCATAATATAAAAAGCTTAAGATTTTTGCCGTTTTCAAAGAATTCTTAAGGAAAAAAAAAACGACAATAATTTATAAATAAATTGGAAAATATTTAAAATATACAGACGACTTAAAAACAATTTTGGTTCACATTCTTTGGTGTTTCATCTATCTAAATTGGATAAACCGTTCTCGAGTTATGGTAAAATATACTCGTTAAATCGCCGTATTTGACGGGGAAGTATCAGACGTGCCTATAAAAAGCAGAATCTTATAGAAAAAACTGAAAGCAGATTCGTGTTTAGCACGTCAAATTCCACCTAGCACACATATGTTATAAAATATACCAAGTTTATTTTCAGAGGGGTAACAAAAAACACTTCTTCCCTTCTAAAGGGTACATATTTTTAAGCCACATATTTTTGTTTAAAGGAAAGTTTTTGCCAACCATTGTTATTAAGTATATGAAATAATAATAAAATGTTTTTATATATATTTTTTCTTTGATTTTATTCGCATTAGTAAATATCTTAAAATTTAATAAATATACAATAAAGTGCGGTTTCCTCTTGCTATTTACTTCGTAATAATTGTCTTCTAGGTGCATTATGGGCTACTTTTTTGGATTTCAGGTATTTGACATTTTATATTATTTAATTTAATAAACAAAGAAGTTTTTGAATTATTTGTTTTTCGTGTTTAAGGTAAAAATGTTCTGTTGATCGTGAATTTTGTGAGACACTTTAATAAATTCTTGAATTTGGCTTCTAATTTTCAAATTTATTGTTACAAAATGGAAGGTAGATGCTTTAAAAATGCAAAAATATTATATTCTACTCATTAAATTCTATTCAAATTATTATTACATTTAAAAAATAAGGATAATTACGCCCATATTATTGTGAAGTCTTCGACCGCAATCCAGGAAGATTTCTTGATTTCAGAATGGGATAATGAAGTGAAATTAAGCATTTATGTATCTTCAAAATGCAAAATATCTGTATCTGAGGCTGAAAGTACAAATTTGAATGAAATTTAGAAGAAACTGAGTGCCAGAAACCGAATTACCACGAAGTAAAATGTTAACAGTATCGCGATTCTCACCAGAAATAAAGAAAGAAGTAATTATAACCATTTTTACTCTTACCGTCAAGAGAAAGCTCAAACATATGAGTTTTTGAGGACCTATTATAAACCAAAGTCACTTCTATATGCTGCTAATATAATAAAACTACTCGTTATAGAAAAATAATCGTTAAAGTCCCATAATCATTCCAAAATAAAGTTATTTGGATGAATGAATGAAAATTTTATTAAAAAATTCTAAAAAGCAAAAAGTTTGGAAATAGCCAAGAAAAAGACTAAAATGTTAACCTTTTGTAATAGCAGCTCGTATAAGCAATATTTTCTTAGGATTGGTACTTTCGAAACTCATTTGTTTGAACCTTATCTAGACAGTTAGGGTAGTAATAATTAAAATAAATTCTTCCTTTATCTCTCCGCTAACGTTTATGAGTTTCTTTTAGCGAGAATTGCGATATCGATTTCACTTCGTCGTCTTAATGTTTTTATTAAAATATTAAAGTTGAGCATTTTTTAGGAATCTACTTTCCAATTGTAAAATTGGAAGCCAAATTAAAGAATTTAGTAAAGTGTCACATCTAAGACCAACAAAACTAAATGCAAATAGTAAAATTAAATCCAATTTTGAATATTCGATTTCGCTTTATGAACATTAATATGTAATGTATTTAATCCAATTCAATTTTATTTTCAGAATGTGTGTATATACATAATATACATTTTTATATATACATTTAAAACTATATAAATAAATAGAGTAGCTATACATATTTACATTTTCCATTTATGTGCAATTGTTAGATTCATTTTAACAAACTCAAAAATCTATAATTACAAGTTAAAAAATTAAATTAAATAAAGCGTGTATTTGATATTTCGTATTCGGAACGAAGTGTATTCAATATAAAGCCTCCCTCACAATGCATGACAGTTTTAATAAATATTATAAGTTAAACAAAAAATTTTACTATTGTTCCATGGGACATGCTTGTAACGTTGGATTGGAGTTGATATTACCATTATTATTGCAACTAGGAATTCCTAAAAGTTTATGGGGCGGTGGACAAGCCACGTCACATCGTTCATCAAAATACTGCACAATGTGTAGAAGGACAAATTTGAAAATCTTTTCTTTGCTTAGTTCACCATTCAAAAATGTTATATCCTTGCGGTCACGGAATTCCATAAAATTCTTTTCATAATGCGGCCACACGCAAATCTCAAAATATCCGGTGACATCTGGAGGATCATAGGTACGTTTTCGTCGACGCTCAAAGCATTTCTCATACGGCAAATGGAAATGAAATTTTATGTTACACAATGTTAACAATTCGGGTTGGTTGAAAATCGTAAATCCTTCGATAATTAAAATGTTGATTTTGTTGTCTCGCAATTGTGCAACCATTTGAGAATTTACACGCATAATGTGAGCAGTGTGCTGTTGATTCTGGTTAGATATATTTGTATGATGGTGGTAATGTTGTTGCGGTATATGATGTTTATTATGTGGGGGTTTAGCAGATAAATGTTGCATACTACTGAGATTTGTTGGATGGTGACCTCCCACGTAAGGATTTCCATAATGCTGGCTTTGCACACCTGAAAAATGTTCAAAAGTTCCACTGTAGGGGGACATATCATTAGGGAAATCAACATTTTCCATCGGATTCCCAGCTAAATAACGACCCTTCATTGTCCATGTAATGTCAGAAATCATTTGTTTCATATCCAATGATGTGATGAGTTCAAAATTGATGGCATTCAGTGGTTCAACCCATTTGTGCCGCAAATCATCAATAGGTAGAAAATAGTCATCTTGAGATATTAATTGAACATCACTAATTGCATATGGCGTATTCCATAACTGAATATTCCGTTGATTCATAAAATAATCACGCAACTTGTGTGCCAATGTAGTTTTGCCACCACAAGTGACACCCGAAATACCAATCACCAGCCACTGAGGCATAATTTTGTATTTTATTTTTAATATTCTTTCTTGTACAACAAGTTAATCTTTTATATGTATGTATATATGTATTAGAGTGCACACACTGTCTCTTGTTTATTTTGTATTCTTTTTATTTTTTCCTTAAAATAAATATGCAAATCCTCAGACTATTCAATTTAAGTTTTTCGTCTTAACAAAATCCCATATATGATACAAGGTAAAAACAACAATTCCACCCAGAAAAATTACACCAAAGACTGCTGGCAAAATAAAAGCGTACTCCAACGGAGGAAAGAACGTATGTATCAAGTTGCCTATTTAAATTAAAATAAATAAAATATTAAGAAAAAAGAAGCACACGTCATTAATCGAATTGTTATCAAAGCTTACAATCAGCAGTAGATTGCTACAAAATTTTCTAAATTTGAATGAAATTTTTATTTAAATTACACAGTGTGACAGTGAAAATATACTTTTGAAATGACCTAATGTACGTTGTAGACCACATTGAGTAGATCATTATCTCATTCTTAAAATTTGCGGTACACCCTCAAAATCTGAAGTTATCGACAAAAAACGATTTTTTACGACGACGGAATATTATTTTAAATTCACTTTTTACAAATTTTGAATTCTTTAATGGTTTCAGATAGAGGAGAAATCAAGCTTTCCAAATGTATATACATTTGTTTACATTATATGAACATTTGCAGAAGTATTGTACAAAATATCTGCAATTTTCTTTTTTTCTCATTTTTTTCAACATTCGCGGCATTTTTTTCTATTATTTTATATAAAACTCTATAATTTTGTAAATTTATCTGGAATCCACAATACTTATGAAGTAGTATAATCCCTCATTTATTAAAATCAATTGTGAATTGATGAAATTACAATATTTTTAACTTGCTCATACGAAGTATTTACTTGAACAAAATACAAAATAAAAAATAATAAAGTTCTAAAATTATTTTAAAATCTATTCTTATAAATTCCCAAGTAATTTATTTATAAAAAGATGTATATCTTTGCTAATAAGTTCTCGATTTTAACAAAAAAGGGATAAATGATTCATTACATAATGTAAATTTAAAATAAATCTACAAAAAGATAGGATTTCATATAAAATTCGACGGAAATTGACAAAATTTAAATTAAAAAAAATCCAGATAATTTTAACAATATTTTAGCAAAAGTTCGAGTAATATAGTATATATATTTAGAATCATCATAAAAAATCAGAATTGGTAAAAAGAATGAATTTTTAATAATTAAAAAAATAGGTTTTTCTATAGTTAACTTGAGATTTTGACGGTGTATCGAAAAATCGGAAAATTACAAAAGTATCTACTTAACTATACCTACGGTACATACTAGGTCATTTCAAAAGTATATTCAACTTTTTCCATCTTTCCAACTTTATCATATAGTGTTATAAATTAAAAGTTTTTAATTTGCACTGCTGTGTTTCAGTTTTTTTTTTTTTTTTTAGAATTAAAATAATAAATTTTATACGTTATGCAAAAAAAAAAAAAAAAAAAAAAAAAAAACAGAACGTACTTTTACTTCAGTAAAAGATTTTCTATTCATCAGTTTAAGATTCCTTTGTCAAAGTCAGAAAAATGCATAATGTAGGGATGCAATTACCAGCGATAATTTTCTTATATAATTATGTCATAGAAGATAACCTATGACAATATTAGGGTAACACTCAATTAAGTAAATATATTTGAAATGAAACTGAAATTTTGAGAAAAACAAAATTAAAGAAATGTTGATTTTCTTTATATGTGTTTAAGGAATTGAAAAATCTATATGATATACTGTCATAGTTATGATATAAAAAGACAAGGTAGCTTCCCTTCTATCTCACAAAAAATAATTCAAAAAACTTAAGATTTTTAAAATTTTGTACGGTACCACTATTTGAGAGAAAAAAAAAAGTTAGTGTTATCATGGCGACAAAATGAGAGTGACTCTACCTTAATATATCATGATGTACAGTAGACTGCTATAAAGTGCAAAATATTAGAGTTATCGGATGTCGCTAACATGTGCGGCATCGACCCTAAAGTTTGTTTGGTGCATTTATATGGGATTTTTTTTTTTTTAATTTGCTATTATCAACTCTTTTTTGCAATTTAATGTCAAGGAATCACATAATTATCTATACTTTGTAATGGAAGTAACACAAATAATAAAAAATTATAAATAAAAGGAATATTATTTATGTAAATTAAACAATAAATCTATTGCTTATATACACCAAACATAAATTAAATCAATTTCAGCCCGATTTTTAATGCATTTTTTGTTTGAAAGGTTGCTCATTGGTAACACTAGTTAGCTTACTTACGGAATTGTAGTAATATTTTTTGTTCTCTTAAAGTTTTGAAATTTAGAGTTTAAAATATATTTGATAATAAGAATTCATGATCATATACTTCAATAGAATTTTAATTGTTTACATTGTTGAAATTTAACAACTAATAAAATGTTTAAGCAAAAACATTTCATTTTCATAACATCCCTTTTGTCCTTTCAAAGTGAATTATCTCAAAAATGAGCTCTAACTTTAAAAAATCTTTAAATTCAGCGTCGTAGGCTTAGTTTTATCCAATGGGAGTACATCTTGTTAAAAAAATAAGTCTAATTTTCGAGCACAGTGTAATCAGCTGTTTAACTGATAAAATATTGTCTAGTATAGAGACTACGTTAGACAAGTGTTCGAAAACATATTAATGGCCTGCGAAATTTCTAATAACTAATATTTTCTAATCGATTTTAACTTTTTTGTCTTGTTTGATAATTACGTCTACGTAACGATTCCTTTACCATTAAATTGTGGTAGTCAAAATTTTCCCAAATAAAAGCACCTTACAAATTTCAGATTCGTTACGGTATGTGTTAGCGACATCCGATCACTCTAATATTTTTCACACTATATTTTAACGTAAAAATAAACAATCCTAGGTCGAAATTCGGCTTTTTTTTAAGCAGTGTAACGTACAGACTGATATAAAAAACAAGGTAGTTAAAGTTTATTTGGATTTTTGAAGCTTTATTTTTGTAAACCATTAGAAAAAATATTGCCAGAAATATACAACCAGAAAATACCTTTTTGGAAAATTATATTATAAAATAAGAGATGGAATACTGAAGAAAGGTTTTCAGAACTATAGATTTTACATTCATAATTTATTTCAGATCTTAGAAATTTAACTTTGAAAATTGCAAATTTTTTGCATTTTAGAAAATTAGAAAAATCGAGTAAAACCAAAAATTTTTCGCGGATTAGATTAAATTTCAAACTCGAATTCCTCAGATCTGAAATAAATTCTGAATATAAACTAGCAGGTGATGCATATTGTCGGTTCGCTGACGAAGAGTTCTATGTGTAATTTTTTGATTTTTTATTATCGCATTTTGTATCGTTACATTCGCCCACTAAAGCGTTTTCCATTACCTTAACGTAGATTTTCTTGAGAAAAGAAAAACTTATTGTTTTTTGCTACACATAAAAAAAAAATAAATTTCCCATACAAAAAAGTATGTGTAGATTTTTTCTGTTGTCATTCGCGGACGCCAAAAATATCAATTTTTTTAAACATACAATTACTAAATATCCTAACGAAAAATTAAAAAATTAAAAAAGGTTGCAAATTTACAAAATAAAACGGTTTTTTGATCTCCTGAAAATTAGTAAAAAAAACACACATTATGCTATGACGATATACTATTTTCGTTTTCTGTTTTGTTTAAAATTAAATTTTTCTCTCTAAATTATTTTGTTATTACCCATATGAACAGTATTTTGTAAAGGAAAAATAAAACATTGATTCACAAAACTATTTTTTTAAATCGATAGAAATTTATCATCTTTTCAAACCGTTCGTTTGGAAAACTATCAATTTCCATCACATAGTACTGTGCAGAACAAAAGCAACAACATTAGGGTAAACCTAAGAATTAAAAATCGGACTGCAATTAGATTTAATTTATGATAGGAGAATATCCGATCAGTTTATGGTTTAAAAAAACTAAAATATCTCGAAAACTAGTGCTATCTTTAAAAAATGGCGAACAATTTTTGAAATTAGCTGCCTCAAATTATATTTATTCGATATGTCCCCATCTTGTTAAAATTTCGTCTAGCACAGTGTTAATTTTGCTTTGGTAATATGAAAGGTCTGTGCAAATCTATTATAAGATTTTTATTCATTTGATTTCGCTTAATGAAATTAAATTTGAACTCTTTTAAAAAGATAATTGAATCAACGTGGCACTGACTTTGACAGTTTGTCGGTGAATTTTTAAGATATTTCTAAATAAGCTTCTATATTAAATACATTTAAATAATGTACGATCAAATAAATTCTTCTTTAATATTGACCTTGAACATTATATTAATGCTATCAGTAATAACCACTAAAGCGATAAAAAATGCTTCAGTTATAAAATAAACTATAAACTGCAGTGTGCCCATGCTCATCTTATCAATTATTTTCAATTTATAAGCATAATAAAATTAATGTATCAGGTAAAACCTACCTTCGTCTATTAGCATGAAGGGCAAAATTGATACCCAGAAGAAATAATACAAAAATATGGACACGGCGATTACAAGCACGATTCTTCCAACTTTAGCACTGGAAGCCATATATTCCGAATCAATTTATTTTAAATTTAAAAGCAGGTTTCCAAAAGTAGGAGAAGTAAAATAGCTTTAATAAATCACTATAATTCCAATATTAGCAAGAATCAAATTGAACCAATTGTAATTACGTAAAAATTATAATGATGATCCCATCCAAATGTCAAAATCTTACATTAAGATTTGGTGGTTACAGCTGTAATGAAAAGAACAATTATATGTTGATTTATTATAAATGAAAGATAAGAAATTAATTGATTGTTGCTCAAAGAAAAAACAGATGGAAGTAGATTAAATGAAAACACAAATATTCATAGAGATGCATAAGGTACACATTGTGTGCATATAATTAAAAAAGTTAGAGAGGTCGAACTTAAAAAAAAATATACAATTCGCAAATATTCGTTCACACTTACATACATTAGAAAAATATGGGCTGTCTCAATTAAATCCTTAAAGGCTTCAATGTCAATTGAAATTATTTTTTCCAAAACAATCTCGTCTCTCCGTAATGTGTTAAAAAGATAAATGGTTAAAGACGTAAATGTCACAAAGTTCTAAATGATAAATATTTGTTCTATTTATAAATTATTCATTATATAAATATAAAAATTGCTTAAAGCTTTTTCTCACTAAATGAAAATTTGATCAATGCAAAAGTAACCACACATAATATTATTTAATGTAAACAAATAAATAACAAGTTTATTAAAATTATACACGCTGCCATAGACCTGCGCCGAAAAATTTTAACGGCGGTGGTGGATTTTGTAATAATTATTGGCGGCAGCTCAATTTGGCTGTTAGCCGGCTGAGAAGTAAACAAGAAATTCTTATTTCCTTGTTTTCGCATCGTATTATAGAATAACGGTTGCCAAATGTGGGTCCACATTCTCTTACCCCAGTACTAAATATTCACTAACTTACTTTAACGTTTATCGAATCGTTTATAAAATTAAACAACAAAATTATAGATTTTGCTATTCTTCAGCATTTTTAAACGATATTCGTCATCGTTACATCTGCTTCTGTCGCTAATTAAACCACAGCATTTTTTGTGTCGTTTATTTTTTCACATGTGCACAATTTACAAACAATTGCCAAATTTTTTTTTATTTCTACTCGTATTTACCTAGTGTCTACATTAGGCAAATTTTTATCAAAACAAACGTCAAAATCAGTGCGAATAAATACAAGGTAATCTTAGTTAAATAGTTGATTATTATTTTGGTTGTTACAGTTGTCAAACTGCATATATAAAAAACAATAATGAATATGCCATATAGTTGGTTTTCTGCCTTCCACAAATTCGCGTTAAGTTTGACGTTTGTCTTGATAAAAAAATCTCTAATGTAGACACTATGTAAAGTCTTCTGTTTATTTTGACAGAGGTGCCACACGAAAACAAAAGTTGCCTACTGTTGTTTACCTAGTGTCTACTTTACCTAGTGTCTACATTAGGCAAATTTTTATCAAAACAAACGTCAAAATCAGTGCGAATATATACAAGGTAATCTTAGGTGAACAGCTGATTATTATTTTTTTATTAAAGTTGCCAAACTGCATATATAAAAAACAATAATGAATACGCCATATTGTTGTTTTTGTGCAACTGTTGCCACTTTCAACAAATTCGAGTTAAGTTTAACGTTTGTCTTGATAAAAAATTCTCTAATGTAGACACTATCATTTTTTTCTAAATAAACGTCGAAATCAATACGAATATATACAATGCAACCTTGTCAAACAGCTGATTATTACTATGGTTGTTATAGTTGCCAAACTGCATATAAAAAAACAATAATGGATGCGCCATATTGTTGTTTTTGTACAACTGTAATGTGCTCCTTCCACAAATTCGCGTTAGGTTTGACGTTTATCTTGTTAAAAAATTGTCTAATGTAGACACTATGTTACCCCAGGTCTACAACTGAGATTAACGCTGATACATTATGTGAAATAACGCCGGCAGAGTAACCATTTTGTTTATATTACGTTAAATCTTAAATAAGGGGTAAACGTATTCAAATAAATCATATAAGATATCATTATTTTCAATCAGTCACAGAGTAAACATGTGCTTTTTATTTAAGAAATTCGCACTTTTTTAGCACAATTTTTATAAAAATGTTTTTTCAAATGTAAAACAATCATAAAAGGAAACAATTTTTGAAATTTAATAATTTCCAAAATACACATACACACATATAAAAAAAGTTCGTACATGTGTATTTCTTTGACAGTTCATCTTACAAGATAGTTGTGTAGAGTAATCTCATCACAACAGTATCATAATACTTCTTATAATACTAATATTTGAATCTACACATGAGATAATTCTCTCAGAGAGCGAATTTGACACTCTCTGACACAAATATATTACATATTCTGTTATTTGTAGATGGGCTGTTAGGTGTAAAGGGGCGACGAATACCGTTTGTTTAGCCATAAAATACAGTCATAGTCATATATATTTAAACTTTTTTTAAATTTTTGAAAATTTGAAAAAGAATTCAAATATTGTTGTTATAAAATATTTTGAAAAAAAAATTAGGTAATTGAGGTAATTTCTGATACAATAGCGAATTTCGTAAATTTATCTATACACGTAATGAACTTTTGACCTTGGATTTCCATAATATCCATATGAAGGATTTCGCATGGATACCTAGGATTAAGAGTTTTTTGGTGGTGTGGCGTTAATGGTTTCCTATCATATTTATAGCGATTGCAGACATACTTCCTTATGTTAGCATTCATTTGAGGAAAGTAGAATCGATCTAGTAGTTGTTCTTTATTTTCCCTAGAATTTCGGTGTGCCCTTTTATGTTCGTCCTCGATAATTTTAAATTGGTGTTCCTTTGAAGTTATATCCGTCGCCATTTTCTGCGTAATTCTTATTTTATGCTGCATAAAGTGATTAATATAGATTTTTTGGATAACTCCTATTAGGCTCTCAGGGGCTTTTATTCCATTCACGACGTTCGGTCGTAATTTCTCTTTAAACATGTTGATAAGTGATTCTTCATTCCATTGCTTTGAGGATACAAAATGTCGAGTGTAACCGCGATGTGGCTCCTCAAGTGCTGACATGTCCATCCCGATTCTTATTACGATTTGATTTCTGAAAACATTTATAGGAACCTCTACGTGGGGTATTAGGTCTGAGGAATCTTGTTCAACCCTGTGTACTGCAGAGTATGCAGTTTCATTGGAGGAGCTATATAAGTGGTTTGACACTATTCTTAGCCTGGAGAGGTCATCGGCCACGTAGTTTTATTTACAGGTCTGTAAATCAGTTCGTGATTATACTCCTCTATACACGCTTTCCATCTCTTTAGTTTTGCGTTAAAATTCCTGTTACCCAGTGTAAAGGTCAGTGCTTGGTGATCGGTATAGATTTTTATCTTCTTCGCACCATAGAGATTGTTTCTCAAGTTGTCGAGTGCCCAGACTATGGCTAACATTTCCTTCTCATTTGTCGCATAATTTTCCTCCGTTTCGCTTAGCGATCGGAAGATGAAAGCGTCAGTAGTTAAATTGAAAGGTTTCTCAAAGTCCGGAAAGGTCAATACCTCAGCTGTAGTAAGCATAGCTTTTAGAGAGTTAAACGCGTCAATTGCTTCATCATTAAGTTCGATAGGAACCTTTTTAGACTGATTCGCTTTTACTGAGCGTGTTCCTCCTTGATAGGTTCATAAGGGGTTTCGTTACTTTTGCATAATCGCGAACGAATCTTCTATAGTAGGAGGTCATTCCCAAAAAAAGCTTTTCAAGTCCTTTAAGTTTGTGGGGGGAAGAAAATTGTCAATGGATTTAACTTTGTTCGGATCGGGTTTAATGCCTTCAGCACCTACAATATACCCAAGGAACTCAACCTCTGTTTTCATGAAGTGTGTTTTTTCGAGGTTAACCTTCAAGTTTGCTTCACGAAGCCTTGCGAATATAATATCAATATTCTTAAGATGATCTTCAACACTCTTACCAATGATGATGATATCGTCGAAGTAGACGTAGCAGATTTTGCCAATATATTCTTTCAGAACATCGTCTATCATCCTTTGGAAGATAGCTGGTGCGTTTTTTAACCCGAAGGGCAACCTTAAAAATTCATATTTGCCGTTGAGAAAGCCTTTTTGGCTATATCTCTCGGTTTCATGCCTATCTAGTGAAAGCCGGATGTAAGGTCAATTGAAGTGAAAAAGCTCGCATTTCCTAAGTTGGCTAACGTGGACGCAATGCCAGGAATAGGGTAGGTATCAGATATTGTTATCGCGTTTAATTGTTTAAAGTCAACAACCATCCGTAGGGACTCTTTAATGCATGAATGACTCCCTCGGAGAGCAATTCTTCAATCTGTATCTCAACCTCATCTCTCATACACGAGGGGTATGGGTAACTTTTTGTGTATATCGGTTCATCTGTACTCGTCCTAATTTCAGCTTGTACGTTTATGGATGCTAATTCGATGCCATCTAATGGTCCGAAAAGGGATTGGCATTTCGTTATCAGGTTATCTATTCTTGACTTTATGTTAGGTGAGAATTCTTTGCCAAAGACATAATTGATTCCATTCGACATTTTCTCCTTAAGAGGGATCCGAACGTTCTTTTTCAGGATTAAAATGTTCTTTTCTCGATCAACTACTGCACCTAGATCTTTGAGGGTATCATCACCGATTATACCGTCAAAATCTTTTATTCTGGGTAGAATATAGAAAGGAATTAATTTGCTTATGCCTACGAATTTAAAAAATGGTCCAGTTACTTTTCGCTCAACTATTATATCGCCCCCGATCGAGTGTACTCTTATGGGTTTATCCAAAAGTGTACTGCAAGTGGATAAAGACGGGCCACAAAAGTTCTTATTAGAGCCCGTGTCAATTAAAAATTGTAGAGTTTTGTTGTCAGTGGTTCGATATTCTATATAGGGCAGGCATGACGACTTGCTTCCATAAAATTTACTTCTAAATTGCCATTGTCAATTTCTGTAGCATGCTCAAAGTTGTCAGCTTTTACAGGAGTTTCTAAGTGATAAAGGCGGGATTGTTTGCCTACAGCATGGCCTGTATGCGCACCCCTTTTTTAAGCCACCCTTGGGTGATTTATGTAGTCGACCCGACGTGACTGAATTGTCCTGTCGACATCCATCGGTTCATGTTTTATGGCCGGATATCGAGGTGGTAACGCTGGCTTTTGATTTGGATTATATCGATTTCCTTGCGCAGCTAGTTGGTTATGATCATACCGCCAGTGTTGAGGCCTAAAATTTTGCTGCTGCCAGCGCATGGGAATTTGTTTTTGCAGCATTTGCGGCAGTGATCTATTTGTTACTTCCGTGGAAGTCGAAGCAGATATTCTATTGTGTGCCCCCGAGTGCAGAATCTTGTTCCTCATAGACAGATTTTGCAGCTCTAGGCAAGCAGAGTAAGATTCAGGCAAGGTGCGAGGTCGTTGGATAATAATCATTTGGGAAAGCTCTGAGCGTATGAAAATGTCTAAAGATTTATTCCGAAAGGTTTCGACAAGTGCTTTGACCGTCACTTTCCCGTAAGATTTCGTCTTTAGTTTATTTATAATTAATGAAAGCTGGTTGAATAGTATTCGTCAATTATTGAAGAACCTTGTGACAACTAGTTTAACTGGTGTTCCAGTGTTTGTACGTCCCTTTTATTGGCGTAATGAAGACAAAGGACCTTTTTGATTTTTTCCCAATCCCCATCAAATACGTCATACGAGACCAAAGCGCCGACGACTTTTTGGTGGATACTTTGCATAATGGCCTCACTATCTCAAAGTTCTTCAGGATTGACTCTACTGAATGCACGCAAAAAATGTATTGGGTGGGATTACCATCTAATACTCTAAGCTCCTTCACACAGTCCGACAACCTGCCAATGGCTTTTAAGACTGCCTCGGACCATGGTCACTGAAGGGGCCTAACTTTCAAGTGTAACTGTGTTTTCTTGCAGTATTCACTCAATGCGGGTAAGCCTTATTTCGACCGAGCGGACTTGTTCCATGAACCTATTCATGGCACCAGTTAAGGTGGTTACCGAGTTCTTCAATTCTTCCATTATTATCGCCTAGAGGAACAGGAAACAACAAAATTCTATTTTTACGCTTTGATTGAGCTACTGAAATACAACACACTCTAACAGTCTATGATAAATTTCTAAAATTATGATTTTAAATTTCCTGTCACTATCGTGCTATCGTGGAAAAAATGAAAAGCAAGATAAAACGTTGCACAAACCCACAAAAAAAGTTTTATTAAATTTTTCATAGATTTTTTGTAAGAAATTTTTTTATATTTTTGAAATTTTGTTACTTTTTACAGATTTTCTGTATAAATTTCCTTTTAATTTTTTTTTTGTATAGAATTTTTTTATATCTTGTGAAAAATTTTTTTCCTTTTTTTATTTTTTCCTAAGAGTTCTTTTATTTTTTGTATAAATTTTCCTTTTTTTGTATAAATTTTCTTTTAAAATTTTGTGTAAATTTTCTTTTTTCTTTTGGATTTTTTGCATAAATTTTCCTTTTTTTATAAATTTTCTTTCATTTTTCGTATAAATTTTCTTTTAATTTTTTTGTGTAAATTTTCTTTTATTTTTTGTATAAATTTTCTTTTGGATTTTTCGCATAAATTTTCCTTTATTTTTTGTATAAGAATTTTTTTTAATTTTTTTTTATAAATTTTCTTTTTTTTATAATTTTTTTTATTCTTTGTGTAAATTTTCTTTAAGATTTTTTGGTATGAATTTTTTGTATGTTTTCTTTTAAATTTTTTTGGTATAAGTACTTTTATTATAATTTTTCTTTTTTATTTTTTTGTTTAAATTTCCTTTTAGATTTTTTGGTATACAATTTTTTATTTTTTGTTTGAGCCTTAGCTTGAGAAAACCCCTTTTTTTGTTATACCCTCGCGGAATGTCCGTATGTATCCTTTTTGATAACCCACTATAACATTTGTGGATACCTACTAGGGTACGAATTTCTTCACGTTTGCTCTGATAACCGTCTGTGATTTAATTTTGGAATTACCTAGAATATCAGGTTTTCGAAGGAGGGTTTATTATTTTATTACTTTTTATTATTTTATTTTTTATAAGTCCGTAGACATCGCAGGCACGTTACTATTTTATAAGGGAACGAAGTTTTATTGAGCGGGTCCCTGCTCGGGCACCAGTTAAGGATTTTCCACTTGTTACACTACAAAAATCTTTTTTAAAAGCGCATTCAACTCTTTTATTGAACAAATTTAACTTTATAATTTTAACAAATTTAACTTTACAATTTTAACTATTTTATAGTTTTATAGTACGTCCGATGTCAATCGCTCTGTAGCTAAGACAGCCAATTTGGTCTTCTGCTTGTTGCCTGCCAACCTCTGCTTCCTATTTCAATCACGTTGAGCCACCATGTTCAGGCGCATAAATGCTGGTTTAGCACAATTGCATTTTTGGCGTGAATTGGCTGATCGAGCTAGAATACACTGTTTGGTAACTTGACCCTTAAGTAAACCGGACACGCGTGTGGAAGTTGGCAAACAATATTAATAGCTGATTAGGCTGAATTAATTTTGTTGGCACTGTTGGCCGCATCATTAACTTGCATATGTATGTGTTTAGAAAACTTTATTTATTTTTTGTTTGTTTCGTTTTGCTATTTTTTCAAATGTTTTCGACTTTGTGCTTGTAACACCAAAAACAAAATGTTTCTTGTTTTTGCCTTATTGTAGCAATACTGTAATCTTGTATTTTTGCATCATGGTTAACAATTTTTAAAATTTTTTTGACAACTTGAGATTATTATCGATAACTTTGAAAAATCATTTGTCATCTTGGGATTTTTTTTAATACAGTTATACTCCTTCCACTTAGTAAATTTTTTCTTTGTAAATTTGTTTTGCTAACATACGTCATTTCGTTTTTTACGTTCATTTTTTTTAAGAAGAAGCGCAATTCTTCGTGGCAAGGTCAATTAAGTATTTGGAGCAAAAATAAGACAAAATACAATGAAATTAAAAAAAAAAAAAATTATTACTATTTTTAAGACGAAAAAAGTGATTTTTTATATTAAAATTTATCTACGTGTTCCGATATATGCTGATATAAATAAAAAAATTTCAGTAGTTTTGTTGTTTGTTATGATAGAATTTCTCTCGTGTAGACTTAACGTTACAAGTGTTGCCTACTTTAGCGGTTCATAGATGAAATCAGCGGTTTTAAACATATTTTATTTTTGTTTCAGAACTTTGTTTTATGGATATGAAGTGGTCAATAATGTGTGTTTGTCTATCCTGTATTGTTTTTCTCCATTTGTTACTTTCTGTCTCAATCTATAGAAAATAGATTTTTACGGAGTTTCGTGATTTTTTGAAAACCCTGTAGTTTATTTTCTTTACAAAATATCCAAAGAACAGGGTTGTTCACACAATTAATGTTAACTTTTGTTGACTGTTTATACAAAATGTTTCACGCTACTTTTCTTCACTCTACGTTGCGTCGCAAAGTTAACTATGAGACAAAACCTTCTTTACTTATATTAATTAACGTATAAACTAAATGAGAATTATAATGAAGGTGGAAAACTAACGTCAAAAACAAAATATATTATAAATTTTTCAACCATATTTGAAAAAAGCATATTTATTTGTAACATTTGTCAAGGTTGAAAACCGATGCCGTTATAAATACCAATACCGATTAAATGCAGTTTAAAATTTAATACCGTTTCCCTCAATACCGGTATATATTGATATTTTGGTTTCGGTATTTTAAAATATACTATTTACAATGTATTGTAAATATAATTTGCCATATATTTTATATTTTACTTTTTATTTATTTATATATTTTATTCTTAAAGCTATTTCAATGAAAACGAAAGATATAGTCGGTCAAGACCTACTATATGATACCCTACACAATTGTTTACGAGCATAAAAATTCGAGAAGGGGACTTATATTACACCTGCGGCCAATTTTACTAAATGAAACATAAAATAGTTAATATACAGTTCAATACCATTTATTGTTGTGGATAAATTCATATTTTTCCTGTTTTCCTTAAATGAATTTCTACATACCTTAAGAAAAGATACCAATATGTGTTATTTAGAAAATGTAGATCGAAAACCATTCCTGTTTTATCCGGTGTTCCCCAAGGTAGTAATCTCGGCCTCTTATTATTCCTAATATTTATAAATGATTTACTAGCTTGCATTAAGAATTATAGATTATTAATGTATGCTGAAGATGTAAAGCTGTTCCATAGCTTTAACTATTCCTATCAATGTTCCTTACTCCAATTAGATCTTGACAAACTTTGTGATTAGTGTACGGCGAATCTAATGATTCTGAATTTAAGAAAGTTTAAACACATGATGTTCTACAGAAGAAGACCAGTACTCCATAGATATACAATAAATGAATATCAGCTCGATCTAGTTGAAGAATTTCTTGATCTGGGTGTACTGCTTGATTGTAAACTAACCTTTAATTCCTATTATAAGGTAAAAGGAGTTTTAAGTTTCCTCAAGCGTTGGGGAAAAGAGTTTAATGATCCTTACGTTTACAAGCAATTATTCACATCTCTCGTAAAACCAATCCTGGAATATATTGAGGATATTGGAATATCCTCAATACGAAGTTCATATAAAAAGAATTGAATCGGTCTAGAAACAATTTCTCTTATTTTGTCTTCGTAATCTTCCATGGAATCGTAATATTAATTTACCATCATATGAAAGTCGATTACAGCTTATTGATCTCTCTACTCTTGAAAGTAGGAGAAAACATATAAATATTTGGGCCCTATAGGTCACCGGGCCCGGATGGCATTTTTCCGGCCATGCTACAGAATGTTAATGTCATCTCACTACTCGTGGAGGTATTTACGGAATGTCCCAAAGTGAGATATATTCCCATTTTTATACCCAAGGCGGGTAAGACGACTCACTCGAAGCCCAAGGACTATAGACCGATCTGCCTTTCGTCTTTTCTACTTAAGACAATAGAAAGGATTATCGATCTGTATCTAAGGAGGCGCATAGGAACTTAGGTCATCAGCGACGCTCAACACACCTATCTTAAAGGTAAGTCTGTTGAGGGTGCTCTGCATGATGTGGTGAGTTATATTGAATGGGGTCTGTTGCATAAGGAATACACCTTGGCAGCTTTAGATTAGGTATTAGGGAATTCCTAATTTTCCTAATTGAGTGGATTACCCTGGTGCTAAGTAGTAGGGTTATCAACTCGAACATGGGAGACACGAGCATAAGGAAGCTCGTGGCAAGGGGCACACCGCAGGAGGGGGGGGGGTTCTGTCTCCATTATTGTGGCTCTTGGCAGTGAATGTCATATTGAGACAGTTCGATGCTATGGGAAGGAAGATCGCAGCCTATGCTGAAGACATGGTAATGTTTGTCTTGGGTAAATTTCTACCCATCAGCGAGGTCATGCAATCAGGGCTGCGAGAACTTCCCCTTTCGACCAGCAGTAATGGATTGGAGGTCAACCTTAAAAAGACTGAACTAGTTCTGTTTACCAGAAGATATAAGGTTGAGGCATGGTAGAACTCAAATTGTCAAGGGAAGCCAAGTACTTGGACAGCAAATTTTCATGGAGAAGAAATACTCAGGAAAGGGCCAGGAAGGGACTTAATGCCTACTACGCATGTAGGAACTCTATAGAGAATAACTGGGGTCTGAAGCCGATAGTTGTGTATTGGATAAACACATCAGTTGTGAGAACTATCCTCACTTATGGATGTTCGGTCTGGTGGGAGGCATTAAGAAAAGGAACTTATAGGAACATTCTCTCTAAAGTTCAGAGATGTGCTTCAATTGGCATTACAGGTGCCGTGAGAAGTACACCTCAGGCAGCACTGTACACTGCGACATTCTCGTCAATGAAATAGCCGACGAGCTAGCTCGCAAAGGCTCAGAGCTGGACAGGTCTTTTGCGAAGGTATCGGTTAGGATTCCAATTGAGTCATATTTCATGGCTATAAGGGAATAGACTTTGGGACGAACTAATCATGCTTGGAAGAATAGAACGGTCTGCAAGATATTTAGAGCATTATGGCCTAGTATTAAACTAGCAGATTAGAAACATATTCTGGGCATGAATCGTGGGAATCTAAGGCCATTGTGGGTATGATTACTGGTCACTTCGCAATAGAGAATATGAATAGTAAGTGGGACATTGGCACGTCATACTTTTGTAAGACGTGCGATGATGTGGAAGAGATAGAGACAGTAGAGCATAAACTTCGTCATTGGTGGAGCTTCAGCGTAGTAGACTGAAGTGGTTTGGAAGCCACATGCTATTACGGATAAAAGAACTTAGTAACCTTATAGGGTTCGTAATGGGGATAAAGTGGTTCAGGGGGGTGCTCGTTATTAACTGATGGGTCTTAGGTTCCTCAACTTTCTTTTCTTTTATTATTCTATTGCCTTATCTTGCTAAGGTTTTCCTTTTTCTCTTAGTCTTTCTTGGCATTTCTAAAG
Organism: Protocalliphora azurea; assembly: GCA_932274085.1. Lineage (NCBI taxonomy): Eukaryota > Metazoa > Arthropoda > Insecta > Diptera > Calliphoridae > Protocalliphora > Protocalliphora azurea. The sequence goes on from OW026522.1 coordinate 61,782,188, forward strand.
GGATCACAATAGACCGAATGGTCTCTGGATGGAGGCGTGAAGACGTCACCCTTTTGAACCTAACCTATATGAATATTTCATTTGTAATTAATTTAGTAAATGGTTCAATTAAATCGGAGTTTCTGTTACGTAAAATTGAATTCGTAATACCAAATCGTCTAACTAGATGCCAACTTCGATCTCACGTGATGTATAATAAATCAATTCAACAGTTTTTATCCTTATAATGATTTGTCAGTAAATCCAATCTGCATTAAGAGGATTATTTTTAACTTAGTTAAATAATAAGACTTTATTATTGAATGATTATGAAAAACATTTTATTGTAAATAGCTTGCAACGTGGAAATAGTACACTCATCACTACTATTTTCACGTACATATTTCTTAATATATTAATTTATGAAATTACTACCATTTTTCCCTTTTTTTACTATTTCATTTATGTATTTTTAAGTATTTTTATTTTTCATACTAATATATTGAATACTTTATTAGTAATAGAAAATTACATCGAGCGCCCCTACTGTAAATTCTACAAACACACACACATGTACCACAACTGTTTTAGTTGTGAAGTTGATGTTGATAGTCAACAAGCAATATAATTCTTATTTAGTTGATACATGATTAAGTATAAGTAAACAAAGTTTGGTTACAGTCGGGGCGATTCAAAGAAGACAAGAATCCGCCACATAAGTCTCTGATATTATTTTATATAATTGAAAGAGCCGATTAGATTTTGCGAAAGTAGAACATAATCGTATTTTGCACGTTCAACTTCAGCTGGGTCTCTAAATAAATTTTACACGAGTGACTTCTGTTGCTCGTTCTCATGAGTAGAATATTAACCCGTAGAAGTGCATAGTAATAGTATTTTGAGAAGTAGCTAGACACTAGTTTTAAGAAACCATAGTACGTATTGTAGAAAAATATACGATCTTCGATCCCCGAAGCTGCCACCTGAACCAGAAGCCGATCCTGCCGTAAACCCGAACCAGTTTGACAGCCGAGTGTGTCGAAGCCGATGCTACTACTGAATGAAGCCTACTATAAGCCGAATAACTGAACCGAGCATACTATAAGCCGAATAACCGAGTCGAGCCTATTACAAGCCGACTAACCGAAGCGAACTTATTATAAACTGAATAACCGAAGCAAACATATTCTAAGCTGAAGAACCGATCCGATCCTAATATAAGCCGAAGAACCGAAATAAGCCTAGTTGAAGAAGAAAAAATTGAAGAAGATATTTATTAAGCCGATGGTATCCGAATTGAAGTAATCGAAAATATTCTCTCGTAATATCTTTATATTTTGTATTTGAAATATTTTTGAAGTATTCAATAACAATTATTTTAACCCCCCAGAAAGGGTAAATCAAACATCTTATTACTTAAGGTTTGTGGATCCGTAAGTAGACCCTGGAGGCGACTAAGTTACCTCAGCCGACGACAAAACCACGTTATAAGCTTCAAGAATAATTTACATGCTAGCCTGTAAGAAATAATAATTTCAGTGGTTACTAAATAAATAAAATAAATAAAAACACTTAATTTAGCAACACCTCTATAATAGGAAATTGTGGATCTCCTTCCGGATTTAAACAAAGGTATAATAAAAGATTTTTTCCAAACTTCAAAAAAAATAACCACTAAATATTAATATGATGAAAAAGTAGGTTATTGGAGATATAAGAGAATGTAAACATTTTATAAATGCAGCTTTTACATTTATGAGAATATTTTAGATTCTGTACAGCTGTCATTACCATTGATTTATCTAACGTTGGACAATTTATTAGGATGGCATCGGGAATTGAATATGGATAATTGGAAAGTTGATGTAATTATTTAACAGAATAGGCGGATGAGAAGAAAGTAGTAAACATATCGCAAATATCTGCATCGTTTGAGGATTCTTTATCTCCAAACTTCATCATGTACGGATATCCAGTTACTCGATGCTTAGAATTTACAAACTGGTAATTAATATTTGTTTTTCAAAATTTTCAAGCTATTGAGCTGATTTGTATTTGGAATAATGGATTTCTTAAAACATTTAAATAAGCCATCATAGAATTTATTCAAAATGATATCAATATTACGAGGTCATACTTTATTGTAAGGAATATATTAATTTGAAATAATTAGCTTTGCTAAAATCAAAAACCATCTCTTTATTATTTGCGGAAATAAGAAAGATAAAATTATTATTAGTAATAAGAGTCTGTTTAATGTAATATATATAGAAGAATATTGAAAAAATACAAGTTGATCTTCAGTTCTCTAATAATTTTTATTAACATTTCTATTTAGGGGTAAATAATTTCATAACAAATAAAAAAATCTTTATAGTCTAGTTTTCTTTTTTTTAACATTTGTGAAAAGTTCAAATTTTAACAATTGAAGATAAGCAGAAAAATTTAAATTTTTTGTGTGCTTAGAAATTTTGTTGGTGCTAACTGGAATTCTGAAAGTTTATTGTAAAGGATCGTCTAATTTTGTATTTGAATATAACTTGGAATTGGAAATTGTTTCTAATAAATATCTTGTTTCAATATTTTTGTAAATTACGTAGATCGAGTTTCATTATAGTCAGGAGGATTATATATATAACTAAACCTTCGGCGTTGAGTTTTGGGAGAATTTTCGAGGGACAGTCTAATTTCCCGTTTCCTTGAAAAAGTTAAATAAAATTCCTGATTCCTCGCACTTCTCGTATAAGTGTTACCTACATTTCACAATACGAAAAGAAAATAAGTCGGAAAGGAAAAGTAAACACAACCCCACTTACACATAAAAGTGTAAATAGGATGACCAAGCGTTTTAAATTTCAAAATTTAAATTTTAGTAATAATTAATACATTTTTGTTTGTTTCGAAATCCTAAAACATCGAAATTCGTAAACGATAATATTTTACGTTAAAATATTTTGAAAATTAACTTTCGATTCGGATTCTAATATTATTTTTTTTTAATTAATATTGTGATGGTCACCTAATTTGTATACGTATATAAACTTCAAAATATTTTTTTTATCACATTATTAAATATTTACACACAAATGTTTGTATTTGATCATGGAGAACTGAACATTCCCTAAAATGACAAAATACATAAATTTATAATTCATACACTAAACTCCATCTAATCACATATACACTTATATGTATTTACTCAACATCTTATTATTTGGTTGATCATAATAAGAATAATTATCCAGCCAAGAGTCTTCCGGCTGAGAACATCGTAGGATCCAATTAAAGTATGTAAAAGTTTGCAAATTATTTATATTCTTGTTTGAATCGTTATAGATATATATATAAATGTACTCTATTTTCCTCATTTTTAATTTGTATAAACAGTGACAGATTCAAACTTGTTAAATTTTGTTTAATGAATGTTATATTACTACATATATATAGAAAAAATACATACATAGAAATACATCAAAACTTCGATAATAAAATAATCTTCTTTTTTCCTATCATTTTTAAATAATTTAAAATCAAAAATGTTACATAGATTTTTTATAATTAAAGGGTGACCATATATAATTTTGTACAATTAATTGTTCATTATTTTAGTACTTTTTGTTTCATTTCAAAAATCGTTACAATTCGAGAAAGTACTCCATATATTAATTAAATTATTTTAATATTGTTAATTTAAAATTTGGACTATATAAATATTAATAAATCTTATTATAATGATTATGAATATCGATTAAGTATACAATTATTCATCATTGCGAAAGATGAAGTTGGAAGTATGAGGTAGATAAGGTTTCGATAATTTAGGTATAATTTATTACTTAGGCTGACAACCATTGTTTACTACTATTAGCATGGCGGTAGTGTAGCAATTTACAACTTGAGCTACACAACTTTTAGGGTGTACTATTTTTTTTTGTCATTTCTGTTTGTTTTCGTTTTTATATACAAGTTACCCAAATTTAAAATCTGCTGTAACTGATTAATAATTTTGTTTATTTATACATTTGGGAACCCATTACACCCTAACGACGAATACGGCCAATTAATAGGTAGCAAAGTTTCCAAGATACTTCATCTTATTGTTTAGAATCGTTATAGATTTTTGGTGTGGAAATTTTCATATGGAAATTTTATTTCCATCTTCGTTTCTTATAACTGCTTTTATTTTCGTGATTTGTTAATTTGGATAAAATTGCTTATAGTTTATTTAAACGATTATCAATTCTAATATTTACTTTTTATCAGACAAATGTATTCAGGGTTTGGGGTTGAACTCGGGAAGCTATTCTAGTATAGTATCGGTTTAATTGTCATTCGTCTCTTACTCTTCTCTATTTTTTTCGCTTTCTATTTCTATTCTATTCTTTGGATTTCATTTGCTCTTTCTTTTTAAATTTGTTTTCTGTACTATGTTGATTTTTCCAATGTTTGGATATAAAGTGTATTGAAATTTGATAGAAAGTTATTGATTATTTTCCCAGCTCTGAACGTGACGGTTTGAGATGTACATCCCTAATAGAACACTCAATTGATACTGGAAATACGGTCCCTATCAAACAGAGATATTACCCAATTTTGCCGGCTAGGGAAAAACTTTTATGCGACGAGATTGACGGCATGTTGAAGTTAGGTGTTATTGAGGAGTGTCCAGCATCTTCTTGGTCATCTCCTGGGGTTTTGATTGTGAAGCCCGGAAAAGTACGAGTTGACAGCCGAAAATTAAATACAGTGACGACTAAAGACGCATACCCTATTGCGAACATAGACGTACTCCTTTCGAGACTTCCTAAAATTTAATTAATAATATAATATTATTATATTATTAATTAAAATAAATTAACAAATAAAAACTTAATTAACCTATATGGATCTTATTGGTCCATTTCCGCGCACCAAAAGTGGTAACATAGGGATTTTAATTATTCTCGATCATCACACAAAATTAAAATTTTTGAAGCCACTAAAGAAATTTATTACGAAATCTATTGTTGATTACCTGACAGGGGAAATTTTTACTTGCTATGGAGTACCCGAGACTATAATTTCGGGTAATGGTAGTCAGTTCAAGTCAAGGAAATTTAAAAAAATTTGGACAGGACTACAAAATTTTACGAAATGAGAAATTTCTGGCGGACACGGAAATAGAAAGACAAGACTTTACTATGAGACTCGATCAGGACTAAAATCAAGGATGAGTACGAACGTAATATGAGATCATAGAAAAGCTGTGGTGAAGAAGAAAATCGGGAATGTAATTCCAACAGTTAGAGGAAATTAACAGTGGTTTACCATCGACATATGGACTTAATTTCTGTAGAATTTATTAAAGTGGTCATTATTTTTCAGATAAAGTCATCTGCAAGCTTGGCTCTTAATCTGCTATGTGATAATGACAATTTTTATTAACATTTTTATTTAGGTAAATAATTTCATAAAAAAATACAATCTAGTTTTCTTTTCTTTATACATTTATAAATTACTGAACATTTTTTCATTCTGATATATATAAGTTTTTGTTGTGAGAAGTCGAAATTTTAACAATTGAAGACAAACAGTAAAATTTATTTTTTTTTGTGTGCCTTGGAAATTTTGTTGGTGCTAATTAGTATCCTGAAAGTTTATTGTAAAGGATCGTCTAACTTTGTATTTGCATATAACTTGGCATTGGAAATTGTTTCCAATAAATATTTTGTTCCGATATTTTTGTAAACTACGTAGATCGAGTTTCATTATAGTCAAGGGGATTAGATATATAACTAAACCTTCGGCGTTGAGTTTCGGGAGAATCTACGAGGGACAGTCTAATTTGCCGTTTCCTTAAAAAATCTTAAATAAAATTCCTGATTCCTTGCACCTCTTGTATAAGTGTTACCTGTATTTCACAATACGAAAAGAAAATAAGTCGGAAAGGAAAAGTAAACACAACCCCACTTATACATAAATGTGTAAATATGATGATCAAGCGTTTTGAATTTAAAAATTTAAATTTTAATAATAATTAATACATTTTTTTTTTTTAGAAATCCTAAAACATCGAAATTCGTAAACGATAATATTGTTACGTTTTTATCTTTTAAAAACGGTAGTTTATTTCCTTTAAATAACCCATATACTTTAATTGCAAATAAAAGCAGTTTAGTAGTTTAAAAGTTGTAACGACTCTTTATTTTATTTAAAAATGTACAGTTTAAATAGTCACTTTGTGTTTTAATACACACACTTAAATTACACACTATACAGCACACTTTAATAATGTACAAGAATATACAGCCAAGGCAGTTAATTTGTTTTTAGTTAACGACGCTTCAAATTAGACTGACTCCATGGTGTTCTCACGCCCAATTTATATACACTGCATTACCTCCTAGATGTTTCTCGAAAGCTCTATATCTTTCCAGAATGTTCTTATTGGACAAACTAGAGTTTTCGATGTTAATGTTAGCAGTTTAAAAATTTAGTGTTGCCATACTTACAAACAATGGTGAAAGCTTTTATTCAATGTTGTAGGTTTACAGCTATGTTAATAATATCTACAGATATGTTGTTATTATTTAATTTTAAACCAGCCGTTAAAACCGTTATATTTTAATTCAAGTACAATTTTGTAACAATATTTTACGTTAAAATATGTTGATAATTAACTTTTGATTTGGATTCTAATGTTAATATTATTTTTTTTTATTTTTTTAATTAAAGTAAATTTTTAACTTAATATTGTGATAGTCATCTAAACGTATAAAAACTTCAAAATATTTTTTTTATCACATTAATAAATATTCAAATACGCAATAACAAACACATTTTTACACAAAAATATTTGTATTTGATCATGGAGAACTGAACATTCTCTCTCATACACCAGCGAAAGGTAGAAAGAAGGACATAAAAATGTTAATGCGTTTGTGTATTTTATTTGTTTACGCTTTTTGTTGCGAATGTATTTGCGATATCTAGAACACAAAAAAAAAATACTAATTTTTTCTTGCGCTCTTTGTTATGTGTTTTGTTTTTGCTTAACCATGCGACATAACCTTGCTTTGTTGAAAGCTAGAACACATCTAAATGATTTTTTGTCTTATATTCATACCCAAATGTTTAGCTTCCTTAACACTTGTGTTGTGTATGTGAAAATACCGAAATCATTCGGCTCCGGAGTGCAATGGGCGACTTTGCCTGTCATACACTAAATTCGTCTAATCAAATATACATTTATATATACTCAACATCTTATTTTTTGGTTGATCATAATAAGAATAATTATCTAACCAAGATATATATATATATATATATATATATATATATATATATATATATATATTATTTCTATTTTTCTATTTTCCTCATTTTTTATGGGTATATAAGGAGTAATAAAACAGTTTAAATTTGAAAAGTTACAATATTTTTTTTATACTTTGTATAAATAGTGACAGATACAAATCTTTTAAATTTTGCTTAATGAATGCTGTATTATTCCTACTTATATCTTGATAAAATTAATTATACGTCATATATAATTGGAAGTATGGGGTAGATAAGGTTTCGATAATTTAGGTAAAATTTATTATTTTGGCTGATAACCATTATTTACTACGGTAGGATTCAGAACCAATGTAGCAAATTACAACTTGAGCTACACAACTTTTATTGTGTACTATTTCCACTTAATTTTTTTTGACATTTCCGTTTGTTTTCGTTTTTATATACATGCTACCTAAATTTAAAATTTGTTATAATTGATTCATAATTTTGTTTATTTATTTATTTGGGAACCTATTACACCATAACGACGAGCACGGCCGATTCATAAGTAGCAAAGTTTTCAAGATATTTCATCTTATTGTTTAGAATCGCTACAGTTTTTTGTTGTAAATAGGTTTCTAAAATTTTTAATAATGAGTTTGCAGAAATATATTTAAGTATATATTTATTTCCAGAAATTCTTGTCCGCCTTTTTCCAGTCAATACTGATAAACTTTATTTTTAATATTTGTTATTAACCAAAATTAATACAAAACAATCGCTAATAAAAACGCGAAGTTTTATAAGTCTTTTTGTACATACATACATACAATTTTAAAATTGATTAATTCATTAAAAATTTTCAATTTAAGCAAGTCAACAAAATGGTAGAGAAAATTGTTTTGCAAATAATTTTACGTAATGCATGTCTCCGTGCAAGACAATATGTTTCGACGAACTTACTGAAGTTACCCAAACTTTCTCACTTCTGTAAGTGAGAGCGCACAATAGAGAAAGTCCTCATTACTGAAATGTTTTGAAAACCTTTTACTTTTTGAGAGAGTAAATTTGAGAATACTGTCATTTGCCCGAAATTAACTAAAAGTTAGTTGAACACAGCTAGATAATAGAGTTAAATAAAACTTGTCCATCAAGTCAAAATTTTATGAGATCGACTTTTAATTTAATTTGTTCGCATACATTTTAACTGCCTATACTAGGCTTGAAAACTATTTTTTTTCGTCTATCAATAACTGATATATTTATATTGGAGCCATATTTTTTCATTTCAAGTCTTAGTGGGATCAAAAAAAGAAAAGACATGTGAAATTTTATCATATGACAAGTTTTCAATAATTTAAGTTTTCTGTGACTGCGATGTACGTTATTCAGAATGTTTTTTCTTATATCATTTGATGTTAATATTAATGATAGGTTTAATTAAATATATTTTAATAATAAATTTAAATACGTTTAATATTTGGTTTGAATATTTTTTCTTAATTTTCTCCGAGAGAACAAAACATTTAGCTTAAAATGTTACAGCAAGGACCATTTTTAATTAGATCCAGGCTGCATTTATACATGCTTTATATAATATATAAAAAATTTAAATAAAAAAACTGCTCGAACTGCCATCTGCCATTTGACGATCATAAATTGCCTACCAAAGCTATTTCAAAATTTATATTACTTTGGAATTTGCTACAATATAATAGCTCTTTCTTATCCTTCCTTTATAAATTTTTATTATTATTTATTCAACTTATTTGTGTCGAATATTAACTTGATACTAACATTCGTATGGGATTTATTTTCGGAAGAGGGAGGCGTTTATATGAGAGCTGTGGTCAATTGTGGACCGATCTTCATAAAATTTTATACTTATTCAGAACTTATTTGCACCAAATTTCATTAAAATATTCTTATTTTTAAGACATTTTTGAGTGCCTCAACTCTATTCCGGGGGGACATTTGTATGGAGCTAGTTGAAATAATGGTTCGGTCACAATCAATTTCAATAGGCTTCGTCCTTGTATCATAAAAGATCTACGTGCCAAATTTCATTGAATTATCTTTAAAATTGCAATCTGCATTTTGTGCACAAGGTTTACATGGATAGCCAGCCAGACGGACCGACATCGTTAGATCGATTTAAAAAGTGATTCTGAGTCGATTGGTATACTTTAAGGTGGTTGTTGGATAACTTTTTCTATGCGATACAAACATCAACTCAAACGCATAATACCCCAATGGGCCCTCTGTATAAGATCTATATTGGTATTGCTTGCTGTTCCCCATAATTGTATTCAATAAGACCAAATTGGTTTTAAGATGCTTTTAAACATAACGACTTTGCAGTCAAGGCTTAATTTTGATTGGTAGTTGATTAGCCAGTGCATATTAGAAGCTTTAATTCTCATATGAAGCCTCTTGGCTTCAATATGAAGACATATGAACTAAGGATTGCAGTGTTATCTGCAAATGTGGAGATAATCAATCAATAATTGGCAAATCAGAGGTGTATATTAAGTAAAGTGTTTTTCCGGGAACATTTCCTTGCGATACACCAGCATTTATTTCATAATCTCTTGACACGTGTTCATTATACTTTACCCTGAATAATCGATTTGATAGGTAAGACGACTCTAGTATCTATGTGTACTAGGGACAGTAAACATTTAATTTTATGTATTAGACCTTTATGCCAAACTTTGTCTAAAGCTTGTGCCACACCTAGAAAAATAGCTGAGCAATATTTCTTTTCTTCAAAATATTTTTTTATCTTTCAAGTTAGACGATTAACTTGTTCGATATTGACGTGATGTTCACGGAAACCAAAGGTGGACTGGGATAATACAATGATCGTTTAAAAATGGTATGATTTCTCTTTGAAATACTTTTTCAAATATTTTTGAGAGGTAAGGTAGCAAACTTATTGATCTATATGAGGATGGAACTGTTAAGTCTTTTCTCGGTTTTGGAATCATAATGATCTGAGAGATTCTCCAATTTTTTGGGAAAGTTCCTAGAGTTAAGATCGCATTAAATAATGAATTTAGAACAATTATAGCAACATTCGGTAGGCTTTTATCTATAATGGTGTAATTAAATCATATCCAAGCGACTTTTTCAACTTGGTATGCTCTCGTATAACTTAACTAGCATCCTCATTACTTAACACTATGTTAGCATCTAATACGCTGCTCATCTAGAATAAACAAATGATGTAGGGTATCAAATAATCGGCTCTGACCGACAACATGTTTTTTCGAATAAATTTGCTGAAATTATTAGCAAAACCACATCAAAAGATCATCTTATTATATTATTTAAATTACTTGTTTTTTTACTTGTACTTACTTTGATGCAATAAAACTCACAAGAAAATATATATATTTTTTGCTATATGAATAAATACCCAGCAAAAAGTTTACTTTCCTGGTAAGCTAGCAGGTATAATTGGAAACAAAAATAAACTACTTATTTTTTGCCTGAATAACTAGTTATTTTTGTTCGACTTGTCCACAAATTCATGTAGTTATTTTTTGACTCTAGGGGTACTCAAAAATATGTACCTAAACGAAAACAAAAACAAAAAAAAAAACAAAAAAATTATGCCGTCAGTGAGACTCGAACTTGGACACACACTAACCATTCGTTTTTACTCACTAACGTCTTACTCATTACACCATCTCGCACATAGCATCCTAAGCGACAAAAACTCTATTTAGTTTAAAATATCTTTTTAAACATTTTGCTATAAAAAACTAAAAGCTTCAGAATGGGGTTGAACCAACAACCTTCTGGTTGTTAATCCGGCGCTCTAGCCAACTCATCCACACGATTGCAGTATTACTGCGCTATTATACTATTGAGTACTTATTAATGTAATACAGAGTAGGCAAATAATAATGACGCCTCATTACCAAGAAACTACTTTAATAAGTAGTTGTTATTACCGAAAACCAAAAAGTTTTTGCTGGGTAATGCATAAATTTTAAGTGTTCTTTTCATATTCTGAAGTTTAAGTATGAGTCTAATACTTGATTATACTCTATTTATTCAGAAAAAATTAATAAGATAAAATAAAAATTCCATAAAATTCTGTCTTTAAAGAAAATTTTTTGTGTCTATTATATGTTGTAATTCTTTTTATCAAAAGTTAAAAATTATGTTTACAGTCGATCGAAATCCATATTTTGGAGGTCTAGCTCACGAAAGCAAAATAATTGAACCAAAATATTTTAGGGATTAGTTTATAACATACATATCAATCTTTAATTTTAGGGGGTACATTTGCAACATATTTGGTCCTCATACCCAGCAAAAACTTAACTTCCAATCTTAAAAGTAAGAGCTTCATGTATGCATTATTGTAGTTTTATTCGCCACTCCCAGCATTACTTATTAGTACTTATCGAGGGCTTATATTCAAAAAAGGTTATCTGCAGATTTCCGTTTTTTTTTGCGTTAAACTCTTTAGTTTTGTGATCTTTATCTGCGGTATTAATTTTCAAGTCAAAAGTACAATATGTTTTTCACTTCTTGTTTTTGGACAGTGTTTTGCACAGTGGGGCAGAATCGAAATTTTTTGGAAATAAATCTGTAACTTCTGATCGGCTGGTTGGATTTTCATGAAATTTGGTATAGACGTTGCGGAGCAGTGTACAATGTTAAGTTTGGAAGGGGGGGCACAACAAACCCCTTAGGGGCGGAGCCAAGGGGGCTCAAAGTTAGGTACCTCTGACATAAAAAATTTTAAGTATCTACACTCTTTTTTATCTAAAATAAAATTTTATTTAGCAACATATAATAATTTTACACTTTTCTGAAAGGCAACTTCACAGAGATGACTCTAAGATAAGAAACAAGCCCAATAAATCAATTGGTCATGGTACACACCCTCCCGAATTCGACCCATTTTATATGAAAGTTTTGACTTTAGACCATTTTTCCTCAAATCCCAAAGCACGAATCGACAAGCGGAATATATTTTAAGAATCCTCAATATGTTGTTAAAAGTTTTCAATCAAAATCTACGGGCCTTCGGAAAAATGTGGATTCTATAGCCATAAATGTAAAAAATCCCATTTTTGGAAATTTTGATCAGTTTTTTTTGGAATTCAGGAAAACCCTACCCTGATTGAAATTTGGTTAACGCGCTTTTATTTACATTGATAAGATCCACATTTCTTGCAAATTTCATTAAGATATCTTTATAAACAAATATGTTATTACAATTAAAAATTTGTATTTTCTCCCAAATTGTGCCTTTTGTTTGGTTTATTTCTAAATAGCGAAAGAAATTTTAAAAATATGTATTCCAAATTAAGCTTGTCCTTTAGCATATATAATTTCCGATCTTTTGCAAAAAGATTCAAGTCAATATCATGCCTCATTTCAGAAATATGCGCGTTTAAACTTTTATATTTCCAATTTATTGTATATATGACTATATTTTTACAAACTTGCAACTTTTGCCTTTAGTTTTGCGTGAATAATTACTTAGAAAATTATGAATATTTCTGTATACTTTTAATAATATCTATACACAAAATATTTTTATAAAAATAATTAACAAATATTTTTTATTTCTAATAGGGTTGCAACATTTCCCAAATTTAAGTAAATCTTTATCCTTTTCTAAGCATTCGTATATTCCTGTTAATGAATTTAAAATAACAAAACAAACAAAAAATGTCCATTTTAACTTAATCAATATTATTATTTTTGGTATTTATCATCTTCCTTAATAAATATTCTATTTGAAATACGATTTTTTATTACTTATTTACATTAAATTTATGTAGACAATTTTTCTAATATTTTAATCTTATACTACTTATTTTCTATAAAATAATCTGTTGTATCTGCATACATATCTAAAAGATAATAAAGGTCTTTCAAGTCTTCAGTATTTTGAGTTGATAAAGGTTCATAATAAATCCAACGTTTTCTCATTGATGATAGTACAGGTATGAGGACAATAACAATAGGCTATTAAAAATATCCTCGTTTTGTGACGTTCTGGAGCATTTCCTGTAGCTGAATAAATCTGTAAGCTCTCGAAGTGGAAGAATATCTCGTTCAATTATAATTTCGCCATGGCACAATACATTATGTACTGTTGGTGTTATTTCTTTCCTTGGATATAGAGAAACAAGTAGTTTAGATATTTCTGTTGCATATTTTCCAAATCGAGCAGAGTTAATTTTATGCGTACTATTAATTGCCATGTTAGTCCTTTCAAGTAACTCTTTATTAATACCAGTTATTTTTGATGTAATTTCTAAATTTCCGAAAAACCTTCTTGCTGTGTTTCCATCATTTGAACTACCACCACACGGTGGGGTCAAACGCAAATTTTTTGGTAATAAATCTGAATCTCCTAAACTACTGGTCGGATCAAATTGAAATGTATGGAAGAGTTGTAGAGGAGGACCTAAGCTTTCAGAAAAATCATCTTGTAGTCACCCTGTGATAACACGAGATAAGCTACAGGGTGTCAAAGTTGACTACCTCGAGTATGTAAAAGTTAAAAAAAATCGTAACTTGTACAAATGAAGTCCGATTTTAAAGATTTTTATATTTCTGGAAAGTGCTTGGCAAGATAAAAAAATAAAAAATAAGCTTACTCATCTAAGTTATCTCTTACAGTTAAAAAGATATTTACGCTTGAATTTTGAATTTTTGATTTTTTGGCTCGACTTTCTTTCGTTTTTCGGGAATAAGTCCGGAGATATATGAGGTAAAAATTTTTTAAAAATATTCTGTAATTTGCTACATATTTCAAAATAATATGCTGATTATTTTTGGATTATCTCAATTCGTCTAGACGTGAAAAATATTCAAAGTCAGCACTCTGAAATTGACATGAAAAATTGCTATTTTTTTAAAAAAATATAGTACAACTCATTCACTTTTTTCTCAAAGTTCCGTTAATAAAAAAATTTTTTCCTTATTAATTTCAAAAGATAAGGCTTCATAAATAGTTAATAAAGAAATTTTGAATTGATTTAAGTTTGCACCCTACATCCAGCATTGGCCGAAAATTGTCAATTTTAAAAAATTGTTTCATTTTTATCGATTAATAAAAAAATGTCACGCGAGCTTTTTTAAATTTGGTACCCATATTTTTTATAGAAATAGATTTAGAATGATTTAACACTAAACTGCTTCCCGCCCGGCCAAAAACGGAGTGGAGATTTTATGTTAAAAGTCAGTTTTTTTAACGACTATTTTTTAAAGAATATTAAAAGCATATTAGCATAATATTTTTAATATTATTTCTTATGTAATGTATAAAACACAAATCAAGCTTTCATTCCTAAAAAAATCAATAAAATAGCTCCAATAACCTATTTTTGGTAATTTTTCAAAAATAAATTTTTTTTAAAAAATAGCTGAAAATCCAAAAAAATTTAATTTTTTTAATACAACTCCACTAATTTTGCAAATATTTTAAAAATGTTAAAAGAATATAAAAATAGACTTATTTACCAACGATATATAAAATGTTGATATAGGTCATTTAATAATAGTAATATAATGGCCTCAAAACTACCAAGCCACGTCAAAAGTTGCAAAATTCACTATTTTGTTCCGTATTTCCATATGTGTGTATAAGTAACATTTTAGTTTTCTAATGTATTATGTAGGTATATATTTGTTATTATAAAGTAGTAAATTCTTTATTTGAGTAATGTTTATTTAATTTGTTCTACATATTTACATACTTATTATACATATATCCCGTATATTTATTTTATTAAGAATATATTATCGAAGATATTATTAGAGATTTTCTTGAAAATAATCAGAAACATCAAACGTTAGCAAATTTTTAACTTCCTTAGCTTCGGAAATCTCTTTTTCTATTTCAAGAGTGATTTTTGGTAGCCATCGTGTTCTTATAGAATATATAACTGGATCTGATGATATTAATAAATATTCCATTAAGTCCATCTTTTGCGCCATTTTCGAACATTTTCGGGTATTGATGAGTCGGAAATGTTTAACATCTTTATTTCGGGCTTCCTGTGTTTCTTCTGTTAGCTCTCCCAATGGCAAAATACTATTTTCTATTATTTCTTTACCATGAGCCAATACTTTGTGAATTGTTGGAGTCATTGATTTCCAGGGGTATGTAATGTTAAGTAGTTCTTTAGTTTCGTAAGCAAAAATTTTAAATTTGTCCGCATTAATTTGTTTTTTGCTATTAATGGCTGCCAATATAATCTTAAAACGCTTCAAAATATTTAAGTCAATGCCTGAGATTGAAGATGTGAGTTCCGGATTTTCAAAGAAACGTCTTGCTGTATTTCCATCATTTGAGCTTCCATAGCCATGTAGAGGTTTATCAATTATTAATCCGAGTTGTTCTTTGAATTCTAATTGAATTCTTTTCTTCTCCTCTTTTCGTAATTCGTGAAGTTCCAAATTGTTTTTTACTGTAGCATTTTCCTGCCCGGGAATATTTCTGTACTTCATATCATATGCAAGATGTAAGCAGAACTCCAAAAATCTTATCCTTGCATGGAGTGGTGATATTCCAAATTTTAAAGAATTTTTATTAACAAGGACTTCAAAAAAGCGAGTCATTTCTTGTCGATGACGAAGGCTTATTTAAGCGCATTCGAAGTGGTACCAGAGACGCTATAAACAGCGAGGAATAATTATTTCCAGAATTACTTCCATCCAGTTGTTTGTATTCCGAAAATCCTGATGTTCCATCGCAGCCCCATTTGAATATTAAAATAAGTTCAGAGTCTTTGCATTTTTCAATGTTATCATTGCTGAAGGTAGATATAATTCTAGAGGCAGGATTTTCAAGTAATTGCAATATATTAACTTTAGCACTTTTAACAGAAGCATTAACCGGGTGCTCCATAGGCTGTAAAATATTACTTTTCGCTTCTCTCACTGATTTGCTACTGGGAAAGATATCATATCCTTTTTCGCTAACAGATTTCCTCAAAATCTCGTATTGGTTTCTTGATAATCCTAAATTTAATATTAGAGCTAAAGCATCTTCAGAGGTAAATGGACGATGTTGATTTCGGTGTCACCATGCTTTGGATTATCCGATGTAATCGATTGGGAGAAGCTGTTGGTAACATATCTATAACTTTTTCTACTTCCTTTGGTTGCGTACGTGTTACTAAAGCTTTAAATGTATCTTTTATTTCGGCATTCGTATGTGAATTTAGAATAGATTCCTGTTTGGTCCTCTTTGTTCTTAGCTGAACTTCATCGTAACTTTTTTTTGGTCGACCCTTTTTCTGCTTTCTGACGAAAATTGGTATTTCTCCCTCCAACCACTCTTACTTCATTTTTCTTCTTGATCTTTGGTATTGACCAATCTGAAGCTTTCATCCTTTTTTCGTATGATTTATAAAAATGTTGGAGCTTTAAACTGTCTTCTGCAGTAAGAGTTAAACCAAAAGATACTACTGTATCAATGAGTTTTCTTATTTTTTCTGGACGATATAATATCAGATAGATTATCCCAGATTACTTTGCAAATAGAAGAGTGTTTTAATGTAATCTCCATAATGGTGAATTCACTAATAAATCTGCATATTTTTAAGGATACTTATATATAGAAAAAGAATATTTATATCAGGTAAATGGTGACAGGCAAAAATGAATTAAAAAATTTAAATTTTTGCTCAAAACCCCCAATTTCATTCAGTTTATTTTTATGACCTGTAGTGTTAAACAGGTACGTCAAAAAATGTACCTATGCGATTGTAAAAAAATCATTTTTGTTATAATACATTAATTAAGTAGCTAGGTAAATTATTTAAAAACTTAAAAAAATGTAATAAAAAACGAAGGAAAATATACTTATTTATGTACTTAGGTAATTTTAAAAACCTTTTCAGTAGAAAAAAATTATGAACACTTTAAATAAATTCATTAATAAATATTATTATTTCGTAACAAAAATAAGCAATGCAGTTGAGTGTTTTTAGTGAATTTTGCAACTTTTGACGTGACTTGGTAGTTTTGAGGCCATAATATTACTATTATTAAATTTTATTATATTAAATTTTATTATATATTTTATATATCGTTGAATTGGTAAATATGTCTATTTTTATATTCTTTTAACATTTTTAAAGTATTTGCAAAATTAGTGGAGTTGTATTAAAAAAAATAAATTTTTTTGGATTTTCAGCTATTTAAAAAAAAAAAAATTATTTTTGAAAAATTACCAAAAATAGGTTATTGGAGCTATTTTATTGATTTTTTTAGGAATGAAAGCTTGATTTGTGTTTTATACATTACATAAGAAATAATATTAAAAATATTATGCTAATATGCTTTTAATATTCTTTTAAAAATAGACTTTTAACATAAAATCTCCACTCCTGCATTCGTTTTTGGCCGGGCGGGAAGCAGTTTAGTGTTAAATCATTCTAAATCTATTTCTATAAAAAATATGGGTACCAACTTTAAAAAAGCTCGCGTGACATTTTTTTTATTAATCGATAAAAATGAAACTATTTTTTAAAATTGACAATTTTCGGCCAATGCTGGATGTAGGGTGCAAACTTAAATCAATTCAAAATTTCTTTATTAACTATTTATGAAGCCTTATCTTTTGAAAAATTTTTTATTAACGGAACTTTGAGAAAAAAATGAATTGATTGTACTATATTTTTTAAAAAAAAATAGCAATTTTTCATGTCAATTTCAGAGTGCTGACTTTGAATATTTTTCACGTCTAGACGAATTGAGATAATCCAAAAATTCTTTCAGCATATTATTTTGAAATATGTAGCAAATTACAGAATATTTTTAAAACAATTTTTACCTCATATATCTCCGGACTTATTCCCGAAAAACGAAAGAAAGTCGAGCCAAAAAATCAAAAATTCAAAATTCAAGCGTAAATATCTTTTTAACTGTAAGAGATAACTTAGATGAGTAAGCTTATTTTTTATTTTTTTATCTTGCCAAGCACTTTCCAGAAATATAAAAATCTTTAAAATCGGACTTCATTTGTACAAGTTACGATTTTTTTTAACTTTTACATACTCGAGGTAGTCAACTTTGACACCCTGTAGCTTATCTCGTGTTATCACAGGGTGACTACAAGATGATTTTTCTGAAAGCTTAGGTCCTCCTCTACAACCCTTCGATACATTTCAATTTGATCCGACCAGTAGTTTAGGAGATTCAGATTTATTACCAAAAAATTTGCGTTTGACCCCACTGTGCACCAGTCGGCAGAGGTTTGTCGATGTTTAATCCCGACTCTTCTCTGAATTCATCCTAGATTCTACTTTTCTAAGATATTCTAAGTGTTTTTAAATCCTCGTTGTTTCTGGTAGGTTTTGTTAAATTTTCTGGTACACTTCTATACTTTAAATCATATGCTATGTGCAGAAAATGCTCCATGAACCGTATTCTGCCGTGAAGTGGAGATATTCCGAAAGACAGAAATTCTTCATTAATACTCCTTGCTTTACCAATATCCGAAAATTGTGATTTCGTCTCATCACATAGTGAGCATTTCCAAAAAGAAGATGTTTCCGTAATGGCATTAAAAACCTTTCCATCAATCATTGTTAGACTAAGTTGAAAGGATATGTCGAATGTGTATTGTTTTATGGTTATTATGAATAGGTTGTAAATCATTTATTTCATCTTTAATATATTCCACTAAATCCTTATGGGCCAGTCTTTTCTTCTTAGATCTTGTACTTAAATTATCATATGTCTTGCAGGGTGCTCCAGTTGATATTTTGCACGCCGATATTTCTATATCAGTATCCATCTAATCGGAATGTTTAATTTTTATTCTGTTAGTACGCTGATTCAAGGACTTCATTTTTACGTCATACAACTTTAACAATCTCTCTCTCTCTCTCTCTCTGAGATTTACCAATGACGTCGACTTTTGCATGATATGTAGTTTTTATGAATTCCACTATAGCTTCTAAACGATTAAGATTATTTTTAGATAAACTCCACAGAACACAATACAATTGTTAATGTTTCAATGT
Source organism: Protocalliphora azurea (assembly GCA_932274085.1). Taxonomy (NCBI): domain Eukaryota; kingdom Metazoa; phylum Arthropoda; class Insecta; order Diptera; family Calliphoridae; genus Protocalliphora; species Protocalliphora azurea. The sequence goes on from OW026522.1 coordinate 61,801,444, forward strand.
AATCACCATGGTAATCAACTTCCTTATGATGTTGATAAGGATTAGCTGCGCATTTATATATATATATCTATTAGATATATCGCACAGGTATATATATTTACAGGTATTCTGTGAATTTGCATTAGGTAAAATAGCTGAAAGAGTCAATTTGGAAGAGTACCTATACCGAATTCAATGATATTATATGTTGCTGTTAGGTATTACCGGAAAGGATACCTGTACATTGCCACTAGATCATAAATTTATAACCATCACGAATAGATAAATACATTTGTTAAATTTAGGTAAACACCATAAATGTAAACTAATAAAATACTTATTGTTAAAATAGACATTTTTTGTTTGTTTTGTTATTTTAAATTCATTAATAGAAATATATGAATGCTTAGAAAAGGATAAAGATTTACTTAAATTTGGGAAATGTGGCAACCCTATTAAAAATAAAAAATATTTATTAATTATTTTTATAAAAATATTTTGTATATAGATATTAGTAAAAGTATACAGAAATATTCATAATTTTCTAAGTAATTATTCACGCAAAACTAAAGGCAAAAGTTGCAAGTTTGTAAAAATATAGTCATATATACAATAAATTGGAAATATAAAAGTTTAAACGCGCATATTTCTGAAATAAGACATGATATTGACTTGAATCTTTTTGATCGGAAATTATATATGCTAAAGGATAAGCTTAATTTGAAATACATATTTTTAAAATTTCTTTTGCTATTTAGAAATAAACCAAACAAAAGGCCCAATTTGGGGTTTTTGGAGAAAATACAAATTTTTTAATTGTAATGACATATTTGTTTACAAAGATATCTTAATGAAATTTGCAAGGAATGTGGATCTTATCAATGTAAATAAAAGCGCGTTAACCAAATTCCAATCAGGGGTAGGGTTTTCCTGAATTCCAAAAAAAACTGATCAAAATTCCCAAAAATGGGATTTTTTACATTTATGGCTATAGAATCCACATTTTTCCTTAGGCCCGTAGATTTTGATTTAAAACTTTTAACATGTTGAGGATTCTTAAAATATATTCCGCTTGTTGATTCGTGCTTTGGTGTTTGAGAAAAATGGTCTAAATTCGACCCATTTTATATGAAAGTTTTGACTTTCATATAAAATGGGTCGAATTCGGGAGGGTGTGTACCATGACCAATTGAGTTATTGGACTTGTTTCTTATCTTAAAGTCATCTCTGTGAAGTTACCTTTCAGAAAAGTGCAAAATTATTATATGTTGCTAAAGAAAGTTTTATTTTAGATAAAAAAGAGTGTAGATACTTTTTCGGCTAAAAAAACACAAAAAGTCGTCTTTTTTGCAATTTTCAAATTCAAAATCGTTTATTTTTGGACTCGGTAAAGATATCGACTTCAATTTTTTTTATTCAATAGATAATTTTGTTCTTTAACTAGATAGGAAAAAAACTAATAAAATCGGTCGGAAATACTAGGATATATATTGTTTTGCTTGAAATATTTTTATAGAAAATATATATATAGAAAAAAAAAAACGGGTTTTAGAATTTTTTCTATATAATTGGGTTTTATTTTAGTTCGGGTTTTTCTTAATTTGTACGTACCGTACGCTCGGGGTTTACAAAAGTAAGTGATTGTTTACAAAAATTATGTATAACAACAAGATAGGAAAATGTCAAATAAAAAAAACATAGAAAACAGCCACTGAACAATAATTAGTAGCTGTTTACACTGTGCGCGTAAATATCCCGCCCCCCTTGCAGTACTGCAACAAGAAAGGCTAAAGATTGCGCGGGTAAAATAAAAATAGAAATATATACCCTATTTTTTACAATAATAAAAATAAAATTTTATTCTTTTAGATGTCACGTCAATTACTATGGTGGCCGGATTCTGTAATTGGGGGTACTCATGTTGTGGGTCGAGCTGCTGCTATGGTTGCGGGTACTGCTGCTGCTGATGATGAAGCTGCTGTTGTGGCTTATAGAACTGCCGTTGATGATAGTGGGGCCAACATCAGACTTGTTTTTGGTGGTGCGCCGCTTTTTATTTCTCCGGCGTTTGGGGTTGGAAAAAAATATAAAAAAAGGGGAGAATTAGTTTGTATCTTTGTGTAAGAGAACAAGCTTCACTATTGGGCGGGTGAAAATGCCAGAAGCTGTTCTCACGTCCGCTGAGCGGACTTTAGAGTCCTGTCCGACGTGGGTCTTAATTATTCGACCTAAACGCCACTCATTGGGGGGTAAGTTATCCTGACGAACAACAACTAAATCTCCTACTTGGAAGTCCCTTTCTGGATATTTCCATTTTACACGACGATGGAGTTCTTTGAGGTATTCCTCTTTCCATCGCTGAGCAAACTGATGATGAAGCACCTTGAGTTTTTGCCACCTGTTGGCTACACTCAAAGAAAGATCAGAATGATCGGGTTCAGGGGGTGAAAGAAGAGGTGCTCCAATAATGAAATGTCCCGGGGTTAAAGGAACTAAATCATTGGGATCTTCACTTATAGCAGTTAGGGGTCTTGAATTCAGGCATGCTTCTATTCGAGTCAACATTGTCGTAAATTCCTCAAAGGTAAATTTCTGAACTCCAGAAATTTTTCGTAAATGAGTTTTAACACTCTTTACGCCAGCTTCCCATAAGCCGCCCATATGAGGTGCTCCAGGGGGTATAAAATGCCATTCAATGGGTTGAAAACTATTTCGTACTAAGACTTTCCTTCTTAAATCGGGTAAAAAATGTTTGCGGTCTATTTCTAGGATATTAGCCGCACCTACAAAGGCAGTACCATTATCCGAGTACAAATGTGAAGGACAGCCTCGTCGGGAGAAAAATCGGGAGAATGCAGCAAGAAATGTTTCCGTCGATATATCACCGGTCACCTCTAAATGAATTGCCTTTGTTGCAAAACAAACAAACACAAGGACATAGCCCTTGGTAATTCGACAAGCCCTACCAATGTAAGACTTAATATCGAATGGACCAGCGAAATCTAAGCCGGTGTGGGTAAACGGTCTCGAAAAAGACGCTCGTTCAGGGGGTAATGCAGCCATTATCTGCTGACAGGATTTTTTCCTGTAAATTGTACATTCCTTGCAATTATGAATCACAGTACGAATTAAGTTCTTTAATTTCGGGACCCAAAACTCACTTCTAATTAATCGGAGCATTAGAGAATGTCCGCCATGGGCTGAACATTTGTGGACATGTTCCACATATAAACGGGTAAAACGTGCCGAATAAGGCAAAATCCTTGGGTATCGCTCATCATATGTCAAGCCAGATGATCTGACTAATCGACCATTGATTCTTACGAAACCATTTGAGTCGATAAAGGGGTTCAGTGTGAGCAAATTACTTTTTGCCGGTAAAGGGGTACCTTTTGAAAGAATATTATATTCCGAAATAAAATTCTGTTGACATACGAGCACTAATCGATCACGAGTAAATTTCATTTCTTTTTGGGTTAAATCTAAGGTGTTGTACGAACATTTTCGAGTTTTCAAATATGTTAAACACCTGAACCAATACGAAATAATTCGCATTGCTCGGGGTAAATCTGAAAAGCGCTCAAGTATGTCATAAGAGGGTTTTGTCTGAACCAAAAATGATTGAACTTCTAAATGTTGATGATCGGTAACAGAATACTGGGGCCAATATTCTTGAGGTTTCGTTAGCCAGGAAGGACCATGCCACCACAAGGAATTTTCAATTAAGTCACGAGCTAGAGCTCCGCGACTTGCGAGATCGGCGGGGTTATCTTTGGAGTCAACATGAAACCAATTTTCGTTACCAACCTTCTTCAAAATTAACGCAACTCTATTTTTGACGAAAGTGGGCCAATGGCATGGGGGTTTTTTGAGCCAAGATAAAACTATGGTAGAATCAGTCCACAGAAAAATCTTTCTCTTGTCTAGATTTAATTGACTACTCAAGGATTCTACCATTTTTGCCATCAAAGCCGCTCCACAAAGTTCTAAACGGGTTAATGTTTCACACTTTACGGGAGCTACTTTCGTTTTGGACGCGAGTAAGTGCGCCGAGATATTATTTGTTGATGCATTTCGTAGATAAAGCACTGTACCATAAGCTTTTTCTGATGCATCACAAAATGCGTGAAGTTCAATATCGGAATCGGGGGAAAATTAACCCATCTTGGAATATTAATTTTCTCGATATTGGGGTAATCATTTAAAAAGGTTTGCCACTGAATTAGGGTTAAGGGTTTTAAATTATCATCCCAATAAGTCTTGTCTTTCCAAATTTGCTGCATGATAATTTTTGCTACAATTATCTTTGGGGATAGCCAACCTGCTGGATCGAAAAGCTTAGCAATTTCTGACAAGACAGCACGTTTTGTTATTGTATTTCTACGAGGCTGCGAAACTAGTCTAAAATAAAAGCAATCATTATTTGCATTCCATCGCAAGCCTAAAGTTTTCGTATTGCTAGCATCTGAAATTTTTAAGAAGTCTGCATCAAGCAGATTCTCACGGGGTAAATCTTCTAAGAGACGAATATGATTAGCTGTTCATTTTCTCAAAATGAAACCAGCCGAATTTAGAATATGAGTAAGTTCAACCCGTCTTCTAAAAGCGTCTTCTAGCTCATGAGAGCCAGCAAGTACATCATCGACATAAATTTGGGTTTTCAAAATTTCAGATGCCGCAGGACTTCGGGGTTCACAATCGTTTGCCAATTGTATGAGAGTGCGAATCGCTAAATAAGGTGCACAGTTCACTCCGAACGTGACCGTATTTAACTCATAGTCCTTTACGTCAACTTCGGGGTTTTCCCGATACAATATTCGTTGGAATTGGGTTTGATTGGGATGAATCAATATTTGGCGATACATCTTTTCAATTTCCGCATTAAAGACATATTTGAAAAGTCGCCATTTTAAAATTAGTACCGTAAGGTCTGCCTGCAAAACAGGCCCGGGGTATAAAATATTATTCAAGCTCACGCCATTAGAAGAGGGGTTTGAAGCATTAAATACTACTCTCAGTTTAGTAGTGATGCTATCGGGTTTAAATATGGCGTAATGGGGTAAATAATATGTGGTCGCATTTACACTCGGGAGTTCAACAGCTCTAATATGTCCCAATTCAAAATATTCATTAATCACACTATCATAGTGTGCTTTTAATTCAGGGTTCTTTAAAAGACGGGTTTCATTTCGTTTGAATTGAGACAGGGCGCTATATCGAGAATCTCCTAAAGTTAACTCATTAAGAAATTCTGGACGAAAGGGGAGTGAAACTACATAGCGACCATCGGGGTTTCGATATGTGGTGGACCGATAAAGTTCTTCGCAATATTCGTCGGCTTCTGAAAAACGGGTGGCTAGTGGAACTTCTTCTAGTTCCCAAAACCGAGAAAGTTGATTATTTAAATCAATTTGGGAGCAAAAGTTTGCAACAGAGTGTAGGGGTTCAGATTGAAGAACTTCACCAGTTATTATCCAACCGAAAACTGTTCTCTGGGCGATCAGGTTGCCATTTGGATGTATTTTAACATCCTTAGTTAAAATTTTTGGATAAACATTTCCTCCGAAAAGAATATCCATATGGGTACACATAACATCGGTCATTGTAATATCGGGGAAATTTGAGGTTACAATATCAGTAAGAGAACACGAGGGCAACCGACCGGTAATTTTATCAACAACATATGCGCAAATTTTCAGTTTAAAATTGGGGTCGATCGGAGATCCGACAGTTACAACACACATGGTTGAAGCTTTTCCAGCATAACAATCCATCATGCCAGTAACGTTAGTCGTTGGCACAGAAAATGTAGGAATTGCAAGTTTCCTCCTTGAAATAAAGGTACCTTGCGAGCCGGGGTCAACCAGCGCTCGAGCAGCACATCTGATATCTTTAATGTGGACTATACATATAGTCGAGCCTAAGAGGACTGTAGAATGGGGGTTTTGGTTCAGATGTGCTGAATAAGTATGGGTATTTTGAGCGCCTGTAGAAGTTGAAGGGTTATAATTAAGAGGGGTTTGTATTTGATTGTTTGCTGGGTTTATACTCTGAGTGGTCTGCTGGTTAATAGCAGAACCAGTAGCTAAAGGTAGTTGGGATGAAACTACACTGGGAATGTGTCCCTGTAGCCTTACATCTCTATGTAACGAGGAGTGATGTCTCTGTTTACAAAGGGAACAAACATGAATACTTTTACAGTTCTTATATTCATGAGAGGTCGCAAGGCAATTTGTGCAGCATTTAAGTTTTTTAACGGTCGACATTCTCTCATCAACACTTTGACTCAAAAAGGAAGGACAAAGTCTTAGGGGGTGTGATCCTTGACACATAAAACAACGACAAGTTGTTGGGCTGGAAACAGTTTTTGTAGCGAAACTTTGGACTTTCCTTGAATCATTTGAAGATTTTTTCGAGACATTAAAATTGGGATTTTTACGGGGGTTTGCAGTACTCAAATTTTTGTTCGGGTTTTGAACGGATTGCGATTGAGACTGCCTTATGTCTGAAATCGATTCAAGAGTCTTGAAATGAGCAGTCAGAAATGCGTCCATATCTTCCCATTTAGGAGTTTTTGTACAAAGTTTCTTTGACTGTTCCCAAAGACTCAGAGTGTTTTCAGGTAACTTTGTAGCACAAATATATACTAACATTACGTGATAAAAAACTTCTGGGGTTACTTCAAGCAATGAAAGATTCGTAATACAATCATTAATAGTCCGCTGTAGATTTTTTATACTTGGACCACTTTCTTGGGATAGGGGTTTAATACTTAAAAGAGCTGTTCATTAATTAGGGCCCCTTTGTTCTCAAACGTGTCAACCAACTTTTTCCATGCAATTGCATAGCCATCGTTAGTTAACGGGACGGTTTGTATGACATCATGGGCATCTTTGCCAGTTTTTTGTAACAAATAATACAGTTTTTGAACTGGTGTTAATCGGGGGTTATTGCCATACAATGCAGAGAACATGTCTCGGAAAGAGGGCCAGCTCTTATAGTCACCATAGAAAATAGGGGTATCACAAGGGGGTAAATTCATAATGGGTATTGATGTTTCCATTAACTTTTCAGCCTGAGCGGCCGATCTTAAGCGGTCCATATGGGCCGTAATTAATGATATACCACGGGTATATGTACTATAAGAGCCCATATATCGGGACTTAACCTCGACAATTTGCGGGCTTTTCTTTTGTTCAGCCTCAATCAACAAAGTGTCGTATGTTGACCTAACTGCTTCCCATAAACGGTTAAGTTCCTTTTCATGACTAACTAACGAACCTATTCTGTGTTCAGAAGCGGGTATAATGGCAACATAAGCCTCAAAATCTGCTAAACGATCTGTATTACGAGTCAAAGCTGATAGATCCATTTTTGATCTTAATTTGTATTGAGTAATTTTGAAAAAAAAGCAAATAAAAATGTGTAAAAACTAAAAATCGAACTAGTCGTTCAAAAAAAGGGGTAAATTAGCTTTTTTTTTTTTTTAATAAAAAGTATTATTTCAAAATTAATTGAAAAAAAGCTTGAAAATTATCACGTTAAAACTGAGAATTTATATAAAAGGGGTAAAAATAATAAAAACAAAAAATAAATTTTGCAAAAAACGGGGAAAAATTCGAAAAAGGTCAATAAATGTTCAATAAAGTTGTATAAAATTTAAAAAAAATAGAGTAAATGTTTCAAAAAAATAAAGGGTAAATATCAAAAAAGGGTGGATATAAAAAAGTAGAGTTTACTTTCAAAAAAATAAGGGTAAAATAATAATAGCGAAAGCGATTTTATACTTTGTTCACTAATTCAGAACAAATATTCAAATTCTAAGGGGTTTAATTACAATTTTCGTAAAAATTTCGGGTAAAAAATATTTTAAAACAAATAAATTAATTATAAAATCACTTTCGCAGTTACAAATGGTATAAAAATAATAAATACACTAGCACAGATAATAAATAAACACGGTTACTCACTTTCGGGTAAACGAATAAATTAATTTTTGTCAAAAAATATATAAATTATTCTTCAAATTTACTTTATCCCGGGTAAAAACAATATTAAATCAATAAAACACTATGAACACAAGAAATATTATTTATTAATTATTCGCGTGTCTGTCTGTTTTTGTTTACAAAAAACTAACGAGTAAAATTCTGTTTTATTTATTCTCTTTTGTGCTATGTTCTTTAAACTAGCACAGTTGAGTTAAATTGGAATAAACAAAAGCTTTTGTTAACAGAGGAGTTAACAGAGAATAAATAAAATTGGGATCCAAAAAAGAATACAACAATAATAAAATAAAAGATCACTTTTTAATAAAATAAAATTAAAGCAAAAAAATGAAAAATTAGGGATTAAGACCTTTATTTTATCACTGTAAAAAAAAAAGGAAAAGCACACGCGAATAAAAAAAAAAACACTTTGGGGTAAAATATAAAAAATAACAAAGGGGGTTTTTGTCACTTTTAACTCAACCGTGTTTTGCCGACGGCAATTTGTGTTTCTAGCACTGTTTGTTGGTTTCTGTCTTTTTTTTCACTTGTATTTCTTTTGTTTTTTTTTTTTTCACTTTTAAATTCAAACAACTTACCTTTCCAATTGTTTGAGGGAGGGTTTAAAAAATAATAAAAAACAAAACAGGATTTATCCAAAAAAAAGGGAGTGCGGGTTTCCAACAGGAGGGTTCTGAAAATAAAATATTTTCTTAAAAATATTTCAAGTTCACGGGGGGTTTCTTAAATATCCGGTTAAGGACCAAAAAAAAATGTTTTGCTTGAAATATTTTTATAGAAAATATATATATAGAAAAAAAGAAAAACGGGTATTAGATTCTTTTCTATATAATTGGGTTTTATTTTAGTTCGGGTTTTTCTTAATTTGTACGTACCGTACGCTCGGGGTTTACAAAAGTAAGTGATTGTTTACAAAAATTATGTATAACAACAAGATAGGAAAATGTCAAATAAAAAAAACATAGAAAACAGCCACTGAACAATAATTAGTGACTGTTTACACTGTGCGCGTAAACATATATGAAAAAAACTCGACCAAGAACATACAAAATTATGGTGCATAAAAATTTAAACGAAAATAACTTGAAAACTGTAAGAGATAAATAGCACATGAAAGCATGTTTTTTATAGGCCTTGTCAGGGCCTACAACAATATATAAAAATATTTGAAATCGGACGAGAAACAAAAATTTGGCAAGCGATTAAAAATTTTTTATGTCAGAGGTACCTAACTTTGAGCCCCCTTGGCTCCGCCCCTGGGGGGTTTGTTGTCCCCCCCTTCCAAACTTAACATTGTACACTCCTCCGCTACGCCTGTACCAAATTTCATGAAAATCCAGCCGATCAGAAGTTACAGATTTATTTCCACAAAATTTCGATTCTGCCCCACTGTGTAGTGTAAAAAAAACTGGTAAATAATGAGAATCTTCTTTGTGTCTTAAACTTTTTTTACACATCTCGAATTAGAACATTAAATTCGAATTATGTTAACTCAATATAGTCAGAAGAAAATAGCCATTAAAGTTAGATTTTTAACCTTTTTTTTTTGGAAGTTTATAGACCATGCGCGCGTATCCTCATTAATATTTTATGGGGCTAAATGAGAGCATTATACCTTAAATTTTAAAACAGAAGTAAAATAATTTAAATAAAATTCGTGGTTATAAGCAAAATATTTTAAATACCAAAAGCAGTTTCTTAAAAAAGTTATATTTAAATAAAAAGTGCGACAAACTTCAAAAACTGTTAATTTTTTTGAGATGTAAAACGTGCAAAATATAAATTATTGGCATTTTGCAAATCACTTTACTTTTATTTCATAAACAGCACACAATGGAACAAAATATTGTTAAATGTACAGTAAAAGAATAATTTTGTAAAACTAAAATATGAAAAAAGTTATAAAAAATGCCTTTTGATATTGTATGAATATTTTGAGATGTTTTAAATATTTTTAGCGGGTTTGCATATTTTAAAATATGAATATGAATGATTGATTTTCAAAGGATTTATAATGTTGAAACTCTGTAAACAGTATCTTGAATATTTTAATCACAATTTAGTTGTTAATATGATTGGTTGGTTGGTTGGTTTATGTGGTAGCCCGTAAGCTTACGGGCAATCAATTAGATTCGTTAGAATCCGTTTTGATAGGACCACACTACTCGCCAGGTGAATGAGTTGGATTGAGTCCGTAGTGAGATAGAAGTGTAGGGAAGAAAAATGAGAACATAAATTAATTAGATCGAGCCTGTAGCATTGAGATATTTATTAATGTCACTGAGTCTAGTGTCAGATATCTCATAGAGGTTGTTTAATTGGTGCCTTCCCAGAAATTTATATTTGATTGCTTTCAAGGCTGGGCATTCACACAGAAGATGATATACTGTCTCCTCCTTCTCGCGATTGCCACAACTACGACAGTATTCATTGTAAGGGAGACCAAGTGTGCTTGCATGTTTTCCGATCGTCCAGTGACCTGTAAACAATGCTATTACTCTCGAGATGTCTTTGGGTTTATAGGCAATGAGTTGCATTGAGCGTTTTTCGTTGTAGGTAGGCCCGGGCTAATTCGTCTGCCTGTTCATTACCATAGTAATCCCTATGCGCAGGAACCCAGACTATAGTAATGTCATACAGTCGGCTTAGTCCTAGCAGTTCCTCTTTACACTGTCTGACTAGAATAGAAGTAATTTTGGGTGATTTGAGCGATAGAATTGCCGCTTGGATGTCGAAAAATAAACCAATATTCCCTTGAATATTTCTATCTCGAATTAGTTTACACGCTTACCTGACCGCTAGTATTTCCGCTTAGAATACGCTTGTCTCATCAGGGAGTCTATATGAGTGTCTAATTCCAAGATCGTTAGAGAAGACACCAGAGCCGACATCGCAGTTCATCTTTCAGCCGTCAGTGCATATCTCAGTTACATATTGTTCAAGAAGATTTCGCCTTCTCCATTCACTCCTGGTGGGAAATAGGACTTTAATAGTATTTCTGAAGTCCATCCGGGGAATCATATAGTCGGTAGATTGATTGAATTGCGGGGGTATTAAACTTAATATCCTCGCGTGTCCATATGTTCTTGATCTCCTGCCTTCCATTGCAGATAATCTTATCGCACTATTGACTGATGATTCAATAATGTGTAGGTCTATGGGTGTTAGGTGCAATATAGTGTTCAGAGCTTCTGATGGACTAGTACGTAATGCACCTGCAATGCAAATGGAAGCGGATCTTTGTATCCTGTAAAGTTGATCCACCACGTATCTCTTACTAGTAACGGTCCACCAAACAAGAGATCCATATACAAGAATGTGCCGTACTATCGCAGTATATAGCCATTTTGTCAATTTTGGACTCAAACCCCATTTCACACTAAACATCTTTCTACAGGTGTAGTATGCTACCATAGCCATACTAACCCTATGTTGAATGTTTAGCTTCCATGAAAGCTTGGAGTCCAAAATAATGCCCATGTACTTTGCATTGTAAGACAAGGTGAGTTCACAGTTTTCTAACTGTGGTAGTCTGAAGCTTGGAATCTTGGTCTTTGTGGTGAAAAGTACCATCTCTGTCTTGCCCGGATTCACTCCTAGTGCACATTTTTTGGCCCAGTTGCTTAATGTAGTCGGAGCAGTTGACATGATATCGCTTATCACGTTCAGAAAAAGTCCCGATACTAGTATCACCACATCGTCCGCATAAGCCACGACTTTCACTCCCTTGTAGTTCAATTCGCATAGGATGCTATTAATGACAATGAGCCACAACAGAGGAGAAATCACAACTCCCTGTGGAGTTCCACGCATAACTTGTTTGGTCGAGAGAGTTGAGTTGTACCCTCTAGACGCTGCCTTATATGTAAATCAATGAGTCTCTCCAGGGTTTTCAGCTGTTAAGATGAGAGACTAATCGGACGGTAGTCCTTTGCATACTCATAACTTCTTTTTCCGGTTTTTGGAATGAAAACTACCTTCACTCTCGTCCAATTCCGGGGAACATAGTTGAGGGTTAGGCAGAGTTTAAAGATTCTATGTAGCCAGGGTATGATGTATACCTTTGCACTTTGTAGCATCCGTGGTATAATACCATCAGGCCCTGCAGATATGTACGAAGAGAAACTATCCACTGCCCATGAAATTTTCTCCACGGATATTATGTCTTCCTCGATCCCTTGCGAGGATTTAATATGTCCCATCTCCTGATCGGTAACATCTGTACATCTGTATTTAGTAAAATGTCCAAAGATTCCGCCGACGATTTTGACCATGAGCAGTCCATCCTTACTGAGTCTTGCAGATTCCTTGGTATTGTTGATAGATTCGCAGAAACCTTTACTTAAATCTCTTTTCGCCATCTTTATTATCGACGTTGTTTCATTGCAGACAAGTCCAATATCGAAGAGTATCCAGCAATGATCCGAAAAGGATTTATCTTTGGATACTCTCCACCTATCAACTGATAAGTTAGATCTGTCTTTTGTAAGAGTAATATCTAGCACCTCTTCGCATCCAGTACGGAAAAACGCATCGAGCTCGGAAAAACGAATGTGGGATCGTTGCCAGAGTTGCATATGGTCAGGTTAGTATTAATGAAATCAAGTAGACACTCACCACTGTCGTTGATTTCAGTGCTACCCCATATTGTATGACTTGAGTTTGCATCATGATAATATCATCTTGAGGCTCTATAGAGTTTAGAAATGCCTTCACTTCGTCTGGCGGGGCTGGATTGTCATGTGCCGTATAGCTGAAGGCGATCAAGAAGCTCCTGTTTCGCACTAATTCGACCCTTGCGACTGTCAGGTCTGCTGAGCTATACTGTGAGCAGAGAAATATATTTATGTGTTTCTTAGCAATAAGACAAGATCTTGGCTTACCTTTATCTTTTACATATAGTGTTATATATGTTGAAGTCGGGAACCCTTTGATTTGGAAGTTTGAAACCCAGGGTTCCTGGACTATAGCAATGTCGAGGTGCTTTTCCGCTAAAAGAATCCTCAGATTGTCTGTAGCACATTTTGAATGCTGCAGATTAATTTGTACGATTTTCATCGTCCGTTGTGGGGTTTTTGCAGATTTATTTAGCTTAATGCCTGTCAGCAGATTATTGGCTAACTCCAATTCATCTGCTTCGCCAGCTCCTGGACCTGTGGGACGGAACACCTTAACCTTGGCGTCCCTAACCCCAAAGTACATTTTTAGCCCCGCCTTCTCTAGCTCAACTGCGCTATTTTCTGAGATGGCGAAGATAATGCACTTGTTGTTGTCCCCATGATCTTCTGTACGGATGACTGTCCAGTCACTCATGGGGATACTGGGGTTCTGAAGCTTCAGACACTCCAGTATTTTTTGGTTCTCACATCTCAACTTTGGTAGCCAAACCTTTGCCCGCGGTCTCATAGGGATTTCCTCTGCTGGGATAAGCTTAAGGCTTAAGCCTACCCATGCATTACTAATCTTAGCGATGCATTTGCTGAGAAAATCCTTAGAGAATACGTCCAAACATTTGATTATTCTGTAGCCCCGGTGTATCTCACCAGAGTCAAAACGAGGAATTGTAGAGTCTTTATTGGTGAGTACGTGTTCCATCACGAGTTCAGCAAATTTAGACTCTATAGCACCATAGGAGTTAGATAGCCGCTTTTGTCGTTGGCCAGTGCCATCAGCAAGTGATCTTTAACCACCTCGTTAAACGGCCTTCTTGCTGACGTTATTGTAGTGAAAGGAGCCGGAGCGGTCGATTTATCGTGGACCTTTCTCCTCTTCGGCGAATTGCTACCCTCTTCTTGAGAGCGATTTCGTTAAGATACTCGTCAACCACCGCTTGGTATTTGACACAATCTTCCTTATCGCGCTCATGTGGAGTGCCATTTGCCTCATTCTTGGTAATTTTTTTGCAGTATAAAGAGAGTTTTGACATAACGTTGCCTCAGAATTTCTTTTTGGCTCTTCTTTTTTTCCGTTTCTCCTTCGACTGGTTGTCAGACTTGACATCCTGTCGAGGAGACATTGTGTTTTGTTACAGCGGGGTGCTATGACTTTCTCCCCTGCTGCCAGGTTGTTCGACCAAGATCTCTTGACTAGGGGCCAGAAGGTCCATCAAATTTTTTTTTTCTAATATTACCCATACTTGTAATTTTACAATTGTAATGTTTAAAGGTGGTTCTACTTACCACCAAATTTCGCTTTTTTAACTATTGATTGGTAAGATATCAAAAATTTAAATTTCGATAAACAAAAAAACATTAAATATATATTAATAAAAAAGGGCAATCTAACATAACTTCATAAATAATGGGGTTAAACGATTTATTTTTAAGCGTGAGATTTAGCAGATGTAATATTAAAAAACCGCAGAAGATCGGATTGCAAGATGTTGAAATATAAGTGAAAGAAACAGTTTTTATGCTCTCCTGAACAATTGGGGTTTTGCAGATAATCTTTTTTGAATATAATCGCTCGTTAATAAGTAGTTTTTAGTAAACATGAAAGGAGTTTAATTTTTACGTATCACAGTTGTCTATAGCGTCTAACTAAAAAATCACTGTTTAAACTCAAAGTGGGTTCTACCTCAGTTGAATAATTTTTAAACATTATTTACTAACGCATAAAAATATAAGTCGATTGTGGTGTAGCTAGTCAGACGATAGACTAACAGCTATAAGCAGTATGACGTGGGTTCAAAACTCAGCCGAGCCAAATGTTTCTCCTTGTGCGTAAAAAAAATCACCATTCAAAACACAAATATTTTGGTACCCAAATAAAAACTAATGAAATTTCGGACATCGCGGACGAAATTCATCAGTTATAGTATCAAAAATGGAAGCTGTTTTCATGTTGTTTTCGCTTACAAAATACGTTATTTAGTACCAAGTGTACCAAGTGCATTATGTACCAAATTGCATTGAATTTGATAAGATTTATATGGACGTACATACATACGTAAAAACGGACAAAGTTAAATCAATTCAGTTGGTGATTCTAGTCGATTGGTATATTTAAGAGCTAGTTTTTACAAACAGAAGAAGCAGATTAAGTAACTGAATTACTGATGACATTTAAAAATGATAAAAACTGTAAATACTTTTCTTGTTCACTCACAAATTGTAATAAATAATTCATATTCACAGATAAAACAAATTCTAGAAAAGAATGTGTGAAAAAATATCTGCAAAGCAACATATGCCCGCATTTGTGAGATGTTTCCAGTTTTCTATCTATATATATATATAAATTAAATATGTTTATCTGTTTGTCTGATGGCTTATAGACTCCTAAATGACTGAACCGATTTTCCTGAAATTTTTTACAGTAACATCACATTAGCACCGAAAATAAAATAGGCTACTTCTTTTTTTCGATAGGCGCAGGGGGTACCACACCCCCCATAGGATACCAATATTAAGTATCGGATATCTTAAGAGCCGCTGCACCCATTTTCTCGAATTTTTTGTAGTAGGATCTTCTGAGCACCGAAATTGAAATAAGATAGTTGCAGGGAGAGTGGTACCCCCCAAAGGACGCCAATGTTTAATATCGCATATCTCAAGAACTGTTATAGTGAGAATGTTCAAACTTGGTAGGAGTTACTCTTATGATAAACTACACCTTTGAAGATTAAAATAGGCGGTAGGCGCAGGGCGAGCAATACCCCCATATGATGCAAATGTGAAATATCGCGTAACTGAAGAACGTGGCTAAAGCCACTATAATGGAAAACTATAAATTTCAAAATAAAAATGAGCTGAGTGGACAGATCATAAAGCATTACAATAATCATTAATAATAAGAATTATTTAATCGAGTTGGTTGCTATTGATAATATAAATAAATATATTTTAAAATAATTTTTTTGTTAAAAGTGTATATTTACAAAACAAGTTGAAATACAATACGTATGTAAATAAATAAATTAAATCATAAAAAATATATATTTTTATTTTTTCACACTTACTTTATTTTATCAGTGCAGCGAAGCGCACCGGGTTAATCTAGTTTAATATAAATAAAAAATTAAATAAAAATTTTATTATTGTAATGACACTAAAATTTGTTTTAGTTACAGTTTCCGTTTTCTTATTTTTTCAAGTAAAAGATTATTTTTGAGAATTTTTTAATTTCTCTTTCTTTTATTACTTTTTCTAGAACAAACCTAATACCATTATGTAAGTATATAGGTGGGTAGATAAATAAGTCTATTTTTATATATGTTTATATTTTTCACATACTTAAAAATTGGGAGAAGTTTTGTTTAAAAATTTTAAATTTAGATCCAATGTCTAAATGTATTTGTTCAAAACGGCTTCTTGGTATCGGTATCTTGGTAATAGGTGATACTGTGTGCTTGAGAATTTTTATTGTTGACAATTTAGACATTTCATACATTTGTTTCCTTACTATAGGTGAACAAAATTAATTTATGTTGTTAAACGCCTGGTACCATGGTGGGAAATACTATGTAAATTTGAAAATACTTTTTTCCAAGACTTATATAAAGAAATATAACGCCCCTGTCCGACTTGATCGGTTGTGTGACAATTAAAAAAAAAATATATATATATTGTACTACTCCAAACCTTTATTAATCATACATGTACACCCCAAATCGTTATTGTATATCTTGATTTGTTTACAAGTTTTCAAAAGCGGTTATGTGTAAAGCATATGTATATGAAATGTTCCATCAAAAAGAGTTATGTGTAACAATTCAGAGTGATACCTCGCCAGTTGATACGGTTAGATAGGTGGCTTTTTTTTTTAGCAACTTTATTATTATGCCTTCTTTGAGCTCTTCAGGTAAACTTTCAGATATTTTCTGTTAAAGGAAAAAAGTGATGTGCACTAGTTTTAGGATCTATTTTGGGAAGTTCCGAAGATATGTTATCATTTCCTGGACTTTTGTTGTTCTTGGGCGTCTTAATGGCAGATATATCAGATGCTACAGATATTATATCTGTACAGATATTAACATACCAACAAATTTTACATTACTTTAAAACAAAATTTATATTACTTTAAATAGAAAATTCGTATAATTAATAACTTATGTTTTTTAATATTCAATGTTTCTTTGCTTATATTTTTTTGTATATTTTCATAGATGGTGCATATACTCGTAGACTCGTCATAGTTTTGCCTCGGAGATAGCTTTGAGGAATAATACTCGGCCCATATACCACGCTGCTCATCTTTAGACGTTATGAATAGGCCATCATCATTTCTGAGTGGTTTTCCAGATACGTCGGGCTTCTTTGTTTGTTTATCCATGTACGTTTGTCTTTGCGTGCACTGCGTTTTACCAGCCGATCTGAAGTAGCATGTTATACGCGAAGATTTGCTTTTTGGTTTCGCGTTTTGGGAGAGTTAAGAGCAGCTTTCACCTCTTTTCTCTCTGCTACCAATACCCATGTGTCGTCAGATATTCACTGCTTACTCCCTTTAATTTTTGAGACACTATGTGCCTTAGCAGCCTCAGCAAATTTACGTTTAGTGGTTTGCCAATTTTTCTGCTGTTCATATGACGTTGATGCAAGGGATTGTTGTAATGCGGTATTATAATTTGAGACCACGGTGGGATTTCTAAGTCTGCTTACGTCGAATTTTTTCTGGGTTGTTTGGAAATTCTTGTTGACTGCTGCCAATTTGATACGAACCCTTGCTATAAGTAGATGGTAGCCACTTGCGATGTGCGCACCTCTTTTGCATCTTAAATCCAGAAGAGATCCGACTGATTGTGATGTGATCAATCTGGTTCTCAGTTACGGGTCTGGCGATACCCATGTTACCTTATGGGCAGGTTTGTGGGGAAATAGGGATACACCAATCACGAGATTGTTTTCCGCGCACATGTTTACAAAAAGTTCGCCGTTTTCTGTTTTTCTCTCCAGTGCGTGTGTACCAATTATGTTCTCCAAGCTTCTGTTGTCAGGTCTAATTTAAGCATTAAAATTACCCATTGCCACTAGTAAATCGCCGATGTTTGAGGATGATATGGCATGGTCAAGAAGACTGTAGAATTCTTCTTTGACAACAAAGTCTGTGCACATGTCATGTTACATGCACTGGTTCAAAGCCTTGTTCTATCGGTGCGATTGTTCTATCGGAATTTGGTTTCCAACTAATCATAGCATTGTGGGCTTTTTTTGACAACAGCAGGCCAACTCCAGATGATCTCGTTTCAGGGTCACCAAGTCCATTCTGGACAGTAGGTGAGGATGTCAATTGGAAAGGATTGGCTATGTGTACAAATATACGTTTTATTTGTATTCGCTTCATTTTCCTATTAGACCCCCAATGATTTAGTACAGTTTTTCTTTAATTTTATAATATATATAATTAATTTTGTAACAACAACAAAAAATTAGTGTCGCTGCGGTATGTCGCCTAGTGTGAACCTGGACTAGCATTAGTGAAACTGAATAAAATTTCTGCAGACTTTACAGATTCCGCTTTTAGTACTTTAGTATACAATATTAGTCAGTTTTTTTCATCATTAAAAATGGGATGAAAAATCACTACTACCTTATCGACTTGTGAGTAATGTTTTAACTGTAAATGGAATAATGTAAGAGTCTATCTGTAGACTTACATTTGAGATATAGCTCATTGTGTCATTGTCACCCTTAATATCGATATCCGATATCAAAAGGTTTGATAGGCTATCAGTTACAACGTTCGATTCATCTTTAATATATTGAATATCTGTAGTAAATTGAGAAATGTGTTCCAGATGCCTTATCTGTTTCAGACTTCATTCAGTCTTGGAATTTATAGCACATGTATAAATCACAAAACAACGAACTTCCAATGATTTATATTTAAATAAATAGCAAGTAACTTACGATCAAATAACTATATTTCATTTCTGATGAAGAAAGATTTTTTGAGAAAAACGTTAAAGGTTAAATTTTGCTTTTAAAAATTTGTGGTAAAACAACATCAACGGCAATATTTTAACAGCGTTGCCATTTCATGTGTAATTACACTTATCGCGTGTACTCTCATGTGAAGTCTATGTGTAACTGAGTGTATGTGCAATTACTTGTTATATTTTCAAATATATACTTTAAATTAGGATCCTATTATTTAAACAATTTAAATTTAATTTAAACATAAAATTGTTTACTCAAAAGCCTACGTAAATCCTGTTTATATTAATAATATTTGCGACAATTAATGGATTTAATTTGCAACCTTTAAGCTTTACGAAAATTCATTACGTGATATTTTCGGCAAATCTTATAATAAATGATACTCGTATTCTGAGGATGTTTGAATTGATTTTGTTGAAATATTGATGAAAACGACAATATAAATAAGTGAGAATGTTATATTCGGCTTAATCGAATCTGTTATACCCACCATTTACATCTTTTTGTGCCACTCTAAAATGTCACCTTATTTGGTTTCTGAGTTTACATCGATCCTCGAACTATTCGTACAAAATTTAGTAGTCGTACATGCTTTTGTTTAAGAGATATCGTCGGAAAAGTATGATCTGAAGTTACGGTAGATACCCGGATTTGCTAGTATTTGGCCCATAATATACCGTTTATACCAAAACAAAAACTAATTGGTTTTTGAAAAACAAAATTTCAAAAACTACATCGTTTACATACATACCTTATTTCTTCCCAATGTAGTTTTTGTTGACATTCACATTTGTTGGATATTTTTTATTTCCGCTCTATTTGCTATTTCTTCAATCAGAGAATACATAGTTTCATTATTAAAACATATTTTAACAATTTTTAATAAATTATTTATTGTAATAATTTCATAAACAAAACAAACAATTTCTATAAATTTGAAAGTTTATTTTTCTCTTTACATATAAAAGCTAAGATTCTAAAATTTGCTAAACAGGATGTATCATATATAGTTATTTTAGTGGTTTTTATTTGGTTTTCAATAAAAACTAGTTAAAAATGGTTTTTGATTTGTATGGAAAAACCAAACAAATTTACGTAGTTTTTTATTCAAAAACCAAATAGAGCCAAAAACTATTAGTTTTTGTTTGGTGTAAATGGCATATAACTTGTTTGTTTATGAACCGATTTTGCCCATTTTCAACACAAAGCAAACTTTATATAACAATAATATTTGAGCCAAATTTCGTCCCCTGTCTAGATGATATAATTCTTAATTATATACAAAGGGATTGAAGTCCATCAGCCGTATGCAAAAAATCTTAATTTTGCTTTGAAGTACACATTAATTACCCAACATTTTGATGCTTACAAACCTTTGTTAGGAAAACGTATCCAAAAACACTGCATGCAAAGTGCTTATTTTACTGATAATTAAATAAGCGCACTAATTCATTCGGTTATTAAATTTTATAAAAAAGTTTTCATTGTTTAATCATAAAATGAATTATTTTTAGAATGTTTCTATAATTATTATTATTACTTAGTAAAAATAAAAGAAATTAAAAACAATAAATACGATTGATTTACGGTTTTGATTGGATGTTCACCATTAAAACATTTGTCATATTTTTTGTTATTTTTTATGTACTTTTAATTGTAGGATAAAAAAATCGCACCTATAGTGAATAAACATAACTATCCAAGGAGGAAAGAATATATAGAAGACTGTAATAGGGGGGATCAGGCGAGTGTTCTTTGCAAAACATAAACAAACACTGGAAAATAAATATAATTTCATTTAAAGTAGGTTTAATATAGGTTCATCCCTACTTTAACATATTTAAATTAATACAATAGCATACAACTTTAAGAAATTTTGCTTAAGAATGCTTAACAAAATATTGGGATATAATTTAAAAAACTGGATCAAGATTTTGCAAAACTGAGATAGTTGAAATTTCAAATGCAAATAACTTGAAAACTATAAGAGATAAATTTTTTCATAGGTTCTATCGAGAACTTTAAGAATATGTAAAAATATGTGAAATCGTATAAGAAACCAAAATTGGGCATGCGGTGAAAAATTTTGTGTGTCAGAGATACCCCGCTCCGCTCCTGAAGGGTATATGGGGCCCCACTTCCAAACTTGAAATTGTACACTCCTCTGCTACTCCTATGTGAAACTTTCTGTAAATCCAAACAGCCGATTAGAAAAATTGGATTTCGAGCATTGTACAGTGGGGCCTTTTGCAAAGTAAATGGCAATAAATCTGAATCTTTTAAATTGCTGGGCCGATCTTGAGGAAAATTTGGGAATAGATAGAGGAGGAGTTAGGCTTGCAGAATATTGTTTGCTAGAGTGTGTAACTGAAAGGCGCTACGGTGGGCCAAAGTTGACCAACTCGGGTGTGAAAACATATTGGAGCTTGTAACTTTTACAAATATGAACCGATTTGAAATATTTTTATATTTCTGAATTCTAATAAGGAAGATAAAGAAAAAAACGTGATTGTTGATTTCGGTACTTCTGCAAATTAGATTAGATAGTTCAATATTTTTTTGATGGTTTTACCAAAAATTGTTAACGGTAAATTTGGCCACACGAGGCAATTTTCTAAAAAAATCTTTATTTTCAACAACAAAAACGTTGACCTTTAAAAACATATAGTAAAATTATATATTTTTTTCTAATCTTTACATTTATCAATTCTACTATTTTATAACATGTGCAAAAATTATTTTGATACCTGTAAGCATTTCGAAAATGTTCAAGCTAAAATTTTATGAAATATATCCCTGTAAACTTAAGGTCTGTTCGTTTGCATTATATTTTTACTAGATTTACTATTTTGGCAGTATTTTAAGTGAAATAAGGGGCAAGTTTTGAACAATAGACTTCGTCCCTGAATTATACAAGTACTATGTACTAAATTGGATGAAATGATCTTCCAGATCTACCTGAAGTTTACATGGACGTACATATGTACAAAGTTAAATTGATTCAGCCGGTGATTTATGCCGATTGGTATAGTCGATGATATTTAACAATTTTCACTAATTGAAATCATTCATATTCTTAGATAAAAGAAATTTTATAAGGAAATATGTGAAACATTTTCCTATGTAGATAACAAAGGAACATTTTGAGATATTTTCAAGTTTACATTTAATATAAATAAAAAATTTTAAAAAAATATTATTTTTTTGTTAACACTAAAATTTATTTTACTATTTTCCGTTTTCTTACTTTTTCAAGTAAAAGTTTATTTTTGAGAATTTTTTTAATTTCTATTTTTTTACTAGTTTTTCTAGAATTTCAAACGAACAACCCTATAACTTACACATTTTTGTGTTATTTTAAGAAGTCTTTTATAAAATTTAAAATAATAAAATTTATTATACATCATTTTAAAGAAGACACAATTTTCTTTAAAATGGTATATATATATTACATGCATTTGGAACATTTCTAGTAAATCAATTTCAAATGAGCAAAACGCTGTCAGATACTTTAACAAGTATTTATGCTTTTTCTTTAAAGATATAATTTTTGGATGAAGATTTTCGCATAACTACATATATATGTATTGCAAAAATAAGTACATGATATAGACATTAATTTCAGATTCACCATCTTGTAAATCAAAAGAATTGGTACTATAAATTATGTTAATAATATTTCAATCAAAAATTATGTTTATTAGCTTTACAAGGCAAATATATGATTGGATGAAAACCCCTATTAAAATAGCAAGACTACTTAAATATTTAAAAATACCCTATGTTTGAAACCACTGCTATAAGAACACAAAACTTAGGAAACCTCGCCAATGCGATTTTGTTTAAAAATACGGTGAAATTCTCTATAATTTTCTAAATTATGCTGAAAATTTCAAAACAGGTCTCAAAAATTTTAACTTTTTTTTGCCAAAAAAGTAACTTTATATATTTATTTATTTTTAATTTATGTTAAAAAAATTCAATACTTTTTGACATTTCATGAAAGACTGGACCTTAGAAAAGCGTGTAAGCGTAATTTTGAAAAGTTTTGAACCTTCACCCTACATTCATCAGTGGTCAAAACTGATTAATTTTTGATGAAAAGATCAACTTTTGGAGTTTGTGAAAAAGTTGGTTGTTGATTTCGGTACTTCAGCAAATTCAACTAAATGGTTTTATGTATTTTTAAATATTTTACGAAAAAAATGTGACAGCCTACCGGAAAATTTGGTCACACGAGGCAATTTTTTTTTTTTTTTTTTGAAAAAACAAATAACAAAAACCTTGTAAAATATATAGTAAAATTATATATATTTTTTTAATCTTTCCAATTATCAATTCTTAATTAACTACTTTATAACATGTGCAAAAATAATTTTGATACCTATAAACGTTTAGAAAATATTCAGGTTCAAATTTATGAGATATGTTCCTATAAACTTAATTTGCATTTTTTTGTTATATTTTAAGAAGAGTGGGCTAAAATTTGAAAAATAATAAAATTTGTTATACATAATTTTAAAGAAGACACAATTTCCTTTAAAATTATATATAATAAGACAATTTTGTGTTTGCAACGTTTCTTGTAGATTTTTTTTATGTTGTTTTTGTCTTGCTTGGTCTTACCGCACGTAATAGTGGACTGCATTACAAAAAATAGAAGAAACGTGAAGATATCATAATTTTGCAGCGTTTTGCTTATTTGAAATTGATTTGCTAGAAACGTAACTAACTCAAAATAGTCATATTGTATATTAATTTAAAGGAAATTGTGCCTTCTTTAAATTTATGTATAATAAATTTTAAATATTTTAAAATTTTTATCACACTTTTTTTTAACAATAAAAAAATGCAAATTATGTTTAAAGGGACATATCTATTTAATTTGAGCTTGAATATTTTCTAAATGTTTATAGGTATCAAAATAATTTTGATAATTTTGAATATTTTGACTATTCCTAGTTTAAGCGTTTTAAAAGATCCATTTACCATTACCATTTATTTCGCAATTGGCTCCACTGTGCAATGTTATGTGAATGCACGATACAATTTTGTAAGATTTTTTATTGTGACCTTTCACCTTTAACAATTTTATCTTAAATATAGAAAGTTAATGTGTATCATTTTCTACATTTAAGATCAAAAAAAAAAAAAAATATATTATTTTTATGTTTTGAAGAAATCGATTAAGATTAAGGGAGATTAAAAAAAATTATTCTCGAAGACATGTTTATTTATGGTTTCTTGAAAAATGTTCTGTGTCTGCGACGAACAATAGCCAGAATTCTTTTATTAAGTTTTTATTGTCGATGAAAAATAACCAGATACTTAAATAGTTAAACATTTTTAGTTTTTTAGAAATAGATGTAGGTATGAATTTCCAAATAAGCATTTTGAAAATATTAACACTTGTATTAACAAACAACTTTTAAATTTAAAATGCCATTTAAAATATTTATTTTTTGTAAATGCCGGTGTAAATACATATTTTGTTTGCTACCCAACAGAAGCATTTATTAAAAGCTATTTTTAATACCTATTACAATTTATATAATTACGAGTATATTCAAAAAGTCAACTTTAAACATATATTTTTATTTCAAAGTAGCTAGTTATATTTGCGTGCAAATTATATATAAAATATAACTTTTTTTTTAGTGTTCATGCTTTTTAAATAATATTGTATTTTTCGCGAATACCGGGAATGCATTTAATAAAATTCTGATTTCCTGGAGTTGAAAAATGTCGAGAAATTAAAAATCCTAGTATCAATGATAGAATATGATTTAGAAATTCCAGTAAAATTTTTTGCTTGAACTTTTTGGCACAGTGGGGCAGAATCGAAAATTTTTAGAAATAAATTTGTAACTTCGGCTAGTTTGGTTTAAAATAAATTTTACAAAGGCGTAGAAGAGGAGTGTACAATTTAAAGTTTGAAGGGAGATCCCACATATCGCTCAAGAGTAGAGCTATGGGGGCTCAAAGAAGGGTACCTCTGACATAGAAAATTTTTAAACGATTGCATATTTTTTGTTTCTTATTCGATTTCAAATATTTTCACATCCTCTTAAAGCCCTTAATATGACCTATAAAAACTACTAACTAACTCAATTTTGCAAGTCCTTGGTCCAATTTTTTTCATATATATGCCAGTACTTCCAACCGATTTTATTACTTTTTTCTAAGTAATTAAAGAACAAAATTATCTATTGAATAAAGAAAATTCGAAGTCGATATATTATATGTAACCAAATTTCAAGAGAATCGGTCCATAGTTCACTTTAATGAGCATAAATTTCATACAAATGCTATAAGTATTTATGCTTAATGTGATGAGTACAATTTTTATAAGTATTACATTAATGGTTAAGGATGTTACAAGGATTGTATTGTTTGAGGTTTTAATTTTTTCTTGAAGAGAAACTAATTTCATTTTATTGTCAAGGTGGTATTCTTTTAACTTTTGGAGCGATAGTACTTCTGTTATTGATTTAGGATTTATTGGACTATAGGTAGGTGAAATGAGAAGTATTTCGTCCCAAAAAAATATTTGGTTTACCTTCATAAACCATTCCGTTTACATTGATTATACAATTATTGAATTTTATTATGATTATGCCTTTTATGATAAATGATTGTTTTCTGCAAGTAGTGTTTATGTAAGTGTTTGACACATTGATAAAGAGTAGAACGTATTTCGCCGTTCTATTATTCAATATATTGCATATACAGGTCGATTCTCTGATTTTTTCTTGTTCGATGATATCTTCACAAAATAATGTTTTTTTTTTTTCAATTTGTGGGAAAATTTTGTTTGTGTATATTATGTTCATTAAGTAGTACATACGGCATTACATTGATAAATGTTGTAAGGTTTATTGGCAAGGGTATCATTTGAATTAGTTCATAAGTCTTACTTTCTACAATAGGTATTTTTATGTTAATAATTATATTTGTATCGTTATAATATGCTTTTAGGCTTAAAAGTTCATACAATTGATCATTTGATGAAATATTAATGGATTGGTTTTTTATGTAGCTATTTATGATTTCAATTTCTTGGTTACTTAGTATTGTTTTAGAAATAATATTTAGTCTAGCTAATAATATAGTTTCCGAAATTTCTGTTATGTGGTTTTGTAATATGTTTAAATTATAGTTAATTTGATTAATATATTGTATTTTTTTGAATTAAATCTTCTTCTTCTTCTTTTTGTATTTTATTACTTAACATTCGAAAGTTAGTATTAATGTACCGTTGAATATTATCTTGCTGCATATTGATGTGTTTCGTGAGATTGTTCAGTCTATCTACTATCTGTATATTGAGTAAGCTAGTGTTCTATAAGTGTTCAGTGATTTGGTTGTTTTGTTTCTTTAGTTGTTCTATTTGTTGGTTGATTTCTTCAGCGTTTGTTGCGTCGAGATTCCCTGTTATAAATTTGATTGTTGTTCCAAGTCCGTTTATTAGTCCTCTCTTAGTTCTATGTTTTAGTAAATTATGTATTTTATTTAGTAGTTCAGTGGCTTTAAGTTTTGTCGTATATATGGCGTTGGTGTAGGATGATTTTTCGAAATTGTAAGTATATAGATTATATTTTCGATAGAGCCCAAATATTTGTTAGTGTCAATAATGTGGATTATGTTATTATAGCCTTTGATGATTCTGGCGTTACCAAGTTTTAGTTAAAGCAGTCCGTTGTTATTCTCGATGTTATTAATTTCTATTAGTTGGCAGGTTGCTGATGCGAGTCTGAAATCATTCGTTTATATTTCTTTCTCAGTTTAATTGTAGCTTTATGGATTTTTTTATTGTGTGCTGTTATAAGAGTAATGTTATTATCTCTTTGTGTTTTGAAAATCAATTTGTAAGCTTGTTCCTACGGTATTCTTTTCTAAAAATGGTTTCGCCTATATTTTTGCTTTGTGGTTCTATTCTATTCTTGTTAAGTTTTTTGGTTCTAATTTTCTTAAGTTGGCCCACTTTTTGTTTAATAAGAGGGTATAAAGTGTCTTGTAATTCTCTAAGTTTGTGTAAGTATTCATGTTCATTGTTAAATTGAACTGTTTGTTTGAGTTTCACTGATCCTTTTCTGCATAAATAGGAAGTAGTATGTCATCTTTAAATACCAATGTGTTTCATTTATAACCCTATGATTGTTATTGTCATAATAATCTTTAATAAGTTACTCATGTTCGTCGCTGCTTTGTACATCTGTTAAGAATTCTGTTGCTCTTACTACTTTGAAGGTTCTGTTTGAAAAAAATTTTTAGTGTACCGTTTGGACTAATCCAAAGGTGTCGTCGTCCGTAAAAATTGCTGTCGTCTTGTTGAGTGGTAAAAATTTTTTTAAAATGTCTAATATTTCTTCTTCTGAGAATATGGGTCTTTCTATTGCTTTCTTCAATTTGTTTCGGAAAGGGATGAGTGGCTGTATGCAAGTGTTGTCTGATTTTTTTAAAATTATTTGTATTTGAAAATCGTTAAGTGGCCTCTCTGTGATTGACAAATGATCGTTTAGGTTTTCTTCTGCTGAGTGTATGGTCGCTATTGATACGTTATCGTTTTCTTCTGCTTCGTTGACGTTTATATGTACTGTGTCCGAAATCTTGATTCTACTCAAAGCGTCCACGTTCGTGTTTTGCTTGCCTTGTTATAACTAATTTCATAATCAAATTCCTCTAATTTAAGTCTCCAACGGACCAGTTTTGAATTTGGTTCCTTTAGAGACATTAGCCATGTCAGTGGTGTGTGATCCGTGATTATTATAAATTTTCGTCCGAACAGGTAGGGTCTGAAGTATTTAGTACCCCATTTGATGGCTAATAGTTCTTTCTCTATGGTCGAATAATTAACCTCTGATACGGAAAGTGTTCTACTCGCGTAGCAGATTGGTTTGTCACGCCCTATGGAATCTTGCGAAAGGATTGCTCCTAAGGAGACATTGCTAGCATAAGTGGTTAGTATAAAGGGTTTCGAAAAATCCGGGTATTGTAGTATTGGGTCGTTTAGTAATATGGTTTTGCATGTGTTACACGTGTTGATGTAAATTTCACTAATTATTACCGGTTTTCCTTTTTAAACATGTTGTCATTGGTTTGGTTAATTGCGCAAAATTTGGTATAAATTTGCGATAGTATCCTAGTAGTCCTAAGAATGATTTAATGTCTTTTTGTGTTTTAGGAATTATAAACTTTTATATTACTTCTATTTTCATTGGATTAGGCTTAATGCCATCCGTAGACACATTGTGTGCTAGGAGCGCAATTTCCTTCCTTAGAAATTCTGATTTGTCTAGCTGTACTTTGAAGTTTGTAAAGAAAAGTCTATCGAAAAAAGCTTGAATGTCATTAATGTACTGCGTTAATGATGTAGACAATATTTTTATGTCGTCTAAATATAATAGACATAGTTTTCCTATGAAGTCTTTTAAGACGTTGTCCATAAGCCTTTGGAACGTAGAAGGGGAGTTTTTTAGCCCGAATGGCATTCTTATGTATTCATAGTGGCCGCCTTCAACGATGAAAGCTGTCTTGGGAATGTCCTTAGTTGGTGAAAGCCACTGGCCAAATCCAGGGTTGTAAAATACATGCATCGACCAAGCTTGTCTAGTATTTCTGTGATATTAGGAAGAGGATATCTTTCTGAGATGGTTTTTTCGTTTAATTTCCGGTAATCTATAGCTAGCCTCCATATTTGTTTCCCGCTTGCGTCTATCTTCTTCGGTACTATTGTAATGAACCGTCCCAACTTTAGATGGAAATTAACAGTCTAAAAATAAAGGAATTTATCAAAATACTTTGTAGGGGTTTTCGGCGAATTAATTTGCTCCTAGAAATTTGCAAGACTGAGGGGAGCCATTGACATTGCTAGCTAACAATCGGTTGGAGGGGTTCTTGCCTTACAAATCTCTCTTACCGAATTCAAAGTCAAAACATAAATATTTGTATAGACTCCCGGATAAAATTAAGGGGTTGATTGTGTTATAATTGTGTTCTAAATACCCCATATTTAATCAACCCAAAGAACAAACGGAAACCATCTTGTCAATCACTTTTATGAAAACCTATTTTAAGTTATCCCATGATGACATTGGGGTTAACGCCTCATTACACACTCTACCTATGATGTTTCCTAACTCAAGTTATCCGTATCGGTCACATAGGTAAGATGTTATAACACTTTATCGTTTCATTTTAACAATTCAAAGTTATTACCAAAGAAAATTGATTTAGTGTAATCCTAGCTATAAAGCTAAATTCATTAATTTTGTAATAAAAAAAACCGAGAATTCATATGGAAAGTAGTATACAATTATATAAAAATAAATATAATCCTATTATGGGTTTTAAATATTTCATATTATCTTAATTTATATATGCAAATAATTTTGTTTGTTTTTTGTTATGACTTAGTAATCGTCACGAAGTGTAAGAATTTAAAACTTTCATAAAACAAAGTAACAAATGTAATTATCAAAACAAATAAGAGTTTATAAAACAATTGCTCTCTTGATTTTTTTGTATTATACTCTCAATGAAATTATGAATGAGCGTAGTAAACTCTTTGATTGTTTTGTTTTACGAATTCCCAAAAAACAATGAAAATTCCCAAAAATGGGATTTTTTACATTTTTGGCTATAGAATCCACATCTTTTAACAACATATTGAAAATTCTTAAAATATATTCCGCTTGTCGATTCGTGCTTTGGGATTTGAGAAAATATGGTCTAAAAACAAAACTTTCGAATTCGGGAGGGTGTGTACCATGACCAATTGAGTTATTGGACTTGTTTTTTATCTTAAAGTTATCTCTGTGAAGTTACCTTTTAGAAAAGTGCAAAATTATTATATGTTGCTAAAGAAAATTTTATTTTAGATAAAAAAGAGTGTAGATATTTTTTCAGCTAAAAAAACACAAAAAGTCGTCTTTTTTGCAATTTTCAAATTCAAATTCGTTTATTTTTGGACTCGGTAAAGACATCGACTTCAAAATTTCTTTATTCAATAGATAATTTTGTTCTTTAACTAGTTACGAAAAAAAACTAATAAAATTGGTCGGAAATACTAGGATATATATGAAAAAAACTGGACCAAGAACATGCAAAATTATAGTGCTTAAAAATTCAAACGCAAATAACTCGAAAACTATAAGAAACAATTAGGATATGTAAGCATATTTTTTATAGATCTTATCAGGGCCTGCAACAATGTATAAAAATATTTGAAATCGGACGAGAAACAAAAATTTGGCAAGCGATTAAAAATTGTTTATGTCAGAGGTACCTAAGTTTGAGCCCCTTTGGCTCCGCCTCTGAGGGTTTGTTGTGCCCTCCTTCCAAACTTAACATTGTACAGTCCTATACCAAATTACATGAAAATCCAACCAGCCGATCAGAAGTTACAGATTTATTTCCAAAAAATTTCGATTCTGCCCCACTATGGACTGATGAACTGAATTCCTTAAGGCACAGTTTATGGCACTGAGGTTGTGATCCCACAAGGTTTGATCACTTTTCAGATACGATCTTATTCCCGCTAATATAGAGCGATTTACTTGCTCCGAAGCATTTGACTGCGGGGAGTAAATAGCTGTGTATATGTGGGTGATGCCTAGCGATGTCAAAAAGGCATTAAAGGAATTAAATTGAGATCCGTTGTCGCTTAACAAAATCTTTGGCATACCAAAAATATGGAATATTTGTTTCAAAATAAGTTCCTTTATAACACTGGAGGTGAATTTTTTCAAAGGGAAAAGCCAATGAAATTTCGTCATATGGTCCAAAACAATTAATAACCCTATGTTACCTTGTTTGCTGCGGGGATATGGACCTAAGATATCAATATACAACACTTGAAATGGCGTCGAGCTTTTCATAGGATTACCTATCTCTGGTTTAGTTATAAAGTTTGGTGCCTTTATGCTTTTACATGTTTCACATATACGAACATAATTGCACACATCACATACTAAACCAGGCCAATAGCAATGGCGTCTGATCAAGTCAACAGTTTTCACCATCCCTCCATGGGCGGTTATAGCGCTATCATGGGCTCTATGAATAAATGATTTTCTTAAATTGTAGGGTACCCAAAGCTTCCAGCAATTATTTTCCTGTTCAATATCACCATTATAGTGATTAGTTCGAATGTATACAAAATTGTCTACAATTTTAATATCAGGATATTTAGACATATTTTGGTTTATTTTCGCTTTCAGCTGAACGTAATCATCATCATTAAAGTGGGCTGAATTGAGGTCTATTTTCGGGGCCGAAAATTGTAAAGCACTAACTTCCTGACAGGGTATTCTAGAAAGGGCATCGGGCACAGACAAATCAGGCTGCTTCATCAACCAAACCAAAGACGAGTGGTCTGTGATGACTTCAAAGTCTTGTAATTCGAGGTAACATCTGAATTTTTTTATTGCTTCAACTGCCACCAAGCATTCACGCTCTGTAACACTATAATTGCGTTGCGCACTATTGAGTTTTAGGATTTGTTAGAACAGGGGTAGATGTTAATAATTTCTTTATATGCTCAAAGGAAGCTTGTGCCTCAGGTGACCAACAAAATTTCTTCTTCATTGATAAAACCTCCGTGATTGGGTGAACAATAGCTATAAAGCGGCAGTACCATCCGGCTAGACCGAGGAAACTGCGGACCTGTTCTATGTTTTTAGGCACAGGACAGTTTTGGATTGAAGTAATCTTTTCTGGGTCGGTTTTAATATCACCGTTACTAATTATGTATCCCAGATAATTTACTTCTGTAACACAGAATTTTGATTTGGCAATATTGAGAGTGAGATTGGCCTTTCTGAAAGTATCTGCAATTCGCACTAAGATGGCTAAATGTGATTGGAAATCTTCTGAGATGATTATCAGATCATCCAGATAACCGAATACGCAATGGCGTAAATCTGAAGGAATCAGTTGGTCCATCAATCGACACATAGTCGACGGAGCGTTGCAGAGGCCAAACGGCATGACAACAAAATGATAGAGAGGACGACCCGGAACCGTAAAGGCGGTTAATTGCTTGGACTCTTCAGACAAGGAGATCTGCCAATAAGCGTTCTTTAGATCGAGCTTGGCAATCTAGAGAAGATTCCCTCAATATTGGGAAGAGGGTAGGCATCTTTCTTGGTAACCTGGTTTACCTTCCGGGCATCGAGACACAAGCGTATTTTATTTGGTTTAACAACCAACCTCATAGGTGACTTCCAAGGTGAATTCGACGGTTCTATGACTCCTAAAGCAAGCATCCTATCAATTTCCTGGAACATAAGTTTCTCTACAGCTGGAGATACGGGATAATAAAGCTGCTTTACTGGAGTGCTTGAGCCCACGTCGATTGTGTATCTAATAAGGGAGGTCCTAACTAGTCCCTCTGTCTCAAAATTTGGAAATAGTTGTATTACAGCGGAAAGTTGTTGCCGTTGGTTTATATTAAGGGGATATTCGACACAAAAACTGGAATTTTTAGATTTCTCATGAAAATTCATTAAAACACAAGAATTGATGCTAAAGGCAGGAAAATTATTGAAGACATTACACAATTTTTCATTGACGGATGCAATGATAATATCAACAAAAACATCAGGGGCTAAGTTGAAAGCTTGCCAAAATTCTAAGTCCAAAATTAGTTTGACTAATTGAGGGTACTATCAAAATTTTTAGTTTTCTGCTTTGGTTTTTAAAGAAAATATCCATATTTAAATATCCAATAACTTTTTGAGGTTGGCCATCAGCCGTTTTAACATAAGATTTAAGTGGGAAAAATTCATTAAAAATAGAAAAATCTAACTTAGCAAAATCTGATCCTATGCATTATACATTAGCACCAGTGTTCAATAAACGTAATTTTTAGCAGCTAGAGAAATTGAGTTAACTTTAAAAATAGTATTACGTGCCTTAACGTAGTTTTCCCATCTTTTATGATACGGTATTATGGGATATAACTTTGGCTGACGAACCTCGTTTTTGAATAATTTTTTAAAATGTGTATTTTACAGGGTAAAAGGGAGTTACAATCCAAATTAAAGTTTGAAAAATCAGGGTTTGAAAATGTGTCACAATCAGGTATTAAATTCGATGAGTCTGGGTTTAAAAATGAGTCACAGTCAGGGATAAAATTTGCTAAATCAGGTTTAGAAGATGCAGTTTTTACGGTCGATTGGGAGAAGGGTTAGATGTATGGAAGTTTTTTGAATCCATTCTCTTGGCCGAACATTTTATGCATTGGGGTTTATAAGTATTTTTCTCTCCACACCCGTAGCAAAAAATATTCCTCTTCTCCAAGCAATCTTCCCAAAAATGGCCTAATTGGTCACAATTCCAGAATTTAGGGGGTTGCTGTATGGCGTCTACGGAAATTTCAGGCTCTTTAGTTGACTGAAGGTCCTGGTGTTACTCAGGATATGCAATTTCTGCGATTTGACGACGCACACCAGTATATGGTACAGATTTAGATATGCTCCTGCGGTAAAACTCATCGGCTAAGAGATTCAGGACGAAGATTTCGCGTTAACATTTCAATCAAGTCTGATTCAGGTATGGGCTTTTCTAGACGATCTAGAATAGAAGAAACTGATTCGTAGAATACCTCAAAAGTCTCATTAGCTTTCATTTTTCTATTTCTTAGCTCATCATGAATATCAAAGCTGGACTTAAAATTGTTATATTGATATTTGAGTGCTTCACAAAAATCTTTCCATATAGTCTCGGCCTGCTTATGGTATTTCCAATAATACTCTCGTGCACGACCACTTAACAACATGTGTAAATTTTTACATACAACAGAAAAATCGCTATTAAAATGCTCACGCGAGTTAACGACACTCTAATGAACCATCCCTTTTTCTTTAGTATAAGATAAGATACATAAACTAAACATAATCATTAAGCCCAAAAATAAAAACCAAGGTCGGATGTTTTCATATGATAACGATTCTTAGGCAAAATAATTAAATTGTCATTTGTAAGAAAAACAATTTAACTCTAGCTTAAGTACAATAATAATAAACAAGAGGATTAAAGGAAAAACCTAAGATAAGGAAAAACCCGAACATATTGTTTGTTTAGTAATTAAGAAAAACACAAACATGTTGTTTGTTTAATGATTAAGAAAAATGTAGTATTTAAGCAAATGAAATGTAAATGGTAAGAAGTTAAAAATAAGCAAGAAAGACGTATAGACGTCGTATTACTTTTACTCCAAACTTTTTAAAATTAAGAAAATATTTTAAATAAAGAAAGACGCATCGCGTCGAAAAAAATATATTTTTTATTTATTAAAAAGGAAAAAACTTAATTGGCGATCCTGCCAGGAGAATAATTAAATTTATTCTTCCAAGTGAGCGGACCAATATACATCCTTATCGCAGCAAGGACTCAACAATAATTCTTTATAAAAAGAAAAAATTCCTTCATAAAAGGAAAACTTCATAATAATTCATCACTGTTCAAACTGTTCATGAATATAATTAGGAAAATACATAAATTTGACAAAACAAGATCTGTTGACAATATTACAGAAGGAAACACTACAAATATGTCAAATAACGCTGAAATCAATTTCCTAACACAACAAATGGCAACATTACAAGCCATGATCCAGGAACTCACTGTAAATCATACAGCTGAAGTAAATGCTCTGAAAGCACAGTTAGAGCAAGTCAGGATAAACCCTCTGGTGACTCAACCACGGCCTACACAGTTAGAAGAAATTTCGACAACCATAACAAATAAATATAATAAACGAGGTAAAATTGGATGTATTTAAATCCCTTCCAACATTCGACGGGGATATCACCAAATACAGAGTATGGCGAGAAGATACATCACGAATGATGGATAGCATCGAACCACTGAAAAATACTAGCATCTATTCACAAGCTCTACAAATAGTGAAGACAAAAATTCAAGGAGCAGCCGCTCAAGTATTGGCAAATCACGGAACCATCTTTAATTTCGACGCTATCAGAAGCAGACTAGATTATACGTATGCTGACACACGTCCTTTATACGTTTTACAAGAAGAGATGAAACGATGCTACCAAGACAGGAAGACATTTGAAGATTTTCATGATGAAATTAATAAATGTTTAAGCCTAATAATCTCAAAAATAGCAATGTCTGGTTATGGAAAAGAAGCCATAGAAGCCATGAAAAACCAAGCAAAGCAAGACGCCATCCGTGTATTCATAGCAGGAGTTAATAATACCTTCGCGCAGTCTACATTATATGCAAATATCCCAGTGGACTTGGAATCGTATATGCATGATATACGATTGCCAGAACAATTGAACACGACAGCAAACATCAAAATCTGAAGCTATCATATGAGACTCGACCACCATCGAACACACCAAGGATCGATACACGATTCCAGAAGCAGCAGTATCAACCACCGCCAAAATATCACCAACACCATCAGGGTCAACAGAGATACCAACAGCGCCCAGAATGGAAACAACATACCAATCACCCAGCACAGCACAACAACCAACAAAAAGCAGAACGCATGGACATAAGCTCACAGCACAATACACCATCATGGAAACGACAAAGGGAGCCCAGCGGAAACTTCCAACAACATCACAACCAATGAAGACGACAACAGCAGTGTAATTGTGGAAACAGGTACTGTAAATAAATTAGTTATTAAGAATTTAAACTAAAAGATGGATTGCCCCACCTAGAAATGTCCGATGAAGAAAAAATATATAATGTATTATTAGATACCGGAGCAACCCATAATTACGTAAAAAAATCCTTAAAGTTCAATGTAATTGAAAAAATAAAACCTATGGAGGTTATCTCAATGCATGGAACTTCAATAGTAAATACTAAACAAAGAATTAAATTTCTCGGCAAAGACATAGACTTTTTCGAGGAAGAAAAGATTAGTAACGTCAATTATACCATAGGTAATGACATGTATAAGGATGAAATAGATTGATTGATGAAGGACAACAACGGCATAGGACCCTTACCTTCACAAGTACGATTGAAGCATCAATTAGGACAAAAACAGATGAACCAGTTTGGACAAAACAATACCCGTACCCCATCGCGGATAATGATTTTGTGAATAAGGAAATAAAAAATCTACTCGAAGAGGGAATTATCCAAAGAAGTAATAGCCCATATAATTCTCCTATATGGACAGTAGCAAAAAAAGGAATAGACGAACAAGGAAAACCTAAACGAAGAATGGTCATAGATTTCCAAAAATTAAACTCACAAACGATTGCAGATAGATATATTATACCTGACATCAATATGACGATACAGAATTTAGGAAAAGCCAAATATTTCACAACGCTAGATTTGGAATCTGGGTTCCATCAAGTAAAGATTAAGAAAGAGGACAGGGAAAAAACAGCATTTTGTGTAAATGGAGGGAAATATGAATTCATTAGGATGCCCTTTGGTTTAAAAAATACACCTTTAATATTTCAGAGATGTGTTGTCGATATTCTAAGAGAATATATCGGTAAATTTGTATACGTTTACATTGACGATGTACAACATATCAAAATTGTATTGGATGCCCTAAGTCATGCAACCCTCAGAATATCCAAAGAGAAATCTAAATTCTTCCAGACGGAAGTAGAATACTTAGGACATTTAATAAAACATAACCGAATTTCTACAAATCCTGAGAAAGTTGAAGCCATAAGTAAATACCCCATTCCAACAACACTAAAAGACTTAAGAGGATTCTTAGGCATGACAGGCTATTATCGCAAGTTCATACAGGGGTACGCGAACATAGCAAAACCACTGACACTACACTTAGGAGGAGACAATGGACAAGTAGGTAGGAACAAAAGTAAAACAACAAACATTAACCTTGACGACGCCGCAATACAAGCATTCAATAAACTTAAAACATGTTTAAAAGAACAAGATGAGTTATTCCAACCAGATTATAGTAAATCATTCGAATTAACTACCAACGCATCCAACATAGCTATTGGAGCAGTTCTTAGTCAAAACAAGAAACCAATATTTTTCCTATCACGCACAGTACCAATGAGAAAGAATTATTAGCCATCATATGGGCATTACAAAAACTTAGGAACTATATTTATGGAACAACCGACCTTACTATATATACAGATCATCAGTCCTTAACACATACCATATCGGATAAAAATCCAAATCCAAAATTAAAAAGATGGAAGACCATAATAGAAGATTTCGGAGCAAAGCTTGCAAAATGTCGTAGCAGACGCTCTATCAAGGCAAAAAATTAATGCATCTTCCGTTGACACAACTCACTCAGCGGAAAGCTCATACATAGAAAACATTAGGCAAGTATCACGCCCACTAAATGCTTTCGCTATCCAAATCGAACTTTTACCAAACAATGAAAAATATGAAATACAGTCATCCACAGTATTCCCAAATAAAGTTAGGCATACAATAAAATTTACTAGCGAACAAAATTTGATATCTGAACTAAAAAAGGTATTACAACCCAACAAAATGACAGCAATACACACCACAAGAAAAACTATTTATGCACTCAGCCCTATAATAACAAACACATTCAACGGTGGAAAATTCGTGTACACACCGACAAAACTAGTTGATATTCTGGAGAAAGAAAAACAAACTGAATTAATTAAGAACACACATAACAGAGCACACCGAGGCTACAGAAACAACATACTGGAAATTCTAGAGACACATTATTGGCCAGAAATTAAGCAACAATGTAAAGCATTCAATAGAAAATGCACCGCATGTCTCTTTGGCAGATATGAAAGAAATCCAACGAGAGAACCATTAAAAGATTCCGACATACCAACAGAACCAGGCACATACATATGGATATTTATTTCAACGAAGGCAAAACATTTTTGGTGGCTATCGACAAATTTTCAAAATATATAACTCTGAGAGAGCTCGACTCAAGAGAACGAATGAGTGAAAAACTAGAAGAAATACTCACGAATAATTACCCAGAATGTAAAAGACTAATGACTGATAACGAACAATGCCTAACAACTGCAGCAGTAGAAACAATATGTAATAAGTATGGCATAAGAAAGATACAAACTCCAGTCTATAGATCGACGTCGAACGGACAAGTCGAAAGAGCCCACAGCACAATATCGGAATTAGCTAGAATATTTAAAATCCACAATACTACAATTTAAATTTATAGAACAGTACGTGAACTAAATAACACAATTCATGCGGTAACAGGATTTAAGCCCAGGGACATAATCTTTAACAAAATTAAATACGATAAAACCAGTATCTACGAAAAATTAAAAAAGACATCGGAAAAAACACTAGAGAAATTAAATCAAGGCACTAAGCATCGAACTTTCACACCAAATGAAAAAATATTGGTAAAAATAAAAGGAATAAGAAAAAAGAACGACGCAAGATATATAAAATACATTGTGAAAGAAGACCGTGAGGACACAGTCTTAACCACTAGGGGTAAATTAGTACACAAGGATAATATTAAAAACTACACACTCAATGAAGGCGATACATTACCTGACATTACTCGTAGTGGTCATGTCAAAAATTAAGGCAGAAACAGAAGTAAGGAAGCTGGAGAATCAAAAATATGTTCTAACCAAAACTGATGATGTTCTGATATACAACGAATACTCATTCCTCTTTCATGTAACTAACCTTACAAAAATACTCTCACCATATAATCAAATTGTTAAAAAACAACAGAATTTCACTGCCCAAGAAACGATCTGGATAAGGAAAATTTAAATATTGGCAAACCAACTAAACGAACATAAACGCCACACAAGATCCTTAAACTTCTTAGGGTCTGCATTAAAATTTATTACCGGAAACCCAGACCATGACGATTTCATTAAAATTGAGACAGCAGTAAATGTTTTAATAAACAACAACGAAAAACAACGCATAATTAATTCAAAGTACGAGAAACTAATGGAGTTATTACAAGGAAACACGGTATAGAATCACCTCATCATAAAGCAAGTGCATGACCAATTTCTGTTGCTTGTCAGAACAATAAACGCTGCAAAGAATAATGAATATTTAACCGAATCTTTAAATTTAGACGACGTAAAGGAAATAATAGAACACGAATTAATCTCAGTACCTATAATAAACATTTTAGAATATGCTGACATACACATAGCAGGTACAGGAGACTTGTTTATAGCCATCTATAAGTATTCCATATTGATTAATAAATGTAAACTTTTCAAAATCACGCCTATAAGCTTCAAACATGGAAAAATCCAAACAGACGAACAAATTGCCCAATGTGACAGGAATTATGTAAGAGTAAACCATTGCAAAAATTATTTAGGACTGAACATTTGTCAGACAAACAACGCTCCCGCTACTGAACAATAGGAACAGTAAATGCACAATAATACAAGAATACAATAACGAACTTCTAGTAATAGACGAAGGATTCATATTATTAGACAAAAATCACACAGTTAACAATATTATCACTAATGGTATAACTTTAGTCACATACACAGACCAAGACACAATTGATAATAAAACCTACAGAAACATTCATGACAGAATAATCGAAGCAATACACACAAAGCATGACGAAAATTTTGAGATAGAGAAAATTCTAAATTCAAACAAATACAACGCTTTTAACAATATCGATTCTTTAAAGAAACTGATAATACCATACGAACAACATCCCGTAAGATCAGGGTTTTATACAGTCATATTTGTCACAACAATGTTTGGTTTGCTCATTATCGGACTGAAAATATATAAATATATATTACAATACAGACGCCGGCAGGCAGAAGAATTAGTTAGAATTTATTACCAACAACAAGTAGGGAAACTACTTAGAGATCGGGACGCTCTCGTTTAAGTAGGGGGAGAGTTAACGACACTCTCATGAACCATCCCTTTTTCTTTAGTATAAGATAAGATACATAAACTAAACATAATCATTAAGCCCAAAAATAAAAACCAAGGTCGGATGTTTTCATATGATAACGATTCTTAGAAAAAATAATTAAATTGTCATTTGTAAGAAAAACAATTTAACTCTAGCTTAAGTACAATAATAATAAACAAGAGGATTAAGGGAAAAACCCAAGATAAGGAAAAACCCGAACATATTGTTTGTTTAGTAATTAAGAAAAACACAAACATGTTGTTTGTTTAATGATTAAGAAAAATGTAGTATTTAAGCAAATGAAATGTAAATGGTAAGCAGTTAAAAATAAGCAAAAAGACGTATAGACGTCGTATTATTTTTACTCCAAACTTTTTAAAATTAAGAAAATATTTTAAATAAAGAAAGACGCATCGCGTCGAAAAAAAAATATATTTTTTATTTATTAAAAAGGAAAAAACTTAATTCGCGTATGAACGGTCACCCCATACAAAAACTCATCTACACTAATGCCTTGTGTAGAGCCACCAAATTTTATGTACCAGTTCTGAATAATATTGGTTATTCTATCAGATTTTAGAGTAAAATGTTCGTCAAACAAACTATTACTATTTGCTCTAGAATGAGACGTATTGTGCGAATTAATTGGTGCATGAGACAAAAGCATATTAGCTTGATTAGGTATGTGACACTGATTGGAAGGGTACTGTTGCCTACTTTGTGTTTGTGGGAGTAATTGGACTGGTTGTTGATGATGGTTTGAAACTTTTAGTGAATTTCTTGGTAACAATTGCAGATTGCTCAATAATCGAGATACGGTGTTTTCTATCATATGATTGATTTGAGTATAATCAATCGTTGGTTGATTAGTATTTTGCAAATTTCTATTAGGAGTATTTTG
Source organism: Protocalliphora azurea (assembly GCA_932274085.1). Taxonomy (NCBI): domain Eukaryota; kingdom Metazoa; phylum Arthropoda; class Insecta; order Diptera; family Calliphoridae; genus Protocalliphora; species Protocalliphora azurea. The sequence goes on from OW026522.1 coordinate 61,842,115, forward strand.
TGGAATATTCGGATCTGAAGTTGCAGGGTGTTGTGCATGATTTGGAGTAGAAAGATTTTCAAACTCATCTCAGGATTTATGCTAACATCTATTAAATTGTTTTGATTTGCATCATTAAACAAATTACAAGAAGAACTTCTGATATTATATTGTTGTACCATGACTCCGCGTGGTCTTCCACGAGCTGTCTTTTTGTCTAAAGGTTGGTTTTTAAATTGAATTTTTTTCAATTCGGATAAAGCACATGACCTTTTGCATATTGGGCATTCCGAGGATTGAGACAAATATTGTTCAATACAACGGTTGTGAAATACATGATTGCAATCAGATATGATCATTCAATCTTGCCCTTCACACAGTTTTTCATTGCAAATTTTACAATGTTTTTCATTTTTGGGTGACTGAATGGTTGAAAGCTAGAGAGCAGCTGGTTGTGTTTTGAACTTTGAGAGGCAGAAGCTTGAGGACATGGAGGTGAACGTTCCATTATTTGTTTGAAAAACATTTTGTATAAACACGACTATATCTAAAATGGATTGACAGATTCCAAATATGGAATTAATAACGAAGAAAATTGTTGTACTCTGTACTTTAAATAAGATTTATATAAACAAATAGCAAAATATACTTGCTTTTCTTTACTGAAAACTCGTAAAAATGTTAGCACTCGTATTAAGTACTAAACAAAAGAAAATTATATATTAAGCCAATAATATATTAATCAATTGTTTGAAATACTATATAAGATAAATAAATGTATAGGTACTTTAAACAAACAACCAGAAATCAAAAGTTAATTTATCTTTAATATATGTCTTCTTGGTTGACAAAAAAAAATATTTACTTGGACTATGGAATTTTTAAAATTATACTAAACCTATATATTTTTTTACAAGATGATATACATTTTTCTTCTTAAGTTAACTATTCCTGACTCGACAAAAAACCACTAAACGCAGATATTTTGTAAATCCAACTTCAATAACAGGATATCAATATTTTTGTACAAGGAAACATACAGCATTCAGTAAATTTTAAAAACTACCAAAAATTATAAAACAATATATATATCTCCAGTTATTCTACAAAAGGAAGTATAAATTTATCTTCGATCGAATTAGTCGAATCTATTTCTCAACTAATCGAAAATCCAGAAAATGCTTACACTTTATTTGCAAGATAACCTTTAAAATATATAATGATTTACAATTTTGGAAACTGAATGAAAGATAAAGAACAAAGTTAAATGTAGTTTTAGAGCCAGAAAATCTGAAGGTTTTTATGCCACTAAGATTTTCTGGCCCCACGTTGGGCGCCAATTTATGTAATGAACCGTCCCGACTTTAGATGGAAATTAACAGTCTAAAAATAAAGGAATTTATTAAAATACTTTGTAGGGGTTTTCGGCGAATTAATTTGCTCCTAGAAATTTGCAAGACTGAGGGGAGCCATTGACATTGCTAGCTAACAATCGGTTGGAGGGGTTCTTGTCTTACAAATCTCTCTTACCGAATTCAAAGTCAAAACATAAATATTTGTATAGACTCCCGGATAAAATTAAGGGGTTGATCTAATTAAAATTGTGTTCTAAATACCCCATATTTAATCAACCCAAAGAACAAACGGAAACCATCTTGTCAATCACTTTTATGAAAACCTATTTTAAGTTATCCCATGATGACATTGGGGTTAACGCCTCTTTACCCACCCTACCTATGATCTTAGGGCGTTTAATGTTTCAGCTAAGATCCCTAACTCAAGTTATCCGTATCGGTCACATAGGTAAGATGTTATAACACTTTATCGTTTCATTTTAACAATTCAAAGTTATTACCAAAGAAAATTGACTTAGTGCAATCCTAGCTATAAAGCTAAATTCATTAATTTTGTAATAAAAAAACCGAGAATTCATATGGAAAGTAGTTTACAATTATATAAAAATAAATATAATCCTATTATGGGTTTTAAATATTTCATATTATCTTACTTTATATATGCAAATAATTTTGTTTGTTTTTTGTTATGACTTAGTAATCGTCACGAAGTGTAAGAAATTAAAACTTTCATAAAACAAAGTAACAAATGTAATTATCAAAACAAATAAGAGTTTATAAAACAATTGCTCTCTTGATTTTTTTGTATTATACTCTCAATGAAATTATGAATGAGCGTAGTAAACTCTTTGATTGTTTTGTTTTACGAATCAATAATATAATAATAAGAAAATTTTTGCGTAGATAATATAGTAGAAGTACAAAAAAAAAAAAAAAAAAAAATGTAAAACATATATAAAAAAATTTACAACCAGAACAGATATCCCTCTTTAATCAGGGAATTATTGTTGTGAAGGGAAAATCGTATATAGTAAAATCTAAGTTGTAAATTCAAACACCGTGGGATTTAAATCTTTAAGAAAATATAATAGTCGCTCCTAATTTTAATTATAATTACAACACATTAATAAAAAATATGGGTTAACGACTCACCAATTTAAATAATTCTGGCTTTTAGCAACAGCGCACAGTGGGGTCAAACGCAAATTTTTTGGTAATAAATCTGAATCTCCTAAACTACTGGTCGGATCAAATTGAAATGTATGGAAGAGTTGTAGAGGAGGACCTAAGCTTTCAGAAAAATCATCTTGTAGTCACCTTGTGATAACAAGAGATAAGCTAGAGGGTGTCAAAGTTGACTACCTCGAGTATGTAAAAGTTAAAAAAAAATCGTAACTTGTACAAATGTAGTCCGATTTTAAAGATTTTTATATTTCTGGAAAGTGCTTGGCAAGATAAAGAAAAAATAAGCTTACTCATCTAAGTTATCTCTTGCAGTTAAAAAGATATTTACGCTTGAATTTTGAATTTTTGATTTTTTGGCTCGACTTTCTTTCGTTTTTCGGGAATAAGTCCGGAGATATATGAGGTAAAAATTTTTTAAAAATATTATGTAATTTGCTACATATTTCAAAACAATATACTGCAAGAATTTGTGGATTATCTCAATTCGTCTAGACGTGAAAAATATTCAAAGTCAGCACTCTGAAATTGGCATGAAAAATGGCTATTTTTTTACAAAAATATAGTACAATTCATTCACTTTTTTTCTCAAAGTTCCATTAATAAAAAATTTTTTTCTTATTAATTTCAAAAGATAAGGCTTCATAAATGGTTAATAAAGAAATTTTGAATTGATTTAAGTTTGCACCCTACATCCAGCATTGGCCGAAAATTGTCAATTTTAAAAAATAGTTTCATTTTTATGGATTAATAAAAAAAATGTCACGCGAGCCTTTTTAAATTTCGTACCCATATTTTTTATAGAAATAGATTTAGAATGATTTAACACTAAACTGCTTCCCGCCCGGCCAAAAATGAATGCAGGAGTGGAGATTTTATGTTAAAAGTCAGTTTTTTTAACGACTATTTTTTAAAGCATATTAAAAGCATATTAGCATAATAGTTTTAATATTATTTCTTATGTAATGTATAAAACACAAATCAAGCTTTCATTCCTAAAAAAATCAATAAAATAGCTCCAATAACCAATTTTTGGTAATTTTCCAAAAATAATTTTTTTTTTTTTAAATAGCTGAAAATCCAAAAAAATTTAATTTTTTTAATACAACTCCACTAGTTTTACAAATGCTTTAAAAATGTTAAAAGAATATAAAAGTAGACTTATTTACCAATTCAACGATATATAAAATGTTGATATAGGTCATTTAATAATAGTAATATAATGGCCTCAAAACTACCAAGTCACGTCAAAAGTTGCAAAATTCACTATTTTGTTCCGTATTTCCATATGTGTGTCTACGTAACATTTTAGTTTTCTAATGTATTATGTAGGTATATATTTGTTATTATAAAGTGGTAAATTCTTTATTTGAGTAATATTTATTTAATTTGTTCTACATATTTACATACTTATTATACATATATCCCGTATATTTATTTTATCAAGAATATATTATCGAAGATATTATTAGAGATTTTCTTGAAAATAATCAGAAACATCAAACGTTAGCAAATTTTTAACTTCCTTAGCTTCGGAATCCTCTTTTTCTATTTCAAGAGTGATTTTTGGTAGCCATCGTGTTCTTATAGAATATATAACTGAATCTGATGATATTAATAAATATTCCATTAAGTCCATATTTTGCGATATTTTCGAACATTTTCGGATATTGAAGAGTCTATTATTTCTTTACCATGAGCCAATACTTTGTGAATTGTTGGAGTCATTGATTTCCAGGGGTATGTAATGTTAAGTAGTTCTTTAGTTTCGTAGGCAAAAATTTTAAATTTGTCCGCATTAATTTGTTTTTTGCTATTAATGGCTGCCAATATAATCTTAAAACGCTTCAAAATATTTAAGTCAATGCCTGTGATTGAAGATGTGAGTTCCGGATTTTCAAAGAAACGTCTTGCTGTATTTCCATCATTTGAGCTTCCATAGCCATGTAGAGGTTTATCAATTATTAATCCGAGTTGTTCTTTGAATTCTAATTGAATTCTTTTCTTCTCCTCTTTTCGTAATTCGTGAAGTTCCAAATTGTTTTTTACTGTAGCATTTTCCTGCCCGGGAATATTTCTGTACTTCATATCATATGCAAGATGTAAGCAGAACTCCAAAAATCTTATCCTTGCGTGGAGTGGTGATATTCCAAATTTTAAAGAATTTTTATTAACAAGGACTTCAGAATTATCCTGAAATTGTAAACTTATTTTTCCACATATATTACATTTCCATGTAGATGTTGTATCTGTTATAGCGTTTGCAACTTTTCCATCAATCATCGTTAATTGTTGTTGAAATGTAACTTTAATAGTTCTGTTTGATACTTTTACATATATTGGGGCAATGTTTTAATTTCTTCTTCCAATTGGTTGACAATGCTGTTTATTGTAACCGTGGTTTCTTTTGTGTAATCAAAAAGGATAGGACGGCACAAAAATTTGGAACCTGGAGTTAAATTTATCCATATATCATCAAAAAGCGAGTCATTTCTTGTCGATGAGGAAGGCTTATTTAAGCGCATTCGAAGTGGTACCAGAGACGCTATAGACAGCGAGGAATAATTATTTCGAGAATTACTTCCATTCAGTTGTTTGTATTCCGAAAATCCTGATGTTCCATCGCAGCCCCATTTGAATATTAAAATAAGTTCAGAGTCTTTGCATTTTTCAATGTTATCATTGCTGAAGGTAGATATAATTCTAGAGGCAGTATTTTCAAGTAATTGCAATATATTAACTTTAGCACTTTTAACAGAAGCATTAACCGGGTGCTCCATAGGCTGTAAAATATTACTTTTCGCTTCTCTCACCGATTTGCTACTGGGAAAGATATCATATCCTTTTCGCTAACAGATTTCCTCAAAATCTCGTATTGGTTTCTTGATAATCCTAAATTTAATATTAGAGCTAAAGCATCTTCAGAGGTAAATGGACGATGTTGATTTCGGTGTCACTATGCTTTGGATTATCCGATGTAATCGATTGGGAGAAGCTGTTGGTAACACATCTATAACTTTTTCTACTTCCTTTGGTTGCGTACGTGTTACTAAAGCTTTAAAGGTATCTTTTATTTCGGCATTCGTATTGTGAATTTAGAATAGATTCCTGTTTGGTCCTCTTTGTTCTTAGCTGAACTTCATCGTAACTTTTTTTTGGTCGACCCTTTTTCTGCTTTCCGATGAAAATTGGTATTTCTCCCTTCAACCACTCTTCACTTTTCTTTTTGAATTTTGGTATTGACCAATCTGCATCCTTTTTTCGTATGATTTATAACAATTTTCGAGCTTTAAACTGTCTTCTGCAGTAAAAGTTAAACCAAAAGATACTACTGTATCAATGAGTTTTCTTATTTTTTCTGGACGATTTGTAATATCAGATAGATTATCCCAGATTACTTTGCAAATATAAAAGTGTTTTAATGTAATCTCCATAATGGCAAATTCAATAATAAATCTGAATATTTATAAGGATACTTATATATAGAAAAAGAATATTTATATCAGGTAAATGGTGACAGGCAAAAATGAATTAAAAAATTTAAAGTTTTGCTCAAAACCCCCAATTTCATTCAGTTTATTTTTATGACCTGTAGTGTTAAACAGGTACGTCAAAAAATGTACCTATGCGATTGTAAAAAAATCATTTTTGTTATAATACATTAATTAAGTAGCTAGGTAAATTATTTAAAAACTTAAAAAAATGTAATAAAAAACGAAGGAAAATATACTTATTTATGTACTTAGGTAATTTTAAAAACCTTTTCAGTAGAAAAAAATTATGAACACTTTAAATAAATTCATTAATAAATATTATTATCTCGTAACAAAAATAAGCACAAAATAGTGAATTTTGCAACTTTTGACGTGACTTGGTAGTTTTGAGGCCATTATATTACTATTATTAAATGACCTATATCAACATTTTATATATCGTTGAATTGGTAAATAAGTCTATTTTTATATTCTTTTAACATTTTTAAAGTATTTGCAAAATTAGTGGAGTTGTATTAAAAAAATTAAATTTTTTTGGATTTTCAGCTATTTTTTAAAAAAAAAAATTATTTTTGAAAAATTACCAAAAATAGGTTATTGGAGCTATTTTATTGATTTTTTTAGGAATGAAAGCTTTATTTGTGTTTTATACATTACATAAGAAATAATATTAAAAATATTATGCTAATATGCTTTTAATATGCTTTGAAAAATAGTCGTTAAAAAAACTGACTTTTAACATAAAATCTCCACTCCTGCATTCGTTTTTGGCCGGGCGGGAAGCAGTTTAGTGTTAAATCATTCTAAATCTATTTCTATAAAAAATATGGGTATGAAATTTAAAAAAGCTCGCGTGACATTTTTTTTATTAATCCATAAAAATGAAACTATTTTTAAAATTGACAATTTTCGGCCAATGCTGGATGTAGGGTGCAAACTTAAATCAATTCAAAATTTCTTTATTAACCATTTATGAAGCCTTATCTTTTGAAATTAATAAGGAAAAAATTTTTTTATTAACGTAACTTTGAGAAAAAAGTGAATGAATTGTACTATATTTTTGTAAAAAAATAGCCATTTTTCATGCCAATTTCAGAGTGCTGACTTTGAATATTTTTCACGTCTAGACGAATTGAGATAATCCAAAAATTCTTTCAGCATATTGTTTTGAAATATGTAGCAAATTACATAATATTTTTAAAAAATTTTTACCTCATATATCTCCGGACTTATTCCCGAAAAACGAAAGAAAGTCGAGCCAAAAAATCAAAAATTCAAAATTCAAGCGTAAATATCTTTTTAACTGTAAGAGATAACTTAGATGAGTAAGCTTATTTTTTCTTTATCTTGCCAATCACTTTCCAGAAATATAAAAATCTTTAAAATCGGACTTCATTTGTACAAGTTACGATTTTTTTTAACTTTTACATACTCGAGGTAGTCAACTTTGACACCCTGTAGCTTATCTCGTGTTATCACAGGGTGACTACAGGATGAGTTTTCTGAAAGCTTAGGTCCTCCTCTACAACTCTTCCATACATTTCAATTTGATCCGACCAGTAGTTTAGGAGATTCAGATTTATTACCAAAAAATTTGCGTTTGACCCCACTGTGCAGCGAGATGAAGAGGCCTTTTCATGCTGCAGAAGGTTGCTGGTGGTTAAAGTTGTAAAATATTGTGTATTGGCTTTATAATTATGCATGCTTCCTTATAAATTACTTATGGGTAATTATATTTATCTAAATAAATATGTCCAAAAAAAAATTACATTTGTTTTTCTTAAATTGTGCAATATTTGTATTAACTAAGGTGATATTTATCCGTGATATTAGCTATAGAATTTAGGTTTAGTTTTAATGTAAGAATTTTAGAAAAAGATACATATTTATCGAATTAAAGTTTTATCACTAGATTAATTTGTACTATATTGTCATAATTATTAATTAGCAAAGAAAACAGTTTTTACTAATATTAACAAATATAGGATGCAATTTAGAATATGAATAATTCGAACATGGATTTTTTGGATTTACAGGCAACCATTAGGAGCAAAATATGGGTTTTATACGTGGAAGAAAAAAAATGAGACTTATATACCGATATAGCCAATAACCCAAAATAATTAACACGATATTGTATTGGTTGGTTTTACCCAGTAACACTATGTGCAGCAAATTTTCTGTTTTTCTCTAGACCAGAAAATCTCCAGATAGTAGCAGGAACAGATGAGAATTTCTAGCCTTTTATTCAAATGGAGATGAAGACTTCTTAACTTTGATGGTGAAGATATTTGTTTTTAGGGTGTTTTTTTTTATTATGATTATTTGACTGTGAATTGTTATTTTAGTAATATATTTGTTACACTTTCTGCTTTGTGATGTTCTTACTAATGAAGTGAATTAAACAGTAATATAAATAATTGTTTCTTCTTTTTCTTCCTCTCTGTTCGCTCTATTTTTTACAATAGATGTAGGTCAGGATTTTGGAAGTATTTGGGTATCGCAAAAAAAATTACAGTGAGTGCTCGTTGGAAGAGACACCCACATAAAACATGTTGTATAGATTTTTCTCGACAAAATATGATCTATGATCTACAGCAAAGAAAATTATTTGCAATATAACAGTTATTTTCAATTGCATTTTTTCACAGTGGGAGCTTACCTTAGTTTTATTCTATAACGTGGCAAAATTTTAAACAATTTTATAGAAAATAAATCAGGCATGAAAAAAAACATAAAAAATGTGGTACAAGTACCAACAAAATGCGAGTGGTAATAGAAAAGGTTTCTGTCGGAAAGAAATTCATTTAGTCGATAAATTTTTTAGGTTATATTTCCCAAAAATTACCTTTTGAGATTTTGCGTGATTAATTTTTTTTCTTCTTTAAATAAATGTATTCTGTTGCACCAACTATTGTAGAGAAACACACTTGTTGATTCAGTTTTTATAATAAAATTATTTTTAAATATAGAACATGTGATTCTCTTTATATATATATATATATATATATATATATATATATATATAACACTTGATTTAAATATTTTCCTTTCAAGACTTGTGGATTGGTCGAATGTTCGTTGAAAAAGAATTTGTCGATACCTATATCGTAGCTAAAAAGCCATTTTCCTATGTCGATGGAAAAAATACCTACATGGTGTAGAATCAATGTGGCTATTAAACACGGCTTTTTCCATAAAATTATTTAAAAATAAAGCTGTTAATACAATTTTAACTATGTAAAAAGATGTTTTAAACAAGATTTAATAGCTAACAAACAATTTTAGCATTCCCAATATAAATAATATCACTACATTGTTTATGTTACAGAATATAGTCGGTATTAATATTTTGTAGCAAAACAATGAAAAATTTTAAACCAAACCACATTATGTGCAAATATTTCCTGATAAAAATTAGTATAAAAAATATATAATATTTTCTCTGATCCTTACACTATACAAACAGGAGAGCTCCATGCAGAATAGCTTTGTCGGATTGACTTCTTCCTTGTGCATATATGAGTACCTGTAAATTTTAGAGGTTTGTTTTCTTTGTAAAAAATGTGTTTGAATTTTTTGCATAAATTGATAAGACTTATCTTTTCTTCTTGTTTGAGGTGTTCCATTCTTAAAATATTTTGGATGTTTATTGGTTTGGGGTTCTTTTCTTCTTGTTTCGAAATTACATACCTCATGGTGTAAAGGTGAGTTGTATTCATTTGTTTTTAAGGGAGGTATTTGTAATTTCAATTATGCTTGACCAATTATTAGCTGAATATATTCCTTCAGAGATAAAGAGACCAGGACCTATTTGGGTTTGTTCTATATAAATATCTCCATTTTCTGTATCAACGGGTAAATGTATTCTGGTTTTTGTTAACTCAGGGATTACGTGTTTTTTTCCTATTTTCGTTAAAAAGTCTAATCCGAGTAAACTATGAAAATATTTGTGAAATTTAAATAGAAGAAATGTAAATTGTCCGGGTTGTTTGAATTCTTGAAATATTGGTAGTGTTACTCGTTTTATAAGTGTATGTTCATTTAAAATTATTTTGATTATTGTTGGTTTACAAGCTTCGGTAATTTTTGGATCTACAAATTCGGGTGCTATAAAGGATGTTGGAGCTCATGTATCTATTAGGAATTTTAGTTCTTTATTTATTGGTGAATTAATTTTTATGTAGGCTGGTAGAGACCCATGTGTGTTTATATCTATGTAACCTATTGGTGGGTTGATGAAAAGTGAAAATTTTTTTAATCATTTATAAATATTAGTTACATCTTGGTGTGGTGTGAATTGATCTAATGTTTGGTATTGTGGAGTAGTTGGTTGTTCGAAGTGTGCACTTCATTTTGTCTAAAAGTTCGTGATTGTGAACTTGGGCTTTGTTTAACAAAAGTATTTCTGGAGTAATTGTAGTATCTTGAATTACAGTTTTCGCCTTTAGGCATTATATTTGGCGGTGGATTAGTTTGGTAATTTTTTGAAAATTTAATTTCAAATACCTCAAATTTCCTTTTTTGTGGATAGTTTGATTGTTTGGTCTATACTGTTGAATAAGGTTTTGGTCGTATTGTTATGGGTTCCTGAAGTTATCGGTTTTGTATGGCTGTTTATAGAATGTGGATTGTCTGTAATAAATATTTTGTTCTTTAAGACAGAAGGATAAGGCAAAGGCGAAAGATTTGTCTAACATTATGTAAGTCTTTTATTAGAAATGTTTCGGATCTTTTATCCGAATAGTGTGGAATTAGATCACCTTTAATCATGTCCCAGTTTAAGGGAGTGCCATACATGTTTAGAATTTCATTTGCTTTTCCCTCAATTTTGTGTCTAATTGCGCTCAAGAGAATCTATCCGTATGGTGTACTATCTGCACTCTGAATATAGAGTAGTATTTCTTCTTCATTATTAATAAATTAGTATAGTAACCTAGGGTTGCCATTAAAATGGGGAAGATCTTTAATGTCATCTGGTATTCTGAGAGAATTAAAGAGATCTATATTAGTATCGCCTATTTGATTTGCTTGTGTCATCTTGTTAGTTTCTACTGTTATGTGTTTCCTAAGACTCGTTATTGGTCCTAAGTACTTTACTGTTGGCTGCATCAAGTAGGTAGCAAAATTTTCAACGGACTTCTTTATAAATGTATATAATTATCAATAGCAATTATGGTAATAATAATTATAATATAAATATAAATATAAATTCTACGCCTTCAAAAAAGCTCCTTTTTTATTTTATATATATGTATTTATTTTTATTTGAGTCATAACCATGCTATGCTCCGGTTGGATGTATGTATTCTTCCTTACAATCATGCTATGCTCTGATTGAGAGGGTCATTATTTTCTGAATCTTTCTTTTAAAAATTTATTTTATTTATTTTGTATACTTATGTTGGATCGATTGCAGCTATGTTATCCATTGGCTGTATGCAATATGAGTTTTTACTTACAATCACGCTATGCTCTGATTGGGGGATACGTTATTTATTTTCTTTTTATTGGGTATTGTTTCTAAATTATTATTTTCTTTTGCTTTTTATTAGAGCTATAGCCTCCATATGCTTTGGCTACAATAGCTTATTGAATTATTTTTTATTTTTTTGTTATTATTTCTATTATTTTTGAATATAGTTTGTATTTTTTAACATCATTATTTTTCTTTTATTATTATAATTATTATTTTTTTTTTGTTATATGAGTTATAGTCGCCATATGCCTTGGCGAAGATAACTTATTTAGTTATTTTTTTATTATTTCTTTTATATTTGTATATACGATCTAATATTAAATTCATAATGCTTATTTTTCTTTCTAGGTGTTTACATAAAATTGAATTAACTTACATTAAGATTGTTATAAAGATGTGCTTTATTTTCGTTATCCTGTTGAGGTTTTGGGTTGATAGGTTGATTGTTACCCTTTTGTCTTGAGGCTTCAAGTTGATTGTTCTTGAGACTTTGGGTAGATGGGTTGATTGTTATCCTATAGTCTTTTAAAGTTGATTGTTCTCTCTGAGGCTTTGGATAGATTGATTGTTCTCTGGTCATTAAGGATTAAGATCCATCCGTGTTGTCCTAAGCTGGTGTATATATATATATGTATTTTTTTTTTTTGTTTTTATCACTATTTTTGTTTATAACACACTGATAACCGGGGTGCCGACTGCGCCATTTATGTTACTGAACCGACAGGGAGATAAAAAAAACTTTTATTTTCGTTTTTACTTTTATGTGAAACTAATTAACTAAAAATAAATGTGCTTATTTTACTAGATTATTATGAAATTATTAATTAAATATAAAAGTGTTTACTTTATTAAATTGTTTATTTTAGGTTTAATGACATTTGTTGATTTGTTAGTTTTAGGTTTATTAACATTTTTATATTGCTGAATTAGTGATTTTTAGGTTGTTAATTTTTTGGTTTAATGTTTTGCTTATGCAGCTAGTTAATGAATTGTCGTGTATATTCTAATTCTGTTTTGGTGGTAGTTGTGTTATTGTGTTCATACCTAGGTATGTAACTAGCATACTTCTTATGCTAGTTACATACTCCTTGTTAATTACTTACAAAATCGTATTAAATATAATATAAAAATCATAGCCTACTATCCTTTCGCAAATTAAAAGTACATGTAATGAATATAAAATTAAATAAATTGAAATACTCAACTTATCGTCGCTTCAACCATAGATAACTGGAAGTGCAATTGTTAAAAAAATTACACTCTTCTTAAGTCAAAAACTTAAGTCGGTTGCCAATAACCTAATACCTGCAACAACAAAATACATGTAATCAAATACATTTTGTTGTTGCTAAAAAAACAAATTTTTTCTACAAAACAACAATTTTTTGCCATTGCAAATCGAGAGATTTGCACTTCCTGTATAGAAATTTCTACTAACACATACAAAGAGTTAGGTTATTTTGACGGCAGATATAGCTTCAACACAGAAATGGAAAAGTTGATATGATCATACTGTTTTTTATACTATTTAATATTCGAAAGTACTGAAGTAATCCCAGGAATGATTTGATACTCTCAAAACGATTAGTTAATTATTCTACAATTCGATTCAAAATTAAACTTTTTCAAAGAAAAAATATATATTTTGGAGATAAATTTATTTAATTTATTCAGGGTTGAGTTCATATTAATATAATAATTAATGAAGAAAACAGTGAAAAATAAATATTAGACTTCAGCAGAATGGAATGCATTTCCTGGCCGCATTCTTCGTGCCTTTAATGTTAATTGTAAATATCATCCTTTTAACTTACAAGTTTTCATGATTGACATTAAAGGCACGAATAATGCTGATGACGGTTCGTAGCGGGCCAGAAAATGCATTCCATTCTGCTTGTGTCTAATATATCTTTTTCACTGTATTCTTCACTAATTTTTACATTAATATGAACTGAAAATAAATTCATAATAATAAAAAGTTCTAATCAATTAAAATTTACACAAATTGTTTTGGAAAAGTGTAATATTTAATTTTCGACTAGAAATTTATAATAATGTAATTGCGTATAAAGGACTTCGTTTCTGATTTACACTTAGTATTCAGAAGCTTATCTCTTGACTAGAATTAGATTTCCCAAAATATTACATATTTAACTAAAACTATAGGACAAATAAACTAAATTATAGACAGATATTTAATATCGGTCGATGGTTTAAATTATGTATTTAAGGTAACTCATTTCTTTTCAAAACTATAAAAGTGAAACCTAAAATAATCACTTCTACAAATTTTAAGTTTCTATGTCTGTAAATCAAAGTCCAATAAAAATGTTCCGCATTTCAGAATTTTATAAATTTTATAAATATATATATATATATATATATATATATATATATATATATATATATATGTATAAAGCTAAACTTTTTGTTTTTAAGGAATTGATCATGGAAGATTTGTTTTTATAAAATTCTGTTTCAGGAGCAGGGCTATTTTTAAAGATCTTCTAAAATATTTTTTTTTTATTTTACATATAAAAATTCTATTCATATTCTTTGAGTTTAATAAAATAAATATTTATAAAACTTTTGAATTTTAGTACTGTTTTTGATACCGAAAAATATTTTTATTTTCAACCTTTAAATATATTTTAAAGTCTTGCAGATAATGTCATACTACGCTTAATGTAAGAATTACTTAAAATTTAAATACAATGGCTATACAATGGAAGTCTCAATAAACTCAAGATTAAATTTGTAATTTTATTCTTAAGAAAAATTTTGAAATGATTCTATGCATTAAAGTAATAATATTAAAACCATAAAATTTTGACACTTGAAATTGTATATTAGCATTTTTAATATATATTATTTTGGAAAATATTTGTTGAAAACTTTAAGGATTAAATATTTGAAGGACATTTTTTGCAATTTTTTTTTTATTATTTTAATAAAAGGTTATCCGTTATAATGCCAAGATTTTCTCCTTTGATTTGATATCCATATATAAAAATTTAACCTCGACATCTTTCAAAACTTTAAAGTCCTTTAAAATGAAAAAATGATCACGAAATGAAAAACTGTTATACTATATTAAGTAAATAATATGTGTGAGAAAAATTTTAGATTTTTGGTGTTCGGTGAATTTTGAGAGAAATGTTCCATAATAGAAATTGATCGAAAATATACAAATGTCTATAATATAATAAAAATTCAAAAAAAAAAAAAACTATTCAATATAATAAAAACTATATCATATTTAAACCTCTTTATTAATAAAATTTTGGATTAAAAAAATAAAAAATAATTGTTGATAATCAGATTTCCTTACGGTACACAGTGGAGCAGAATCGAAATATTTTGGAAATAAATCTGTAACTTCGGCCGGATGTATTCACATAAAATTTTTCATAGGCGTAGCAGAGAAGTGTATAATTGTAAGTTTGGAATGGGTCCCCATAAGCCCCTCTGAGCCGGAACTATTGGGGTTCACCTTTGACATAGAAAATTTGTATCTATCTGTCAAGTTTTTGTTTCTTATCCCATTGAAAATATTTTTACATCTCGTTAAAGCTCTCAGTAAAGCCCATGAATTTTCCATTGCAATTTGAAATTTTAACTATAACAATTTCACAAAATCTTAGTCCAGATTTTTCGATATATAGTCCCATATTTTCATCCGAGTTTTAAAATTATTTGAATGTGAAATTTCAACTATCTCAATTTTTTTGGTCCAATTCTTGAAATATTTTTGCCAATTATTTAAAGAACAAAATTATCTATCTAATAAAAAAATTTAGGTCGATATGTTTTCCGAGTCCAAAGCCTTTAGAACACATTAGCGATATTTTATTATCAGCTTCAAGGGAAAGGATATTTTATACAAAAATTAATCATATAACAATTAAAATCATAAAAGATTTTGTGAAAACTTTCATGATAAATCTGACACCATAATCTTTAAAAAGTTATACCTAAAAAATAATGTCATGAACTCAAAGATACACCCTAAAAAATAGCTTTCATAAATTCAGACGATCGGGAGTACATTGCACAGTTGGGCAGAATCGAATTTTTTTGGAAATAAATCTGTAACTTCTGATCGACTGGTTGCATTTTCATGAAATTTGGTGTAGGCGTAGCAGAGGAGTGTACAATGTTAAGTTTGGAAGGGGGCACAACAAACCGCTCAGAGGCGGAGCTAAGGGGACTCAAAGTTAGGTACCTCTGACATAAAAAAATTTTTAATCGCTTGCCAAATTTTTGTTTCTCGTCCGATTTCAAATATTTTTATATATTTTTGTAGGCCCTGATAAGATTTACATGTCCTATTTATATCTTATAGTTTTCGAGTTATTTGCGTTTGAATTTTTAAGCACCATAATTTTGCATGTTCTTGATCCAGTTTTTTTCATATATATCCTAGTATTTCCGACCGATTTTATTAGTTTTTTTCTTAACTAGTTAAAGAACAAAATTATCTATTTTGAATTTGAAAATCGCAAAAAGACGACTTTTTGTGTTTTTTTAGCCGAAAAAGTATCTACACTCTTTTTTATCTAAAATAAAATTTTCTTTAGCAACATATAATAGTTTTGCACTTTTCTGAAAGGTAACTTCACAGAGATGATCTTAAGATAAAAAAACAAGCCCAAGAACTCAATTGGTCATGGTACATACCCTCCCGAATTCGACCCATTTTATATGAAAGTTTTGATTTTAGACCATATTTTCTCAAATCCTAAAGCACGAATCGACAAGCGCAATATATTTTAAGAATCTTCAATGTTAAAAGTTTTAAATCAAAATCTACGGGTCTTCGGAAAAATGTGGATTCTATAACCAAAAATGTAAAAAATCCCATTTTTGGGAGTTTTCATTAGTTTTTTTTTGGGAATTCAGGAAAAACCTACCCCTGATTGAAATTTGGTTAACGCGCTTTTATTTATACTAATAAGATCCACATTTTCTGCAAATTTCATTAAGATATCTTTATAAACAAATATGTTACTACAATTAAAAAATTTTTATTTTCACCAAAAACCCCAAATTGGGCCTTTTGTTTGGTTTATTTCCAAATAGCGAAAGAAATTTTAAAAATAGATATTCCAAATTTAGCTTATCCTTTAGCATATATAATTTCCGATCTTTTGCAAAAAGATTCAAGTCAATATCATGCCTCATTTCAGAAATATGCGGCTTTAAACTTTTATATTACCAATTTATTGAATATATGACTATATTTTTACAAACTTGCAACTTTTGCCTTTATCTTTGCTTGAGTAATTACTTAGAAAATTATGAATATTTCTGTATACTTTTACTAATATCTATGCACAAAATATTTTTATAAAAATAATTAATAAATATTTTTTATTTTTAATAGGCTCGCCAAATTTCCCAAATTTAAGTAAATCTTTTCTAAGCATTCATATATTTTTATTAATGAATTTAAAACAAAAAAACAAAAAATGTCCATTTTAACTTAATCAATATTATTATTTTTGGTATTTATCATCTTCCTTAATAAATATTATATTTCTAATACGATTTTTTATTAATTATTTACATTAAATTTATGTAGACAATTTTTTTAATATTTCAATCTTATACTACTTATTTTCTATAAAGTAATCTGTTGTATCTGCATACATATCTAAAAGATAATAAAGGTCGTTCAAGTCTTCAGTATTTTGAGTTGATAAAGGCTCATAATAAATCCAACGTTTTCTCATTGATGATATTACAGGGTCTGATGATAACAATAGGCTATTAAAAATATCCTCGTTTTGTGATGTTCTGGAGCATTTCCTGGAGCTGAATAATTGAACGAGCTTAAAATCTCTGTTTCTTGCTTCTTGATCCTCTTCTGTAAGCTATCCTAGTAGAATAATATTTCGTTCAATTATAATTTCGCCATAGCACAATACTTTATATATTGTTGGTGTCAGTTCTTTCCATGGATATATATTTGCATATTCTCCAAATCGAGTTAATTTGTACTTACTATTAATTGCTATTAATAGTATGTTAGTACTTTCAAGTAACTCTTTATTAATACCAGATATTTTTGATGTAGCTTCGAAATTTCCGAAAAACCTTATTGTTGTGTTTCCATCATTTATACTGCCACCAGTCGGCAAGGTTTGTCAATGTTTAATCCCGTCTCTTCTCTGAATTCATCCTGGATTCTACTTTACTCAGGTATTCTAAGTGTTTTTAAATCGTCGTTGTTTCTGGTAGGTTTTGTTAAATTTTCTGGCACACTTCTATACTTTATGCTATGCGCAGAAAATGCTCCATGAACCGTATTCTTCATTAATACTGTTTACTTTACCAATATCCGAAAATTGTGATTTCGTCTCATCACATAGTGAGCATTTCCAAAAAGAAGATATTTCCATAATGGCATTACTAACCTTTCTATCAATCATTGTTAGACTAAGTTGAAAGGATATGTCGAATGTGTATTGGTTTATGGTTATTGAAAGAGGTTGTAAAACATTTATTTCATCTTTAATATATTCCACTAAATCCTTTGTTGTTGTCATCGACTCCCTTGTGTATTCGAACCAAATAAGTCTGCAAAAATGTTTTGATCCTGGAGTGGTATTAAGTCATATATCTTCAAATGAGTTTTTACACTTTGATGAAGATTGCTTTAAGGAATAAGATCGCAATCTTAATGGCAAAAAGGTGCTATAAATACGCTTTTATAATCCGCCATTTTCTTACTTCCACTAGAATGCTTGTATTCAGGAAGGGCTGATAGTCCGTCACATCCCCACTTACAGATTAATACAACGTCGCTGTTATTTACTTTTTCCAACTGATCTGCAACTATCCTGGTAGCTGTATTCTCAAGCAAAGAAGATAGCTCTACACATGCTTCCTTTTCGGTAACCGAAATAGATGATAAAATAGTTTGCTTTTTTTCTCGAATATCCTTGTATAATGGAAGAATTGAATGTCCCTTTTCAAGCAGAGCTCTTCTTAAAATTTGATATTTGATTCGGCTGATGTCCAGTTCAAGCATTAAAGCAATTGCTCTTCCTCTGTAAAATTGGATTGTGATGTTGGAGTAGGTACACTTTCGGCAATCCGTTTAAGACATTTTGGTGATGAAGTTGGCAGTATTTCAGCAATATTAATTGCACTCTTAGGTTGCTTCTCCTTTTTTAAAATTTCTTTGAATGTATCAGAAACTTCTTCATTCGAAATTATAGAAAGCTTATGGGTCAGTCTTTTCTTCTTAGATCTTGAACTTAAATCATCATATGTCCTCCAGTTGATATTTTGCACGCCGATATTTCTATATCAGTATCCATCCAATCGGAATGTTTAATTTTTAATTTGTTAGTACACCGATTCAAGGATTTCATTTTTACATCATACAACTTTAAAAAGCTCTCTATATGAGATTTACCAATGACGTCGACTTTTGCATGATATGTAGTTTTTATGAATTCCACTATAACTTCTAAACGATTAAGATTATTTTTAGATAAACTCCACAGAACACAACGCAATTGTTCATGTTTCAATGTAATCACCATGGTAATCAACTTCGTTATTATGTTGATAAGGATTAGCTGCGCATTTATCTATTATATATATCGCACAGGTATGTATATATATTTACAGGTATTCTGTGAATTTTCATCAGGTAAAATATCTGAAAGAGTCAATTTGGGAATTCATTGATAATATATATTGCTGTTAGGTATCACCGGAAAGGATACTGCACATTGCCACTAGATCATGAATATATAAATTTTTAACCATCATCAATAGATAAATACATTTTTTAAATTTAGGTAAACACCATAAATGTAAACTAAAAAAATACTTAATGACTAAATGAAAATAGACATTTTTTTGTTCGTTTTGTTATTTTAAATTCATTAATAGAAATATATAAATGCTCAGAAAAGGATAAAGATTTACTTAAATTTGGGAAATATGGCAACCCTATTAAAAATAAAAAATATTTATTAATTATTTTTATAAAAATATTTTGTATATAGATATTATTGAAAGTATACAGAAATATTCATAATTATTAACGCAAAGCTAAAGGCCAAAGTTGCAAGTTTGTAAAAATATAGTCATATATACAATAAATTGGAAATATAAAAGTTTTAAAGCGCATATTTCTGAAATGAGACATGATATTGACTTGAATCTTTTTGCAAAAGATCGGAAATTATATATGGATAAGCTTAATTTGGAATACCTATTTTTAAAATTTCTTTCGCTATTTAGAAATAAACCAAACAAAAGGCCCAATTTGGGGTTTTTGGAGAAAATAAAAACTTTTTAATTGTAATAACATATTTGTTTATAAAGATATCTTAATGAAATTTGAAATGTGGATCTTATTAATATAAATAAAATCGCATTAACCAAATTTCAATCAGGGGTAGGGTTTTCCTGAATTCCCAAAAAAAAACTAATGAAAACTCCCAAAAATGGGATTTTTTACATTTTTGGTTATAGGATCCACATTTTTCCGAAGTCCCGTAGATTTTGATTTAAAATTTTTAACTTGTCGATTCGTGCTTTGAGATTTGAGAAAATATGGTCTAAAATCAAAACTTTCATATAAAATGGGTCGAATTCGGGAGGGTATGTACCATGACCAATTGAGTTCTTGGGCTTGTTTTTTACCTTAAAATCATCTCTGTGAAGTTACCTTTCAGAAAAGTGTAAAACTATTATATGTTGCTAAAGAAAATTTTATTTTAGATAAAAAAGAGTGTAGATACTTTTTCGGCTAAAAAAACACAAAAAGTCGTCTTTTTGCGATTTTCAAATTCAAAATAGATAATTTTGTTCTTTAACTAGTTAAGAAAAAAACTAATAAAATCGGTCGGAAATACTAGGATATATATGAAAAAAACTGGATCAAGAACATGCAAAATTATGGTGCTTAAAAATTCAAACGCAAATAACTCGAAAACTATAAGATATAAATAGGACATGTAAGTCTTATCAGGGCCTACAAAAATATATAAAAATATTTGAAATCGGACGAGAAACAAAAATTTGGCAAGCGATTAAAAATTTTTTATGTCAGAGGTACCTAACTTTGAGCCCCGTAGCTCCGCCCCTGGGGGGATTGTTGTACCCCCTTCCAAAAATAACATTGTACACTCCTCTGCTACGCCTACACCAAATTTCATGAAAATGCAACCAGTCGATCAGAAGTTACAGATTTATTTCCAAAATATTTCGATTCTGCCCCACTGTGCACTGTGGAATGTATTAATGTAATGTGTTGTTTACTGGAACTGCAAAACACAACAACAACATACATTTAAAATAGAAATTATTGTTTGGTGGTATATAACACGAGTGAAAAGAATTAAGGAAGAAAGGAAAATTGCAAAGCAAATATGAGATGTAAACACGCAGTGGGGCCAATCGCAAAATTTTTGGGTAATAATAAATCTGTATCTCCTAAGCTACTAGTCGTATCGAAATGAAATGTAAGAGTTGTAGAGGATGACCTAAGCTTTAATAATAATAATAATACGAGACCCGCTCAAGTTGACCCCCTCGAGTTTGTAAAGTTTTCAAAACATCGCAACTTTTACAAATCAAGTCCGATTTCAAAGAAAAAGAAAAAATAAGCTTACTCACCTAAGTTATCTCTTATAGATAAAATGATAATTATCATTAAATTTTGAATTTTTTATTTTTTGCCTGGACTTTATTTAATTTTTCAGGAATAAGGAAATTTTTGTAAATTTGTTCTGTAATTTCTAATACATTCTGAAATAATATGCTGAAAAATTTTTTTGATTAACTCAATTTGTCTAGCCGTGAATATGTTCAAAGTCAGCACTCTGAAATTAGTATGAAAAATGGCAATTCTTTTTACAAAAATAAGGTACAATTCTTTCACTATTTTCTCAAAGTTTTGTTAATAAAAATATGACTTTGCATATTTCAAAAGATAATACTTCACAAATGGTTAATAAAGAAATTTTAAATTGATTTAGATTTGCACACTCTATCGAAAATGGCGAATTTTAGAAAAAACTTTAATTAGCATATTAGCATTATATTTTCACCATTATGTAATGTGTAAAACGAATATCAATCTTAAATTTTTCCAAAAATCGTTTACACTTTCACAACCAATAAGGGGAAAACAAAATTCTTCGAACAATAAACAAAAACAAAAAAAAAAAAAAAAACAATTTTTGAACTCACCACTTCCGATTTTAATAAAATTACATACTTAAGTTCTTCAAAATGTTCAAATTCGTTGTAGTTTTGTTTTTATTACGATTCAAAGTTCACTTTTTTCAGACATTAAAAAAAAAACACGAAATTTAAGTATATATATCGTTGGACTTATTTTTTCGATTTCAACAAAATTAGGTTCGCACTGATGCTTAATAAATCTAGTTTATAGTTATAATAAAATCAAGTATATTTAAATAAAAAATCATATCTTCCATTTGTATACTTTTTCGTTAAAATGTTTCTTAAAGTGTTAAAAATAATATATAAAAAATTTAAAGTTGGGCCATGAGGGGATGCTATAAAAATTTACATTTAGTAAAAAATCATTAATTTTAGTAATAATTTGAAAATTTCGAATACTTTTTGAATGAAACAGTTTGTGTATGTATAAAATACCGTTAAAAAATTCGGATTATTATTAGCGATTCTATTTTATTAATTTGAAACATTTTACAAAAAATATATATCTTGGGGGAATAATACAAATAACTTTAAAAAATAATACTTGAAATCAGGATTATCAGTGCGGCCAAATAGAAATATTTTGATAATAAATCGGCGATTTCTAACTGACTGTTTCGGTTGATGACGAATAACTGAGCTGTTGCAAAGAACCTATTTATGAGTTTTCGTTTTAATTTTGGGAAATTGTAAAATTTCGCGATTATTAATATTTTGAAAAACTTAAAACATCACGAAAGTATGTAACTTTAAATGACAATAACGTATTAAATTCAAAGTACGTTTTAATTGTATTGTTGTCATTTTCAACTAAAAGATTTGGAAAATTATTCGAGTTTTGAAAAAATGCATTTTAAAGCAATTGGAATTTTTAGACGTAATCTTCGTTTAATATAAAATTATTACTGAGATAAATTAGTTTTTTTACTAAAAGTTAATTTTCTCAACATCTCATGGTCCCACTCTAAACTTTGTATAAAGAAAAATTATAAAAATTGGAGATATGATTTTTTTAAATATCCTTGATCCAAGTACGAATATTGATATCAATATCCTTTTATTTTTAAAAATAGTATTTTTATAAAAGTAATCGAAAACTAAATTTATTAGGGATTAATTTGAGCTAAAGTTTGTTTAAATCGGACGAACAGGTCCGAAGATAAATGGATTTAAAATTCATGTATTTTAAAAAAAATTCTAAAATTTTTTTCTGAAATAGTGCACTTCGAACCGCGATAAAAACTAAACAACGAATTTGAAATTTTTGAATAACTTAAAATTTTGTATTGATGTAGAAAGTATGTATACCGAATTTAATTAAAATTGCAGATGGTGAGGTTCGTCGGTATTCGAAAATTTATGTTTTTTCCCAATATTTAGTAAATTTAATCTGTTCTTACGAATAGATTAAATTTTGTAATATAATATTACAAAATAGTGGGTTTTGAAAGTTTTGACACGAGTTGTCAGTTTTGAGGCCATTATATTATGCTTATTAAAACATCTCGTTTTTTTTGTAAATATGTTATACATCAGTAAATTGGTAAATAAGTCTATATTTATATTCTTTGAATACTTTATAAGTTTTTGGCAAGTAGGTGGAGTTTTGCTGAAAAAATGATTATTTTTTTAGATTTTAATTGTTTTAAATATTATTTGTTTTTTAAAAACAGCGAAAAATTGGTTGTTGAAGCTATATAAATGATTTTTAGGAAAATGAAAGACTGATATTTATTTTATTCATTACAGGAGAAATAATAGTGAAAATATAATGCTAATACGCTTTTTCGTGAAATTTGAAAAAAGGCTTTAACGAGAGAGAAAGATATAGTCGGTCAAGAGCGACTATATGTTACCCTACACCATTGTGAACAAGCATACAAATTCGGGAAGATAACTTCTATTATACCTGTGGCCAATTCCTGGAAGTGGATTTATATGGGAGTTATGGTAAATTGTGGACCAATTCTTATAAAATTTGGTAATGTTGTTTCTACTTGCATAAACTATTTGTGTCGAATATTAAATTGATACTAACATTCGTATGGGATTTATGCTCGTTAAAGTGATTTTTGGAAGAGAGGTTTATATGGGAGCTATGGTCAATTGTGGACCGATTTTCAAAAAAAATTGGTACAAAGATTAATACTTGTGCAGAACACCTTTGCACCGATTTCATTAAAATATTCTTATTTAAACTCTATTGAGGGGAGACATTTGTACGGGGGGCTAGGTGAAATAATGGACCGATCACAACCAATTTCAATAGGCTTCGTCCTTGTATCATAAAAGTCCCACGTGCCAAATTTCATTGAATTATATTTAAAATTGCGACCCGTTCTTTGTGCACAAGGTTTACATGTACAGCCAGCCAGCCGTCCAACCAGACGCAGGGACATCGTTAGATCGATTTAAAAAGTGATTCTGAGTCAATTGATATACTTTAAGGTGGTTGTTGGATAACTTTTTGTATGCGTTACAAACATCAGCACAAACGCATAATACCCCAACCACATATGGTGGTGTATGGTATTAAAGTTGATTTTCTTTTCATAAAATCCGCACTCCTGCATTCGTTTTTAGTCCGACGGGAAGCAGTTTAGTGCCAAATCGATCTAAATTTATTTTATAATTATCAGCGTCAATAAACTAAAAAAACTCACGTGACATTTATTTTTTTATTAATCGATAAAAATAATTTTTTTTCCAAAATGCACCATGCTAGATGTAGAGCGCAAATCTAAATCAATTTAAAATTTCCTTATTAACCATTTATGAAGAAAAAAATTTATTAATAAAAATTTGAGAAAAAAGTGAAAAAATAGTAATATATTTTTGTAAACAAATAGCCATTAAAATTTTAAGGGTAAATATTTTCTTAACTGTAAGAGATAACATCAGGTGAGTGAGCTTATTTTTTTCTTTGTCTTGCCAAGCACTTTACAGGAATATAAAAATCTTTGAAATCGGACTTGATTTGTAGAAGTTACGATTTTTTGAATCTTACATACTCGAGGTGGTCAACTTTAATATCTTGTAGCTTATCTCATATTATTACATAATAACTACAAGATGATTTTTCTGAAAGCCTAAGTTCTCCTCTACAACTCTCTCATACAATTCAATTCGAACCAAAATTTTGCGACTGGGCCCACTGTGCAATATAAGTAAGCAAAGTAAGCAAAAACGAACAAGCACATTACAACACTAAATTAAGTTGCAAAACAATAAAAAAGTATTATTCTTTTCTCTTATTATTAATTTGTTGTTGTATGTATGAAATAATAAGTGCGTTCGTTTAGCTAAAAATTTTCACTGTCGGTAAAAACTTTTACTGCATTTGCATTCGCAAAATCAAAATCCAGTAAAGAAAAATGGCAGTTGTTCATAAATATTTACAAATTTTACATGTTTTATTTTTGCTTGAAAATCCAGTAAGTCATATAGTTGCAAAAAGTAAACAAAACAAAAAGTAAACAAATGAAACAATGAAAGGAAAATGTTCCAAAAATTAAAACAATACAATTTTATTTAAAGCGCATTAGACTACAATAAATATATTTACGACATAAGTAAAAATGTATATATTTTGGTAAAAACTCTGATGATTTTTGTTGTTATTTTATGTTTATTTGTTGGCAAACAGCTGTGGTGATTTTTTACTGAAATTTACAAATTAACCGTTCGCGTAATTTTTTGTTTACAAGTATTTTAGAGAGTAAAATCTTAAATTTACTCAGTAAATACTCAGTTTACTGGATTTTGCTGGAAAAGCAAGTAATAATAAAAGTAATATGAAATAAATGTGGAGTATGCAAAATTATCATCCGAAAGAATACAGTTACCATTTTTTAAAATATATTTATTTTTTCTTAGGTAATTTCATAAAATTTGCATAAATTTTTTGAGTTAAGTATTTTAAATAATATACTTTTTTGTATATGTATGATGAAACAGAATAATGCAACAAAATAAAATATTTACCTTTAAGAATCACCGTTAAATGTTTTCCATTTTATTTAGATTTTCTATTCAACATTAATTATGGTTTTTAAAGTATTTGACCAATCGAATTATGGCTATGTAACTAGAAAAATAATCCAAGCATTATTACGGTGCGGTAAGTTCCTGGAGTGTTTCTCCAAATCATGTGTTTTACGTCATATTTATTAGTTGAAAATTTTGAAAGCATATTCGAAATACATATATATCTACGTATATTTCTTTTTGCTTTTGGACTTTATTTTCATTTAACGAATATTAAGATTTCAATTAAAATTTTTTTGAATGTTCTCTTAATTTTAGCCTATGTATGGTACTATGTTTATGAAATTTTTTAATAAAAAATCTGTTTTAGCCTTATAAAAAGTTGATAAAAATGCTTTAAAATTTGTGAAATTTTAATTATCTTAGAAATTATTATCCTTAGAGATACAAACCCAATATATCCACCATCAAAAAATATGGGGGTATATTGGGTTTGTCAATCCATGTGCAACATGCCGAAAAATCATTTAAGACATGGGTCCTGATAAAATTCTGAGTCAATCTAACTATGTCCATCCGTATGTCTGCCTATGTGTCTGCTAAAAGAAGGATAAGGCTCGGGCGGATCACCTAGAGGGACAAAATGTTGCTCAAACATTTGTCTTATACAAGGTTTGGTATTTGAAAAAGGTAAAATCGGTTCATAAACAAAAAAGTTATGAGCCAAATACTAGAAACATACTTTTCATACGTCAGCAAAATTTTGTACAAACAGTTTATATCTATAAGTGGACGTGATCTGCTCACTTCACCGCCCGCCTACCATATAAAGTGAAATTTTAAATTGGGGTAAAACAAAAAGTTGCAAATGGTGGGTATATAGATTCGGCTAAGCCGAATATAATATTCTTATTTGTTGTTTAATGATTTAAAAAATCAAAGTAAACTAGATTGTTAGAGATTAACGAAAGCTTATTATATTTCGGTACAGATGTGTTTTGAGTGGGTACCTGCCTGACGGCCCAACCCGACGGTGGTCTTAACACCAGGTGAGTACAATGCGCACATCAACGCCCCCAGATGCAACAAACTGCTACACCTGAGTACCAATTTGAAGATATGTATTTTGACATGCCTTCCCCCTTGGTCAGGAGCGGAGCCCATTTAAAACTCCTTTCGATCTATGAGTCACGGCACCCGGTTGTAGTGCAAAGCTCACGCTTTATCCGCGATTTGGGTTTAAACCACAGCTACCACGAAAAGCTCCCCAGGGGGTCACTCCAACTTTCAGGCTGAAACCGAAGTTCCAGGGGCACCTGAAACCCGTGGTACCAGTATTTCGTCACCGGTCGGACTTCGTAGCCAAAAATGACTACTACCAGCTGAACTCCAAATAGTTCGAGACTGGTGGCCCGCCACCTGCCACACATCAAACATGCAATATACAATAACAAGGATGACACACACAAAAGCACACACCGACAGTTAACAATCGTTGGTCACATGTTGTGACACCAGCAAGGGATGACACGAATAAAAGATGACAATAAGGGCACTAGACTAGGCCACCCTCATGGATGACCCCAAACACTCTAGGAGGGAGTACCGAGCAAGTGGAGCACACAGGACGAACACAACCAAGGAACGACGATAAACTAGGCAAAGCCTACAGAAGCGACAGCAACCGCACATCAGCAATCGGGATCGGCAGGAACAACGGCAATAGCTGGAACAGACATCACACGCAGAAGAGGCAACATCGGAGTCCAACGACTAAGAATGGCTCTGTAGAGAGCCATCTCCGCTAAGTCTCCTACTTTTCCTAGCAAAAACTTCGCGCGCAAACGCACCCAACCTAATCCTAATGTCATCATAGTAAGGGCACGTCAGGATTACGTGCCTAGGATCTTTCTGTCCCCTCCTTCACCCACAGTCCGGAGTAGCGGACAGACCTCTCTTATGCAAAAATGCATTAAGTGAGCCATATTTGGTCAGTAAAAAGCCAAGACTCAAGCCGTAGCCAAAGTCCGGGCGTTCACGTACAAAGTCCGCATCACGTAGTGGTAGTCCTTTCTTGACCTTGAATATAGTACCACGACGTATTACCTCCAAGTCAAGGGGTACTACCTAAGAGGACCTGCAGTGAGTCAGTCGAAACTGTCCGGCATACTGGCATACACCCTAACATAGCGACCCACTGACACAACAAGACCTTGCCAGCAACAGACATGACCGTCTCATAACAGACAGGAGAACCGAACGCCGCACAAGCAACGAAAAGGCCCTTATAAAAAGTATGGACAGCACGCCTGCTAAGGCCCCAGTCACTTCTAAGTATATGCCAAACCTTATCTACAACAGCAGTCTGCTTATCCCTAACGTGAGTAAGATGAACTAAAAAGTTCATCCTCTCCTCCATCATTATTCCAAGATATTTGACCTCGGTCGAATACCTGATACTAATGTTGCCAGATCGAATGAGTGGAGGACGACCCCGAGAAAATCTGCCGTTGAGCAGTGTTAACTCAGTTTTGTCCATCGCCACTTCGACGCCTGCACTATCGCCCCACTCACATACGTCATGCATGACCTCCTCACCCTTAGCTTCCAGCTCAGCACGAGATTGGCCTTCTATAAGGATGAGTAAGTCATCACAGCCACGGGCAACGTCCCTCCAAACCGTGTCGCTGGTACCTACCACATAAGCCTTTCTGCCGCTACAGTAACTCCTCTACAGAGCTAGCTCCTGGCAGTCCACTTCCTCTAGCCTGCGAAGAACGCTATCCAATGAGAGATAGTCGAACGCACCCTTAAAGCCTAAGACATGTTTGGCAGACAAGTCGCTAACACTTCTTCTAACGTGCATCGAAGCATCCTCAACACTCCTACCCTCCCTAAACCCTCATTGGCGCTCTCCTTCAGTCGTGTCACCATGATCGTTTCCAGCACTTTTCCAAGCACCGGAAGGAGACTGATGCCCCGATAAGAGCGAGGATTACTCTTCACCCCATCAGGAGACTTCATGACAATGCGAGCATATTTCCAAGCCCAAGGGAAATAGCTCTCGCTAAAATACTTCCCAAAGATTGCCTCCAGATACTCAGGTATGGCTTTCCAGATGCTTTTAAACATCTCTCCAGTCATACCATCCGTACCCGGAGACTTTCTGCTCTTGACTCGGCAAATACTGTCCGCAATTTCCGATCTATCTAAGTTTGGAGGATCGACCATCTCCCTAATGAGAGGAGAGTAGTCTACCGACTCCGCACCAGGAAAGAAAACCCCCAACAATACGTCAGTACAATCTCTCCAAGTTGACAACGTAACATCGCCAACCTGGAGAGATGCTATGTCTGCCTGCCTACAAATACGATAGACCGTACCCTAGGGGTCATCCCTATTGTCCCGTATAAAACTTCTCCAATCGTCCTCTTCAACCCTAACAATATGGTCCTTGTATGTTCTCAAGCTAGACCGATAGTCAGCTTCACGCAAGATCATCAGCGCCGGTACGCCTTGGAATCGAATCCGGAGATGCCTGACGGCCTTTCGCATCTCATCAAGCTCGCGGGTCCACCAACTAACCTTGCCGGGCATAGTCTTTCGACATCGGCCAAGCAAAGTGTCGTTAGCTGAATGCATCCACTGATCTATCTGTTCAACTTGGTCATCTATGGTCCCTGTTCTAAAGTCTTCTAACAAATTCCGCGTTGAAGTCCCTAACAAATTCCGCGTTGAGGTCCCAGTCCACACCTCTGTCCCTCCACCTCCAAAGAGGTGCTGTCACTCGCGTACGTTCATGATAAGAGACCCCAATCTCAATGAGATTGTGATCACTCACGCCCCAATCGTCACACACCCTCCACCTTAAAGGAAAACCAGTCAGCGCCGCTCCGTTTGCTGCTGTTACGTCTATGTCACTGACGCCATTAGGGCCATCGAAGGTATAGAGAATACTCGGCATATTTAGTACGTCGACGTACTATCCAGGGGAATGCCTGGACATCTTGGGGAACCACATAGGAGATGATGCATTTGCGTTAAAACCTAGGATGAGCGGTATGCGGCATGGAGTAGCACCGTATCCATATAGCTTAGATAGGGCTCCAATGGACAGCCAAACCTACAATACATGCTCACTAGGAGCACCCTACCAAAGCGCCCTTCTGCAGAGATGCAGACCCCCACACGCTACTACTAACTAAAGTACAATCGATGTCACGGTCATCCACTATAATTGCAGAGTTTCCCCAATGTCAGTGTAAACGCCCATACACCCGTCAGCCCCCTAACAGAGCCACCCATACTGTATGGCAGCATATACAGGGCAATTAGCCGACGTCATCTCATGGTCCGACGGAAGACCCTTAAACGCTTAGTTGCGACATCTCATCTCATTAGGACACTGAGAAGTTCAGTGTCCAACGAGACCACAGCGACGACAAACGTCCTCCTTCAACTTGCACTCACGCACCTTGTGGTCAAAGCTCAGACAACGGTAACACGCAGCATCCTGTGCTCTAACGTGAAAACGGAACCACACACCGCTTACACATAGTTGCTCTCGCACCCGCTCCTTATATTTCAGAGTCACATTGACCCGGGCATTTCCGGTCTTCCATGGACTGCTCACCAGACGAACACTCCGCTTATAGGTTTCACTAGTCATCATGTCCTTCAGGTTCATCTCGTACAATTCACTCATAAACTCGTCCGACGTAATTTCTGAATGTACGCTGTACGACTACCCGAGGGCCCAATTTGTCCTTGTTGTTCACGATCTTTTCCCTGTCCGCGAACGAGGGAGTCCGGATCACTACTCCACCATCTCTCGTTGGCCGTACCTCATGGATGCGAACACCAAGAGTCGGACCAACCTGCTCCATCACCTTTGAGACAACCTCTTTTGAGGAGGAACCACCTTTGTCCTCCACGACGACCGACCAGGTCTCAACCGGCTTGGGGGCCACAGGAACCAGTACCGTCGGAACAGCAGCAGGAGCATCTGGTTCCGCACGTGCCTCCGAAAGAAGAGCGCCCACAGGTGTAGAGGGCATAAGCTCCCTAGCACCTACCGGCGCCCCCCGCATACCAACAGACTCGAGCACTTCCAATCGCTCCCTCAAATGCTCGTTCTCAGCAACCACCTTCATAAGAGGCCATCACCAGCCTGGCCAGGCCTGCAGAAACACCCTCAGCATAGATCGCCTCGATTATGCCACCAGTGACCGCTTTCATATCTGCAATCATGACATCAGCACCACCATACTCAACAACCGTGGCCCTTCTCCGGGGCCTACTTTCCATCTCCGCACCACTCTCAACATGGGACTCGCGGGAGCACCATCACCAGCAGCGGCAACAACAGTGTCGACAGCAGCGGAAGTAGCAGCAAAAGCAGCGCGGGTCGCAAGCGGCGTTCCCGGCTTGAAGCGCTTCCCCTCGTCGGAGTCCGCCTCCGATCTCGAAAGCTCGCCCTCTGTGTGCCTCACACGCGGCAACGGAGCAGGCGGAGGACACATCGTGACGTCCGTCGGCGCCTCAGATAGGTCGGACGCATCGCCCTTCCCCTTTTTATGGCGTCACTCTGGCGGCATCGCACTTATACACTAATAGTATGCAGTGACACCTATCTTATACTAGCCAAATAATAATCGCAAACCGGGTACAAAAGCCAATCCGTCAACACTAGGATCCACCAGGGGACGGTCAATTCAAAGCAAATTCAACAACTCGTAAGCCAGTTATAACACCAGTCAGCAACAATACTGTAACTCACTATTACCAACAAACGGTGGCAAGGCCAATCTTCGGGCTAGTTCATCTCTGACCCTACTTTTCGCCAGAAAAAGTTTTGAGACACCTCAGAGAAAAATGCCAGCGGAGTTTCAAAACAATAACAGACGAAAAGGCACTTAACATTTCACAA
Source organism: Protocalliphora azurea (assembly GCA_932274085.1). Lineage (NCBI taxonomy): Eukaryota > Metazoa > Arthropoda > Insecta > Diptera > Calliphoridae > Protocalliphora > Protocalliphora azurea. Next base: position 61,873,738 of record OW026522.1, read on the forward strand.
TGAAATTTCCTCTTTGAAAAATTCCTCCTTATGGGGAATACTAAACAAAATATAAACACTTTATAACTACAGTAAAAACTGATTTTAAAATCGCAACGATTTCAAAAGCCGTCCGATCACTCCAAAATCTCACGATAGAATGAGACATTTCGGTACATTTCGATATCTCCCAATAAATATACAAATTGTAACAACATAAAAGCTTTCATGTCTTTCTATGGTCCCGCAAATCCGCTAACGTAGTAGCGTGTAGTAGTCTCTAATCTAATAAAAACTAAGTTTTGGACTAAATGGAAAATATATAAAGGTGGATTATAGCGATCAAACTTTGTATTTATTAGTTTATAGGCTATTCGCATATTTCTAGGTGAGAATGAGAATTTTGACATTTCAATATCTTGAATATGATTTAGAACAATTTAGAGTGCTATATTCAGCTATGCCGTATCTTTTATACCCTTCACCACCTTACCAACAAATATGAACAATTACGCCTTAAAGTATGCTTTTATTTTTTCACATTTATACTTACAAAAATAATCTACATTTTTTTCCAAACTACAAAAATGTAAATACAAAATTAAACTACATCACAATTGCTTCCTTAAAAACAACAACAACACTGATAGCTGTTGATGACTACTAAATTTATGTAGATACATGCTCATATAAAAAACAACAACACTGAGACACTGCAATGCCGTTAGTTGGAAGTTAAAAAAATAGTCGAAACATGTATGCAAAAATGATTGTGTGTATGTATATACAAACAACTACTGCTTGCTTCTACAAAAAATAACTAATACCAATTATAATACTGCTGTTGCCAATTCAACTACTTGCTTATACTAAAAACAACAACACAAATAGTCATTGCAATACTTCATATTTTTCTTTTGTTTTTTAAAAAATGCTTCAGACTTCCGTCTGAAATGTTCTTTATTATTACAATTCAACTTAAGAACTAATTTTATCATTTGTCAAAAATTATAATTAAAGTTGTTCACATAAACTTATTTTACAACTCAGCAAAAACATAAAATTAATGAAAACTGCAACAAATTGTCTAGAAGCCAGGTAAGCATATTTTGCAACTGACCCAAAATAAACTGTTGCGCGTGTTAGCATAATTCTCGTTAACTCTTCCATCCTTAAATGCGATTGTTCTCGAGCGCCTTAAAAGTAGGGTAAGTCATGTAACCTTGATGTTGATGTTGGAATTACCTTTATATCCTTTTCCGCTGGTAAGGATGCTGCCGAATTCAAGATTAATGTTGTTACATGGAATGTGGTGGCTATTGCTGGTTGTACAATATGATTTTCCACCAGATATAATGTTTTTAATACATCTGTCTTTACTTAAATCTATTAATTGAACAGTTGTTTAATTCAATTTTATTATAGAATAATTTTTTATAATAGGTTTAACAATTATGTTTTTGTATAAAATTCCACGTATTCCATACCTTTCTAAAGTTTCTAATAGATGTTTGTGTTCCAGTGTATCAAATGCTTTACTGAAGTGAATAATACTAAAAAGTGGTTGTGTTCGCTAAGGCATTTGTTAATCTGGTTTAAAAGTTTCCCAAGAGTTTATTTATGTATTTGCTTTTCTGAAAACCGTATTGGCTGGGATTGATTATTTTGTACTTGTTTATATATTTATTAAGTCTCCTAACTATTATTTCTTCTAAGACTTTTTCAATAATCGGGTTTACTATTGTTCTATAGTTGTTGTAGTCGTTTTTGACTTCGTTTTTGTATATAGATCTGATTATTTATGTTTTTAATATACTAGGGATTGTTGCATTGCTGATTAGTATTGTATTTAATGTCTTCCGGCCTTATATCATCCATAACTACTCCTTCTACGTTAATATTTCCTATAATACCTTATATTTCCTCCTCTGTCGTCTGAGGAAGATGAATAGAGCTTGACAGCGTTGGTTTGCTGTATTGCAAAGTTTTGATGTGATACTTGTGAAGATAGTTTTGCATATTATTAGTAAAATTAGCCGCAAATTTGTTTTATAAGATCAAAATGTTTTCGATTTTGAAATTTTTAACCAATGTTATATAAATATTATTACATTCTTTACCCGTAACTTCACTTATTATTTGCGATGCCACTCTCACACTGTTTTTGTTTTCTATGAATTTGGTTTTATAGTAGAAGTTTTTAGCATTATAAAATTTTTTATTTAATAAATTTTGAAATTTTTTATATTTTCTTTCGTAATTTTTATTGTTTTAGTTGTTTCGCCATTTGTTATAGAGTTTATTCCATATATTACACGCTTTTAATAGATCCTTGTTTATCCATGGATTTATCGTTCTTGTGGTATTATTTGTTTTTTTATTTTTGATAAATATTGTTGAATTTCTCATACATTTTATTAAACAAATCATAGGGGTTTAGATTTTGTTTAATTATTTCACTCCAATTACACTCATTAAAATATTTGTTAACTTTGTAATTGTTAATTTTCCCACCCTGATTAATTAGTGTTATTTTCGTACACTGTTTTTTATTTTCTTTTGTTTCGTTTACACAAAAAATAGAGCGTAGTGGTCTGATATGCTTGTTCTCACTATTTGTTTGAATTGTTGATTTATTACTACGTACAAAAAAATATGACCAATACAAGTGGTTTTCTTGCTTATGTCTTCTCTTGTACTTATTTTATTTTAGTAGTCCATTGGACGACAGCATTAAAGTATATTTTGTTGCTGGTTTGTTTTGTTAGAGTATGTCGATAGTAGTATCGCCAATAACAACATATTCTTTGCCTTTTATTTTCTTTATTGCTTGGTCAAACTCAATTACAAACTCTTTGACATTGTTTTTTGGTGGTTGATGAATTGTGAGAAGAGAAAAACATCAATTTGAATTGATTCAAATGATATTGTTTTTAGTTCAATGTTTGTGGGTATAATATTTTCTCCTACATACAATGCAATCCCTTCACCTCTGCCATCTCTGTTTAAGAATAGAGAGTTAAAACCACAGAATACAACTAGAAGTTTATGGCACTTCGAACTAAATTTTGAAAAAAAAATTATTCATTTTTTTCAAAACACAAAAACAAAATATATGTGACTACATGTATTTTGTTGTTGCATAAATTAGGTTTTTAACAATTGAAGCATTTTTTTCTCTCACATAAATATCTAGTTATTAATCTATGGTTAAAACCATTTATTGTGTTTATATTATTTTCATCGTTTGTAATTAGGGTTTGTGGAACAAAAAAATCAATTTCCTAGGAATTTTTTAAAACTTTAGTTGTAAGAAAAAAGGTCATGATTTCTTATAAAGAAAATATTTTTTTTTTATTAAATAAAACAAAACAAAATATTATAAATCGTACTGAATTAACGAAAAATGAAATAATATAAAAGCATAATGCTATTTCTAAGATTAAAAAAAATGTAAATATTTTATAGAAATAAATTTAGTACCTTTCTTAATTTATGGTAAAAATTCGATTTTTAGATTTTTACGTAATTGTGTTTTTGATGCTAAAAATTTTTAAAAATATACCCTAACCAATTGGATAAATTTCATTATGAATAGCTTGGCCGTTCATCTCCACTTTATTTTTCTAATTTACATTGTTTTTTTTTTTACTTGACTAATTCTTGCTAAATTAAACATAAATCTGGAAAATATCAAAAATTGGTTCGTAACAACGTTTTTTTGAATCAATCATAATGTTCAGAAATAATCTCCTATACGTATGAATACAATATGAAATTGGTTTTTTATAAGTATTTTGAAGTTGTGACATTTACAGATCCATTGCTTTAATAAAAGATACTGTTTCAAAAGAAAATGTTGTGTTAGAATGAAACCAACCAAATTTTTTTAATAGTGAGTATTTTCGAAGTTCAACTTATTTAATATTCATTTCCACAAAACTGTCATAGGTGTTACTTGTGAATAAAATAAAAAAAATGAAAATACTTTTAATTTTTTTTCCATTTTTTATTTCTAATTTAAAATATTTGTTAATGAATTTATTAATTTTTAAATAAAAACATTAAGGATTTCTATTTAAACTAAATCAAAAGAATTTTTATATAATTTTGTATCTGATTGAACAGAATAAATTAAAAAGAAAATATATGAAACATATATTTTTTACAAAAAAATACATGAATATTCCAACCTTGAATAATATTCATATGTATTTTATTTAAATACACAAAAGTTAAACAAGTTTTTACGATTTTTATTTAAAAACAATATATCGTCACCTAAAATGCAAAGGAATGTAATCTCTGAATAAACAAATGTTGGGATTTTACTGGATTATTACTTAAACTACATCTATACAAAAAAAAAAAAAAAAAAAATCATATTCATATCTTGAAAAATTGCATCGATATTTACAAAAGTCAAAAAGCCATAATATAAAACTTTTTTTCAGCGAATAATGTTTCTTGTAGTTTTTCCGATTGTTTAAAAAACTCTGTACAGGAGAATATTATGACTACAGTAAATAAATAACTCGACCAATAGTCATCGAAATAAAATTATTTTATCGTATGAAATAATTGCAATATTAAAAAAATATTTCTCATCTTTCTTTTTCCAAACAAATTTAAAATTATTCAAATAAATTTATGTTGAAATATGTTAAAAAAAATTGCAAAAATTTTCTATGTATAATATATATATTTCGAAAAAGATTTTATTTAATTTTTAACATATTAAATAAAATAAAGAGTAATTGTATTCAATTTATTTTCAAATTAGTTGAAGACTTTGGAATTTGATTTAAATTTTATAAATGTATATTCAAATAATTTTTGAATTTTTTCTAATCTGACTTGTTAACAAATGGAATAATATTTAAATAATTTTATTCCAAATTAATTTCAAGTAACTGAAAATCGAGTTATAAAGAGTACAAAATAATTTGAAACTATTTATTTCTAAAAATATAAATTGAATATAAAAATAATTTGTCTTTAACGAATATTTTGAATTAAAATATTAACAAAGAGCAGATATGAAATTTATAATAAAACTAAAGTTAAAACTTTTAACACGACAAAAATAGAGTTGGTTTAAAATTTCATGTGAAACAACTTATAGATATCTTAGAGAAAAAAAACCTAATTCAATAGTGAAAAACCTAATTCATGCAACATTAACGTTCCTCTCAAATAACATCCTAGTTGTATTATATGCGTTAAACTCTTGCAAGTACCATGTTTAGAGTAACGTCAATCTTTCATAGATGTAAGGTGTTAAAAATAGCAAAATGTTTTCTATAGAATTTTAAAAGTAGGAGAATATTAAATTTCACGTTTTCCCGGAAATTTTTAAAAGAATTTCCGGGAATTCTCGGGCGGGAATTCCCGCCCTATTTTTAATGTTGGTTTTAACAAGGAACAAAGGAAGTGATCTAATATTAATGTAAATTATAGAGATAGGATAACTCAGGAATTTTTTTTTCTATTTGGTTAAAATGTTATATTGCTTTTGATGTATTGTATTATATTTAATTTATTTATTGTTGTTATTGTGTATTTTGTTATGTTTTAACTCAATATCGGATGCACTGTGTATAATGATTGGGTTTGAGTTTTATTATTCCCACATATATATCTATATATATATATATATATATATATATATATATATATAAATATATATATATATATATATATATATATATATAAATATATATATATATATATATATATATATATAAATATATATATATATATATATATATATATATAAATATATATATATATATATATATATATATATATATATATACTATTATATACAGGGTTGATTCAACCCTGTATCGCTTGATTTTTCCCATTAGTTCTTTCTTTTTCATTTTCTTTGTTATTATCGCAAAGCTCACTTATTTGAGATGTAAGACTTGAAAGGGTTTGTGTAATTGAGTTGAGAGCAGTTTGAATGTTTGTGTGTGTTTGAGTATTTTGGTTTATTAATAAACCAAGTTTTTACATGGACGTTTTAATTACGGTAATATCTGTTTTCATATATGAGACATCGGTTTTAACACCATTTACATCTGTTTGTAACAAGTAAACATTATTGTGGACATCAGTAGAGACAATGAGTTTTTAAAACGTTTTGGTTGATTTGGTTGGTTGTGGGTAATCATCGATTATTATGTGATACGCATTGTTACTGTCAGAGTTTAAAAATTACTATATAGCTTTTTTATTTCTACGGCAGCCTATTTTGAAAATACTAAAAATATGCTAACATCAAGGAGCGTCATATATGTTTGCACGTGTTGCAGTTTTACTAAGAAAAAATTACACATCAAAATATTTTACATTAGCTTTTGCATTTAGTTGTTAAACATTATCAATTTTCTATTTCCTCAAAATATCTTGTTTGCATATTTTTTTTCTCAAAATATATTTTAACATAAAAATATAAAACACGAAATATGTGCAACATGATCAGCGCGAACTACGAAAAATACGGTAGCTTGAGAATTTCTTACTACGAAGTAGATATGTGTGAATAAATGCACACTTGCGAAGCTGATAATTTGAATATATGTCTGTGAAATATGTGCAAAAACATGTTAAAGAAATATGCGAAAAAATGTGTGGAAAAAAATATGTGGAAAAAATATGTGTAAAAATATGTTGAAAAAATATGCTTTGCATAGACGTTTTTAGTAATGTATAAGAATAAATAAAATGAAATATAAATAGAATTAAAATCAGAAAATATGTACGTACACAGAAAAAAAATAAAAATGACATTTAATTACGAAATTTCTTATATCAATTAAAATTTTGCTTGGTTTTGCTCCAATCATCAAAATGATAATATTAATTAAGTAAAATTAATTGATTTTTTATATAAATATCAATTAATTTTTTTGACCAAATTAAATGTATTTATGACTGAATTTGTTTCTAAAAACCAATTTAAGTATCAATTGATATAATTAGAAAGTTAACCAAATCTTAGAATTTTCGCCAAAAACTTCTCCCAATAAAAATTTAAACACTGAATTTAAATTATTTATTACAAAATTAAAATGTTTAATTATTAAAATAATTTTTCACAATTATTCATTCAACTTTTAAAATATTATGTTTATATTGTGCATAATGTTTGCAATTAATTAACGAAAACTATGTATGTAAAATACGGTATATTAAAATTTTGTACAATGTATTGGCTTTTAAAATATATTAAAACGTATGACATATTAAGGTCCGGAAGAGCGATAATATCGGCGGGAAGTTCCAGCATGGGAAGTACAGATTTCTCTGAAGAAAGCTTTATAACCTAGGGGATACATAACAATATGCATAAGTGATTGGTCATTTGAAAATCGTTTATAATCAATGTCCACACTTACCCATTTTTGTAGGAATACATCACAGCTTTGAAACAAATTAGTTATATACGTTTACATACATATTTATATGATTGGTTGTTTGAAAATCAGCAATAATCAATACAAGAACAATCTTCTATTGAAATACTCAATAAATATATCACAGTTTTGAGTCCTAAGAGAAGTAAATATATAAATTAATATCCCATTTCTTAGAAATAACGCGAAACATAAGAAAGCGTATACTCACCAAATATTTTTAAAAATTAATGTGGTAAATATCACCTTTAAAATATAATGATATCTTCATAGTCACAAATAACCCCAAAGAATTAGAAATTCTGGATATTTGGATTAAAATTGAATCTTATTAATGTATCTTGAAAAACATTCTTTTAATTTAAATTTTTCAATTTAAAATTGGCAGCTATTTTGGGGAAAATAATAATATCAATTATGAATGTTGGTTATATTGTTTAATACTTTAATTAAATTTGAAAATAAAATCAATTAACAAATTATTTAAAAAAATTTAACCAATAATTTTTTCTGCGTATACATAATTTTTATTTTTTGAGTGTTTGTAGTTATTTATTCATTAAAACCCCCGTATTCAAAACAAATTTTAAATTTAAAAATTATAAATTTTAAATTTGTATGAAAAATTTGTCTTAAAAGGCATTTTAAATTTAAAAGCTGTTTGTAAATACGGCTGTAAATGTTAATCAAATTATTAAAGTACTCGTATTTGTGACTATAGTATTAATGTATTTATGACTAGTAAAATGCAATATTGAATTTTTAAAGTTAGATGATTAAATTAGAATACAAATAATAATTTAGGGGGACACAAATACATACATGTGGGTGGTAATGAGTATGATCGACAGGTGTTAAAAATAATTAAATATAGAAATCTCAGAAACAGTATTATATAATGTAAAATAGAAAAATAATTCCTAACAGAAAATGATTATCTTAAAAATTTGAACAGGAGTTCAAAAACTAAGAAGTAGGCAAAAATTGTTTTATAAAAATTAACTAACGTATTAACATTTTTTGAATACAGTTACCGTTAACTTTTTAAAAAATTTTATTGAATTTTTTGAAATCATATTCAAGAATTTTTTTTTCAAAACTCTAAAAAGGACATATTTTTCCCATATAAACTCACCAATGCGGCACGGGTTAACGATATCCGATTTCATTTCACACAAAATCTTTTTAAAATTCAAAGATCGATTCTAGGGGAAGATACGGTCAAAATTTCAAAAGTTGGTAAATTTTGGTGTAGTCTAATATACATACTAGGGCGGCTCTCATTATGAAGTGTCAAGATTCTCATTCCCACTCCGTAGAAATATGCAAATAGCCTAATAAATACAAAGTTTGATCGCTTTAAACCACCTTTAAATATTTTCCAATCAGTTAAAAGCTTTGTTTTTATTATATTATAGACTATTAGCATTTAACACCCTACTGCGTTAGTGAACTTGCGGGACTCCACACACCAAGGGTTCCCACCTCTTAATGCTTCACCATTTAAAAAAAAACTGCGTTACCAAAATTCGTTTACTAAATATAAAAGCTATAAACCTTCTAAAGCTCATAAACAATAAAAAAAATTAAAGATAATAAAATGTCTTTGTTTTTACTAACTTTTTAACATTGGGAGAAATTTCTGAAAAAGGACATCTTCATTTTCCACACCTAAATGTCATCTAAATTTGGATTTTTGAACTGTAGGGAAGAAAAACTAGTTTCTCACAAACATGTAGATACAAACTATTGCAAACGTGTAAACTTTGTAATATTTTTTTAGTTCCGTGTAGGAATAGGCCTATTATTAGCGTAATTGGTTCTAAAGTTTTAATTTTCTAGTTTCAGACATAAGTGTAATGTCTTGGGAAGATCTGTTGGTTCTTTTACAGCCAACAGTCTAGGAAAGTCTCAATTCTCTTATGAATGTATCAATTGCCTTATCCCTATATGTTTGGGTCAATATATGTAGTGATTCTTGCCCTATATACATAGCATTGATTTTGTTAAATATAAGGGATAAATGGTTATACACCCTTTGGTAGAATTATTGTATTGTCTCAGAACCTTTAATTAATGATGTCAATTATTATTCTAGGGTACTGACATCCCCCTTGTCTGCGTAATGTAAAGTTAGCCAGCGAGATATACTTTCCAAATTAAGAGGTGTGTTATAAGATTCTAGTAAGGCATCTGCTTTTCCAACTATCTTATTTCTAATTATGCTTAGGATACCAAAATATTTGACTGTTCCTCTTAAGTCTTCACATTAAGTCTTTATAAATATTCAAAATACGCTCAACGGATTTCCTGCAGGAACTATATTCATCTGGTTGTCCTAACCACATCTGGTACCTTATCCATATCGCTTAATTGTGCTCTAATGTTGGTGATTGATAATTTGATCCTGGACAATTTGAGGATTATTATTGTTAGCAATAATTTGTTCTCGAATAGCTTCGGTAACTATATATTTTTCGGATTTGTATCTCTAAATCCCTCATATTGAAGGTCGCCTGGTTTTCCTGTGTAGGAGCAGGTAGTACGGGTGGCCCAATTGAGTTGTTGGGATTAGACATTTTTTTCTAGGATAGTAATATGATAACATAACTTGGTATTATTGTATAACTTGAAAATTAAATTTCGCCAATAACTTTTAATTTTTAAATTTCTTCAATGACTTTCCAAATATAGATATTTTTTATTTTTAATAAATTTCGTAAATGAATTTTTGGATTTTTATTAAATGCTTATAGGGTCCCGTAGGAATCACAACAGTTTTCTCTCTTTCTTTTTTTAAGTATAAGTTCTTATAAGTTCTTATTGTTAGTTTTTATTCAACAATTTTTTATTACTCTTCTATCTCGTTCAAAATTAATTTCTCTTTTTTTAATTTCTTTAATTTTTATGCTACTGATCTTTAAATAAATTTAAAAATACTTTTGACTAATTTTTCTTATTCACTTAAAAATAAATTCTTTTTATTTCATTTTTTTTTTGTTACACAAAATTTAAACTTTTTGGGATTTTTTCTTACTATAGTTCACAATTTTTATTTTACTTATTAAAAATGCCTCTTAAAAGATTAACTTACAGTACACAGTGAGGCAGAATCGAAATTTTTTGGAAATAAATCTGTAACTTCTGATCGGCCGGTTAGATTTTCATGATATTTGGTATAGGCATAGCATAGGAGTGTACAATGTTATGTTTGGAAAGGGGGGCACAACAACCCCCAAGGGCGGAGCTAAGGGGGCTCAAAGTTAGGTACCTGTTACATAAAAAATTTTTAATCGCTTGCAAAATTTTTGTTTCTCGTCCGATTTCAAATATTTTTATATATTGTTGTAGGCCCTGATAAGACATATAAAAAACATGTGTATTTTCAAGTTATTTGCGTTTGAATTTTTAAGCACTATAATTTTGCATGTTCTTGGTCCAGTTTTTTTCATATATATCCTAGTATTTCCGACCGATTTTATTAGTTTTTTCTTAACTAGTTAAAGAACAAAATTATCTATTGAATAAAAAAAAATGAAGTCGATATCTTTACCGAGTCCAAAAATAAACGATTTTGAATTTGAAAATTGCAAAAAAGACGACTTTTTGTGTTTTTTTAGCCGAAAAAGTATCTACACTCTTTTTTACCTAATATAAAATTTTCTTTAGCAACATATATTAATTTTGCACTTTTTTGAAAGGTAACTTCAGAGAGATAACTTTAAGATAAAAAACAAGCCCAATAACTCAATTGGTCATGGTACATACCCTCCCGAATTCGACCCATTTTATATGAAAGTTTTGTTTTTAGACCATATTTTCTCAATCCCAAAGCACGAATCGACAAGCGGAATATATTTTAAGAATTTTCAATATGTTGTTAAAAGTTTTAAATCAAAATCTACGGGACTTCGGAAAAATGTGGATTCTATAGCCAAACATGTAAAAAATCCCATTTTTGGGAGTTTTCATTAGTTTTTTTTTTGGGAATTCAGGAAAACCCTACCCCTGATAGAAATTTGGTTAACGCGCTTTTATTTATATTAATAAGATCCCCATTTCAAATTTCATTAAGATATCTTTATAAACAAATATGTTATTACAATTAAAAAATTTTTATTTTCTCCAAAAACCCCAAATTGGGCCTTTTGTTTGGTTTATTTCTAAATAGCGAAAGATATTTTAAAAATATATATTCCAAATTAAGCTTATCCTTTAGCATATAATTTCCGATCTTTTGCAAAAAGATTCAAGTCAATATCATGCCTCATTTCAGAAATATGCGCCTTTAAACTTTTATATTTCCAATATATTGAGTATATGACTATATTTTTACAAACTTGCAACTTTTGTGAATAATTACTTAGAAAATTATGAATATTTCTGTATATTTTTACTAATATCTATACACGAAATATTAATAAATATATTAATATATATTAATAAATATATTAGTAAATATTTTTTATTTTTAATAGGCTTGCCACATTTCCCAAATTTAAGTAAATCTTTATCCTTTTCTAAGCATTCATATATTTATATTAATGAATTTCAAATAACAAAACAAACAAAAAACGTCTACTTTAACTTAATCAATAAGTATTTTATTAGTTTACATTTATGGTGTTTACCTAAATTTAACAAATGTATTTATCTACTGTTGATGGTTAAAAATTCATATATTTATGATCTAGTGGCAATGTACAGGTATCCTTTCCGGTGATACCTAACAGCAACATATAATATCATTGAATTCGGTATAGGTACTCTTCCATATTGACTTTTTCAGATATTTTACCTAATGAAAATTCACAGAATACCTGTAAATATATATACCTGTGCGATATATCTAATAGATAAATGCGCAGCTAATCCTTATCAACATCATAACGAAGTTGATTACCATGGTGATTACATTGAAACATGAACAATTGTGTTATGTTCTGTGGAGTTTATCTAAAAATGATCTTAATCGTTTAGAAGCTATAGTGGAATTCATAAAAACTACATATCATGCAAAAGTCGACGTCATTGGTAAATCTCAGATAGAAGTTGTATGACGTAAAAATGAAGTCCTTGAATCGGCGTACTAATAAATTAAAAATTAAACATTCCGATTGGATGGATACTGATATAGAAATATCGGCGTGCAAAATATCAACTGGAGCACCCTGCAAGACATATGAAGATTTAAGTACAAGACCTATGAAGAAAAAACTGGCCCATAAGCTTTCTACAATTTCGAATGAAGAAGTTTCTGATGCATTCAAAGAAGTGTTAAAAAAGGAGAAGCAACCTAAGAGTGCAATTAATATTGCTGAAATACTGCCAACTGCATCACCAAAACGTCTTAAACGGATAGCAGAAAGTGTACCTACTCCAACATCACAATCCAATTTTACAGGGGAAGAAGCAATAGCCTTAATGCTTGACTTGGACCTCAGCCGAAACAAATATCAAATTTTAAGAAGAGCTCTGCTTGAATAGGGACATTCAATTCTTCCATCATACAAGGATATTCGAGAAAAAAAGCAAACTATTTTACCATCTATTTCGGTTACCGAAAAGGAAGATAGCTCTATACATTATCTTCTTTGCTTGAGAATACAGCTACCAGGATAGTTGCAGATTATTCTGCAGATTAGTTGGAAAAAGTAAATAACAGCGACGTTGTATTAATCTGTAAGTGGGGATGTGACGGACTATCAGCCCTTCCTGAATACAAGCATGCTAGTGGAAGTAAAAAAATAGGGGATCATAAAAGCGTATTTCTAGCATCTTTGGTGCCATTAAGAATGCGATCTTATTCCTTAAAGCAATCTTCATCAAAGTGTAAAAACTCATTTGAAGATATATATATGGCTTACCACCACTCCAGGATCAAAACATTTTTGCAGACCTATTTGGTTCAAATATACAAGGGAGTCGAAGACAACAACAAAGGATTTAGTGGAATATATTAAAGATGAAATAAATGATTTACAACCTCTTTCAATAACTATAAACCAATACACATTCGACATATCCTTTCAACTTAGTCTAACAATGATTGATAGAAAGGTTAGTAATGCCATTACGGAAACATCTTCTTTTTGGAAATGCTCACTATGTGGTGAGACGAAATCACAATTTTCGGATATTGGTAAAGCATACAGTATTAATGAAGAATTTCTGTCTTTCGGAATATCTCCACTTCACCCTAGAATACGGTTCATTGAGCAGTTTCTGCACATAGCATACCATTTAAAGTATAGAAGTGTGCCAGAAAATTTAACAAAACCTACCAGAAACAACGAGGATTTAAAAACACTTAGAATATCTGAGAAAAGTAGAATCCAAGATGAATTCAGAGAAGAGACGGGACTAAACATCGACAAACCTTGCCGACTGGTGGTAGTACAAATGATGGAAACACAGCAAGAAGCTTTTTCGGAAATTTCGAAGCTACATCAAAAATAACTGGTATTAATAAAGAGTTACTTGAAAGGACTAATATACTATTAATAGCAATTAATAGTAAGCACAAAATTAATTCTGCTCGATTTGGAGAATATGCAAAAGAAATATCTAAACTACTTGTTTCTCTATATCCATGGAAAGAACTGACACCAACAATATATAAAGTATTGTGCTATGGCGAAATTATAATTGAACGAAATATTATTCCACTAGGAAAGCTTACAGAAGAGGATCAAGAAGCAAGAAACAGAGATTTTAAGCACGTTCAATTATTCAGCTCCAAGAAATGCTCCAGAACGTCATAAAACGAGGATATTTTTAATAGCCTATTGTTATCATCAGACCCTGCACTATCATCAATGAGAAAACGTTGGATTTATTATGAGCCTTTATCAACTCAAAATATTGAAGACTTGAAAGACCTTTATTATCTTTTAGATATGTATGCATATACAACAGATTATTCTATAGAAAATAAGTAGTATAAGATTAAAATATTAGAAAAATTGTCTACATAAATTTAATGTAAATAATTAATAAAAAATAGTATTAGAAATAGAATATTTATTAACGAAGATGATAAATACCAAAAATAATAACATTGATTAAGTTAAAATAGACACTTTTTGTTTGTTTTGTTATTTTATATTCATTTACAAGAATATACGAATGCTTAGAAAAGGATAAAGATTAACTTAAATTTGGGAATGTGGCAACGCTATTAAAAACAAAAAATATTTATTAATTATTTTTATAAAAATATTTTGTGTATAGATATTATTAAAAGTATACAGAAATATTCATAATTTTCTAAGTAATTATTCACGCAAAGATAAAGGCAAAAGTTGCAAGTTTGTAAAAATATAGTCATATATAATAAATTGGAAATATAAAAGTTTAAAGGCGCATATTTCTGAAATGAGGCATGATATTGACTTGAATCTTTTTGCAAAAGATCGTAAATTATATATGCAAAAGGATAAGCTTAATTTGGAATACATATTTTTAAAATTTCTTTCGCTATAGAAATAAACCAAACAAAAGGCCCAATTTGGGGTTTTTGGAGAAAATACAAATTTTTAATTGTAATAACATATTTGTTTATAACGATATCTTAATGAAATTTGCAGGAAATGTGGATATTATTAATATAAATAAAAGCGCGTTAACCAAATTTCAATCAGGGGTAGGGTTTTCCTGAATTCCCAAATAAACTAATCAAAATTCCCAAAAATGGGATTTTTTACATGTTTGGCTATAGAATCGGAAGTCCCGTAGATTTTGATTTAAAACTTTTAACAACATATTGAAAATTCTTAAAATATATTCCGCTTGTCGATTCGTGCTTTGGGATTTGAGAAAATATGGTCAAAAAACAAAACTTTCATATAAAATAGGTCGAATTCGGGAGGGTATATACCATGACCAATTGAGTTATTGGGCTTGTTTCTTATCTTAGAGTCATCACTGTGAAGTTACCTTTCAAAAAAGTGCAAAATTATTATATGTTGCTAAAGAAAATTTTATTTTAGTTAAAAAAGAGTGTAGATACTTTTTCGGTTAAAAAAAACACAAAAAGTCGTCTTTTTTGCAATTTTAAAATTCAAAATCGTTTATTTTTGGTCTCAGTAAAGATATCGACTACAATTTTTTTTATTCAATAGATAATTTTATTTTTTAACTAGGTAGGAAAAAAACTAATAAAATCGGTCGGAAATACTAGGATATATATGAAAAAACTGGACCAAGAACCTGCAAAATTATGGTGCTTAAAAATTCAAACGCAAATAACTTGAAAACTATAAGTGATAAATAGGACATGTAATATTTGAAATTGGACGAGAAACAAAGATTTTGCAAGCGATGTTGTGCCCTCCTTTCCAAACATAACATTGTACACTCCTTTGCTACGCCTATACCAAATATCATGAAAATCCAACCGGCCAATCAGAAGTTACAGATTTATTTCCAAAAAATTTTGATTCTGCCCCACTGTGCAGTATGAGTTTTACGATTTGCATCTTTATTCCTTTTATGTTGGAAGAGTAGAAACAGCGGTTGTTGATTCCTGTCAATTCCTTTTCTTCTGAATACAGATATTCGGAATCCTCTTTTCTGCTTCTATTAATTTTGTATACTGATGGTAATACGACGTGCTGGCTTTCAGGACGATTTACGCATTTTTTTGCCGTAGTCCTTGGGTTTTTATGTGAACATGCTCTAAGGTTACGTGCTAACTTGAAGAACGAATTTTTCACTTGTATTTTTTTGACGTTCTTCCGTTTTAAGTGCTTTATATTAATTATGATCATCTCGGAACCGCGTGGCCCCACGTTGGGCGCCAATTAAAAAAATATTTTCATATATATTTATTTTTTAAAAAATGCTTTAGACTTTCTTTATTGCAATTCAACTTAAGAACTAATTTTATTATTTGTCAAAAATTATAATTTTTTCAACATAAACTTATTTTACAAACTCCACGAAAACATAAAATTAATAAAAACTGCAACAAATTGTCTGGACGACAGGTAAGCATATTTTGCAATTGACCCATAATCAACTGTTGCGCGAGTTATGGGAAACCCCACAACAATAAGTACAACAACAACGCCACCAGCAAAACCACCAAGACTGGCTTAAAAGCACATGACAAAAACAACAACAAGATATAAGAAATAGCCTACTGTTAATTATTAATACATTTTATTTTATTTTTTGATCCAAATAATATTTTGCCATGTATGCAAATCTATCGAACACTATTTTTATTTTTATTAACTTAATATTTTGCTTTGTTTGCAAGTTCAATAAACTGAACTTCCACACAAGCCACAGTGGGGCAAAATTCGAAATTTTTTGAAAATAAATCTGTAACTTCTGATCAGCTGGTTGGATTTTCATGAAATTTGGTACCGACATAGTAGAGGAGTGTACAATGTTAAGTTTGGAAGGGAGGGGGGGGGGGCACAACAAACCCGATTATAGTCCGATTTCAAATATTTTTTATATATTATTGTAGGCCCTGATAAGACCTATAAAAAACGTCTCTTATTTATCTCTTATAGTTTTCGAGTTATTTGCATTTGAATTTTTAAGCATCATAATTTTGCATGTTCTTGGTCCATTTTTTTTTTCATATATTTCCTAGTATTTCCGACCTTTTTTATTACTTTTTTCTTAGCTAGTTAAAGAACAAAATTATCTATTGAATAAAAAAATTTGGAGTCGAGTCTGTGTTTTTTTACCGAAAAAGTATCTACACTCTTTTTTATCTAAAATAAAATTTTCTTTAGTAACATATAATAATTTTGCACTTTTCTGAAAGGTAACTTCACGGAGATGAATTTAAGATAAAAGACAAGCCCAATAACTCAATTGATCATGGTACACACCCTCCCAAATTCGACCCCAAAGCACGAATCGACAAGCGGAATATATTTTAAGAATCTTCAATATGTTGTGTCCAAACTAGTTGGACACTTAGATTATAACCCTTATAATTTTTATATTAATTAATATAAGATAATTATTTTAAGTGTACATTGTATCGATTGTCAGCACTTTTAGTACATTGTAAAGAAAACGTTATTGGAAAACCCGAAATTTATTGGAATCTGAATGCTACTATTATTGCTGTCATGACGGAAAGAAATCACTAGTTAACTATCCATCGCAACGATCACATCATCGTAATTACTTACCGCTGAATTTGTATATACTTAACGTAAACTTATACCTATAATTTATACTTACCTTAACCTACCTGAAGATTGTTAACTTAGCTGCCTTTTATCTGTACTTACCTCCCGAATTCAACTCAACTTGCTAAGTACAATAAAGCAACATATACTTGAATTGAAATCAACAGCAAGTGTGTACATCTCATTTCATAGAGGTAACCCAAAGAAAGGTGAGTTTTTTTTTCATAGTCACAATGGAGTTTTATTATTTTCCATCTCTACAATTATACTTGCTCCTACACGAGTAATTATAATTAAACATTTCTTATAGATTGGCCTTTTTTATTAATTATACACCCCGTCTCTGCCATCATCTGTAAGAAACCCTAAAACAAGATCCCGAAGTTTGTGCATGGTCCTCTCACTGTGAGCATAAAAAAAACCACCACCAAAAAGAAATGAGGTAAATCATCCAACAGTTGAGTAAAGCTAATCAGTCAAACAAAACTTTCAAACAGTGAGTACAAAGAACAAATATATTAAAATAAAAATACACAAAAACAACAACAACAAAATTGATAAAAAAAATTAAAATCGGAAAAAACAACATAAAACACGCAAAAGTAGTGAAGTAAATATTAATTAAAAAATTTAATACAAAAAGTTCAAAGAATTGCTATACGGTTTGTTCAATCATAAAATCCAGTGTATTATTTATTCAAAATTAAAAAAATTATCATGTAATGAAGATTAAAAAGGTGTAGAGATTTTTATTTATAACAAAAAAATTCACAAGGGATATACATACATATGTATATGAATATACATTGAAGCCAAAAACAAAGTTTTCATTAGATAACATTAGTGCAAATAAATATTAATCGATATTATCTATGAAGAATTGTATTTATGTATATGACAAGCCTCCCTCTACACACTCAAGAAAATAAATATTATAATACAATAAACATTTAAAAATACATAATAACATTGTAAACTTCAAAGGCTTTAGTAACAGTTATATGAAAATTTATAATAATAAAAACCTGTAACATTTGAAAACCTGAAAACATTCCTTTTAAAGAACTTAATAACTTGAGAAAAAAAACGTAAAAAACATCAGAAGGCGTTATAATTATATTTACAGGAATATTTATAAAAACCGCCATATTTGAGGGTATGTATGCATGTACGTATGTATTTAAAGTTACTGTATCGACTTAAAATCGCGAAAAAATATAAAGTTCAAGGTTAAAAAACCTCAACAACCGTTACATTTTTTTCTTCTTTAAATAAACACATAGTGTTCTTAAAAATTTTCCCCACAACAAGTTACAAAAGAAATAAATAAATAAGAACCGTTAGAATATTGTTTCCCCTGAAAAATAAATAACCATACATACATAATATATAAAAAAAGTACATATTAACATAAAGTACATAATTTTCCCCTTTTTCCCTAAAATAGTTAATAATTACATACATACTGCTTTTTTCTCTTATATATAATAAAGTCAGCAAAGCTAAAACAAATTACAAAAGAAATAGTAAAACAAACAAAATTTTAGAAAGCAACAAGCATATAAATAAAAAAGAACAAAAATTACATATCAACAAATTAAACAAATCAACAACATCAAGAATTTCAACCACCAAAATTAAATTGCTCTCCCTCTATCTCCACCTGATCAAGTAAGTAAGACTTCTTAGTTTATTTATAAAACCAGTTCTTTTAAATTGTTTTACAAGTGCGCTCTTTACAAATAAAATAGATAATTAAAAAAGAAAATAATCTGAAAAAAAAAAAAAAATAAATAAATAAAAGTATTAAAGAAATAAAATAAAGAAAATTGTCTCCTAATTTAAAAATAAGCATACAGTCCACTGCAAAAATAAATAAAAATAAAAAATAAAGTAAAGAGAACATAAAGCACATACAAAAAGAATTTTTTTTGTAAAGCAATTTAAGAGATTGGTTAACAAAATAATTTAGAAAAACAAATAATAGTAACTGAAAAACAAGTTTCACAAATAAATAAAGAAAGGAAAAGAAACACAACAGAGCTGTAAAAATCTATATATTATATTCAATAAATTAACATATAGAAAAATTTCAAATTACGATATTTCACAAATATATTGATTAAATTACAATATATTGTGGTCAAATACTAAAGAAATAGTGGAAATTATTTGCATTTAATAAATCTTAGAATAACAAATAAATTCAAAGTCGTATACACATTCTAAAATACAAACTTACCATCCCTGATACATATATAGTATTCAGGTGTTAAGTGTTACCATTGTGTCAATTTAATTTTTTGAAAACAAAATTTGGAAAAAGCAGTTTCATGGTTTATTTCTTATACTCACACTAAAAGTAATACAATTTTCACGAAGAAAAAAATTTTTTTTAACTAAAATTAAAATTTTTACTAAAAATTAAAAATTTTTAACAAAATTTAAAATTCTGCAAAATAAAGTTTTTTCTCAACAAAAACTTTAAATTTTCCCCCAAAAATATTTTCATCAAAATTATGCAAAATTTATTTTTTTTCTTGCCATTAATTAAATCTTCAACGAAAATTTTCCCAAAATTTTACATTTCATCGAAGTTCTAATCGAAACTAAATTGTTTGTGCCCAAAATCAAAATTTTTCAGTAAATTTGAAAATTCCTACAGGACTTAATTGTTTCCAAACGAAAGATTTTCCTCAAAATTAAACTTTTTTGCCCGAAATCTTGTAAAATTTTTAAAATTTGAAAAGTTTTCAACAAAATTTAATTGTTTCTGCCCTGTTTGTTTCAAAATTAAGATTTTCACATAAAATTAAAATTTTTTCCCGTTCATCAAAAATTAAAATTTTTCAACAATAATTGAAAATTGCCATAAAAATTTAAAAGGGTTTACAAAATTTAAAAATTTTTCATCAAAATTTAAACTGATTGGGAAATAATTGATTATAACTATACCGCAAAATTTTGGATAATAACAAAGATTTAAAATCTTAATCGCAAAATTTTAATAAATCGTATTTTTCTTGATTTGGCAATTGACAAATTATCTTAATTGCCAATTTGTATATTCTATTTGGAGCTGTTTACAGATATCTAACGTTATATCCCATATTGAAACAAACAGAATAGCTTATACGTATACATTAATCATAAATCAGAAAATCCCCCATATTAACTCCATTCTTAAAACAGTTTATTCAATCTCGTATTATTTCATTCGCCAATATGAATTCCAAATCCAATACGTCTACAACTTCCAATAGCTCATCTACCCCTCCTCTCAAAGATCGTTTTGTATTCGATTGTGAACATTTACTCCAGTTTTTCGATATGTTTAATAAAACGGATGTAGAAGATCAAACTGAATCCGTTCTTGAAGTCAAGTTGAGGGACTTAGAAACAAGATGGTCTAAATTAGACATTTCCTACCAAAATCTTATGTTATCCCAAGATGTCTCTGTTGACTCGGAATTTAAAGTTCAAGCGAAAAGTGAGTTTGAAGCATGTGTAAGCACATATTATCACTGCTCGTCTCAAATCATGGATTTGATAAAAGTATCTCGTTCAGAAACCTCTAATATCCCAGGATTTCAGTCAACATCCCGATATTCTATGCCATCTCAAGCTTTAGTGCAAAACATAGTTCCAGATAATTCAGACGATTGCATAAAATTACCTCTCTGTGATACAGAAATATTTAAAGGTAGTTACGAGCAATGGCCCTCGTTTCGTGACATGTTCTCGGCTGTGTACATCAATCACTCTAAGCTCTCTCCCGTCACAAAGTTGTACCACCTTCGCAATAAAACAAGCGAGAGATATAGTGAAACGATATACCCTTTCTCATGATAATTTTGACATTGCATGGAATGCACTGAAATCCCGCTACGAAAATAAACGTGTCCTATTAGATAATCAGATAAAAATTCTTTTTGATATTCCCTCTGCTACTGGTGAAGACAGTGAATCTATTAGGAGAATTCAATATTCTGTAAATGATTCTCTTGCAACTCTCAGAACCCTTGGTGTCGAGGTAGAAAGTTGGGATCCTATTCTCATACGATTGATATCCACCAAATTACCAGATTTAACCTTATCTCTATGGGAACAGTCTCTCGTATCTCCCCGTGAACTTCCTTATCTCTATGGGAACAGTCTCTCGCATCTCCCCGTGAACTTCCAAAATGGTCCCAAATGTCACAATTTCTGTAGAACGTTTTGCAAGCATCAAAAACTCGAAAGATTGCTTATCGCTCACGAAATCTAAAAACGTACAAAGATATATTTCACAAGAAAATTTAGCTTCATCTTGCAAATTATGCAATGAAGATTGTACAATCAGAACTTGCCCAAAGTTTCGATCCTTTTCGGTACAAGAGAGAGTGGATTTTGTATTTAAAAACAAATTTTGCAATAATTGTCTAGGTTACTCCCACGTTAAGGCTAATTGCAAAAGTAAACGCACATGTCTATATTGCAAAAAACCTCATCACTCGCTTTTACATATGGCGAAAAGACCTCAAAGTAGTATGCCTAATAATGATCATAGTGTCGTAAACAAAACCTCTAATGCTCAAAAATCATCTCCAAAAATTACTCAAAGTAACCCCCAGCCTGATCAGCCAAGTACATCTAAACATATTCAAGCCAATTGCTCTACTAGCAATAAAATATTCTTTTATTCTTAATGCATATAGAATGTAGAGGCGAACTATTCACAATAAGGGCTTTGATTGATCCCGGTTCTCAACGAACTTTCTTAGCTAAAAGAGTTAGAAATCGTCTTCAGCTCCCTTATAAAAAGTCCCACTTTGAAATTATAGGCATCGGTGGTCAAAAACAGGCTGCAAGCAAGGAATGTGAGTTCACATTATATGCTAAAAGAACAAATATGAAAATACATATAAAAGCCATAATCTTGCCAAAAGTAACTAAGCAAAACATCGGCGTATAATACCATCTTTGGATGGGTGCTTAGTGGTCCCATGAAAACTTACACAATTCAGTCCTATACAACAGCAGTAAACACTAGCGAAAACTCAGAACTCAATAGTCTCTTAAAAAAGTTTTGGGAAGAAGAAGAAATCCCATCAATTCAAGCTCAGTAGAAGACGAATTCTGTGAGAAATTCTATACCCAAACAACTACACGCAATGATAATGGAAGATATATAGTAAGATTACCATTTAAAACTGAATTTCCCAAAGAAATATTTCTTGGATCTTCACGATTTGTTGCTCTTGCGCAATATTCCAGAATGGAAAAAACATTAGCAAAAGATCCAGAATTACACTCCTATTATAATTCAGTTCTAGATGAATATTTGTTTCTAGATCATATGGAAGAATCTAACTCTCAAGAAATAGTGTCTCAGGGCAAATATTACTCACAAAACTACCAAAGTGAGGGTAGTTTTGTGTTCAAGGAAAACAAAATCCCAAGTCTCATTAAACGATGTTCTTTATACTGGTTCTACTCTCCAAAGTGACTTAATCACAACCATTCTAAATATCGGAAATATCGTTTTGTATATAGTGGCAATATACAGAAAATGTATCATACACCCAGATGATAGACCATATCAAAAGATTTTGTTTCATGGCTGGCTCCTATAATCATCAGAGCAAAAATTTTGATGCAACAATTATGGTTAGAAGGATTACAATGGGATGATGAAGTTTCTCAAGATTCTCTGTACAAATGGAACAGTTTTGCTCAAGACTTATCAAAAGTAGAAACCATCTCTATACCCCGTTGGCTACAATACACCCCTTCAGACACGGTTCATATTCATGGGTTCTCAGATGCCTCGAAATCTGCATATTGTGCAACAATATTTATAAGGTGTCAAACTCATACGAATACAACTTTTTCAAATTTATTGATAGCAAAGTGTAAAGTTGCACCCATTCAAACAGTTTGAATTACGTTAACTCAACCTTGAAATTCAATTCTAATTGTACATATCTATGGAACGACTCATCCATAGTACTTGGATGACTTTCGAAACCACCATCCACTTGGAAAACTTATGTTGCCAATAGAATTGCCCAAATTCATCTTCTGGCACCAAATACAGTGTGGCGACATGTTCCATCGCATGACAATCCGGCAGATCTCGGAACACGTGGCTGTGGTCCACAATTCCCTTTGGTGGCAAAATCTCATACACTCTGTTTCGAAACCAACTGAAACTCAATCCTTACATATTAATGTAGAATCAGAGGATATTTTAAACAACTTTTCCTCATATACCAAGGCTCTCCGCGTTATTTGCTATATTTTTAGATTCTTTCACAATTCTTTAAAAAGTCTGAGGCCAAAAATTTAAACTAATACTCAATATAATTTAACTCAACAAGAAATGAACATTGTGAAATCCCGAATAATCATTTTATCCCAGAAAAGGTTTTACCCAGAAGACTATCATAATATCAAAAACTCAAAAACTATTTCAAACAAAAGTCCTCTAAAACCTTTAAACCCATTTCTTGATAAAGACTCGATTCTAAGAGTAAATGGCAGATTATCTCAATCGTCAGATATCCCATTATATTACCTGGAAATTCTCGTTTTTCTCAATTGTATCTCACTCATTTGCACAAATTTCTCTATCATGCTGAATATTTCATATTCAGACTCAAACCCCGTGTTAAAAAGATAATACGCAGTTGCAAAACTTGCATAATATACAAACAGCAGCCATGTTCCCAAATAATGGCACCCTTACCTCCAGAAAGATGTAACTTGTCTCATCCCTTTCAAGTAACGGGCATTGATTTTGCTGGCCCATTCGAACTGAAAACATCTTCCTTGTGAAAATCCCCCTATGTCAAAGGTTACGTCAGCGTGTTTGTTTGTTTCAGTACAAAGGCTGTACATTTAGAACCTTGTTCAGATTTATACTCTGCAGCATTTCATGCCGCATTTAGCCATTTCGTTGGGAGGCGAGGCCTACCCCAAAAGGTAGTAACGGATAATGGAAGAAATTTTCTCGGTTGCAGTGGGGCACTTGAACTCGAGTTTTCCTCTTTTATTAAGAATGTAGAACAAGATATATCCCAGAAATACATCACTCATGGATTTGAGTGGAAATTTATCCCTCCACATGCTCCTCACATGGGCGGCTTATGGGAAGCCGCAGTGAAAAGTTTTAAGTTCCATTTTAAGCGAATTGCCGGTCCACAAAAATTCACTTTCGAAGAATTCGCACTGTCTTGGCGTACTTAATTCTCGCCCAATGTCAGCGCTATCGGAAGATCCCACAGATCTGACAGCTTTGACTCCTGGTCATTTTCTAAGAGGCGCTCCCTTAATGGCATTCCCAGAACCCAGTTTCCAGGATTTGTCCCTCATAAATAGGTGGGAGAAGTTAAAGGCATTTCACCATCAGTTCTCCATACGATGGAAGGAAGAGTATCTCAAATCTTTACACAAGCGCTATAAATGGAGGAACTCTGCTCCAAACATTCAGGTTGGTGATCTAGTGGTTGTAATAGATGATTTACTACCACCCCACGAATGGCGTTTAGGTAGAATTGAAGAGACTTTCACAGGCTCAGATAAGAATATACGAACAGCTAATGTACGTATCTCCACCGGCATAATAACTCGCCCCATTGTTAAATTTTGCCTACTTCCTTTAGCAAATGAGAAGGAAGTGCCTTATGCATCCTAACTTATGCCGTATCTCAGGTTTATCTTATCTTACACTTAGTTCATAACCTATTTACTCCCAGTCACATTTATCTTTTCTGTACTGCATAATTATCTCTTCTAGTACTACACTCAACTTTACAAATATTTTCCTCAATGACAATTTTACCTGTAGCTAATCTTTTCTTTTTATCACCTCCAGGAACAACAGAAGGCTCGAAACTACACGACCGGCTCAAGGCCGTAGCAACTAAGCCACCAATAGTGTTAGACGGCGTAACCAGGACAATTATAAGTGTGCTCTATGCCACACGTTTCACGCTTTGAGGTTTTGCCAAAAGTTTTTAAAAATGAGTACGAAGAGGAGGGAGGAGGTAGTTAAGAAGCACCGGTATTGCAGCAATTGTTTTGCAAGAAGCCACGACCTACAGGCATGCTTGTCAACGGATACCTGCAGGGTATGTGACAGATATCATCACACATTGCTGCATCCACGCCGCCGACGCTCTCATCACACTAATGGTATACGTCACCGTCATCAGCAAAATCACGGCCAAACTCAACCACAACCAACAAACCAGAAACTAGCAAACCAGAAACCAACAAACCAGCAAGCAACAAAACAGCAACCCACGCTAACGGCAACTTCGGATACGAAAATCATTGTGGAGGCGATTCGCTCCTTAGCCTACGTACTATGCGCCCAGGAGACCCCAACATCTCGTGCCTAATGCCAAGGCCGGCGCCATGTCCAAACCAGTTGGATACTAAATTATAACCCTTATAATTTTTATATTAACTAATATAAGATAATTATTTTAAGTGTACATTGTATCGATTGGCAGCACTTTTAGTACATTGTAAAGAAAACGTTATTGGAAAACCCGAAATTTATTGGAATCTGAATGCTACTATTATTGCTGTCATGGCGGAAAAGAAATCACTTGTTAACTATCCATCGCAACGATCACATCATCGTAATTACTTACCGCTGAATTTGTATATACTTAACGTAAACTTATACCTGTAATTTATACTTACCTTAAACTACCTGAAGATTGTTAACTTAGCTGCCTTTTATCTGTACTTACCTCCCGAAATGAACTCAACTTGCTAAGTACAATAAAGCAACATATATTTGAATTGAAATCAACAGCAAGTGTGTACATCTCATTTCATAAAGGTAACCCAAAGAAAGGTGAGTTTTTTTCATGTCACAATAGCCAGCTACCCTATGGAGTTTCAACACTAATCTTGTTATTGTTCTTTTCCATCTCTGCAATTATACTTGCTCCTACACGAGTAATTATAATTAAACATTTCTTATAGATTGGCCCTTTTTATTAATTACACCCCCCGTCACACAGTGGGGTCAAACGCAAATTTTTTGGTAATAAATCTGAATCTCCTAAACTACTGGTCGGATCAAATTGAAATGTGTGGAAGAGTTGTAGAGGAGGACCTAAGCTTTCAGAAAAATCATCTTGTAGTCACCCTGTGATAACACGAGATAAGCTACAGGGTGTCAAAGTTGACTACCTCGAGTATGTAAAAGTTAAAAAAAAATCGTAACTTGTACAAATAAAGTTCGATTTTAAAGATTTTTATATTTCTGGAAAGTGCTTGGCAATATAAAGAAAAAATAAGCTTGCTCATCTAAGTTATCTCTTACAGTTAATAAGATATTTACGCTTGAATTTTGAATTTTTGGCTCGACTTTCTTTCGTTTTTCGGGAACAAGTCCGGAGATATATGAGGTAAAAATTCTTTAAAAATATTCTGTAATTTGCTACATATTTCAAAATAATATGCTGAAAGAATTTTTGGATTATCTCAATTCGTCTAGACGTGAAAAATATCCAAAGTCAGCACTCTGAAATTGGCATGAAAAATGGCTATTTTTTTACAAAAATATAGTACAATTCATTCACTTTTTTCTCAAAGTTCCGTTAATAAAAAAATTTTTTCCTTATTAATTTCAAAAGATAAGGCTTCATAAATGGCTAATAAAGAAATTTTTAATTGATTTAAGTTTGCACCCTACATCCAGCATTGGCCGAAAATTGTCAATTTTAAAAAATAGTTTCATTTTTATCGATTAATAAAAAAAAATGTCACGCGAGCTTTTTTAAATTTGGTACCCATATTTTTTATAGAAATAGATTTAGAATGATTTAACACTAAACTGCTTCCCGCCCGGCCAAAAACGAATGCAGGAGTGGAGATTTTATGTTAAAAGTCAGTTTTTTTAACGACTATTTTTAAAAGCATATTAGCATAATATTTTTAATATTATTTCTTATGTAATGTATAAAACACAAATCAAGCTTTCATTCCTAAAAAAATCAATAAAATAGCTCCAATAACCTATTTTTGGCAATTTTTCAAAAATAATTTTTTTTTTTTTTAATAGCTGAAAATCCAAAAAAATTTAATTTTTTTAATACAACTCCACTAATTTTGCAAATACTTTAAAAATGTTAAAAGAATATAAAAATAGACTTATTTACCAATTTAACGATATATAAAATGTTAAATGATAGGTCATTTAATAATGGTAATATAATGGCCTCAAAACTATCAAGTCACGTCAAAAGTTGCAAAATTCACTATTTTGTTCCGTATTTCCATATGTGTGTATACGTAACACTCAACTGCATTGCTTATTTTTGTTACGAGATAATAATATTTATTAATGAATTTATTTAAAGTGTTCATAATTTTTTTCTACTGAAAAGGTTTTTAAAATTACCTAAGTACATAAATAAGTATATTTTTCTTCGTTTTTTATTACATTTTTTTAAGTTTTTAAATAATTTACATAGCTACTTAATTAATGTATTATAACAAAAAAGATTTTTTTACAATCGCATAGGTACATTTTTTGACGTACCTGTTTAACAATACAGGTCATAAAAATAAACTGAATGAAATTGGGGGTTTTGAGCAAAAATTTAAATTTTTTAATTCATTTTTGCCTGTCACCATTTACCTGATATAAATATTCTTTTTCTATATATAAGTATCCTTATAAATATGCAGATTTATTAGTGAATTTGCCATTATGGAGATTACATTAAAACACTTTTCTATTTGCAAAGTAATCTGGGATAATCTATCTGATATTATAAATCGTCCAGAAAAAATAAGAAAAGTCATTGATAACGTAGTATCTTTTGGTTTAACTCTTACTGCAGAAGACAGTTTAAAGCTCGAAAATTTGTATAAATCATACGAAAAAAGGATGCAAGCTTCAGATTGGTCAATACCAAAGTTCAAGAAGCAAAATGAAGAGTGGTTGGAGGGAGAAATACCAATTTTCATCGGAAAGCAGAAAAAGGGTCGACCAAAAAAAATTACGATGAAGTTCAGCTAAGAACAAAGAGGAACAAACAGCAATCTATTCTAAATTCACATACGAATGCCGAAATAAAAGATACATTTAAAGCTTTAGTAACACGTACGCAACCAAAGGAAGTAGAAAAATTTATAGATGTGTTACCAACAGCTTCTCCCAATCGATTACATCGGATAATCCAAAGCATGGTGACACCGAAATCAACATCGTCCATTTACCTCTGAAGATGCTTTAGCTCTAATATTAAATTTAGGATTATCAAGAAACCAATACGAGATTTTGAGGAAATCTGTTAGCGAAAAAGGATATGATATCTTTCCCAGTAGCAAATCAGTGAAAGAAGCGAAAAGTAATATTTTACAGCCTATGGAGCACCC
Source organism: Protocalliphora azurea (assembly GCA_932274085.1). NCBI lineage: Eukaryota > Metazoa > Arthropoda > Insecta > Diptera > Calliphoridae > Protocalliphora > Protocalliphora azurea. The sequence goes on from OW026522.1 coordinate 61,902,695, forward strand.
GGTTAATGCTTCTGTTAAAAGTGCTAAAGTTAATATATTGCAATTACTTGAAAATACTGACTCTAGAATTATATCTACCTTCAGCAATGATAACATTGAAAAATGCAAAGACTCTGAATTTATTTTTATATTCAAATGGGGCTGCGATGGAACATCAGGATTTTCGGAATACAAACAACTGGATGGAAGTAATTCTGGAAATAATTATTCCTCGCTGTTTATAGCGTCTCTGGTACCACTTCGAATGCGCTTAAATAAGCCTTCCTCATCGACAAGAAATGACTCGCTTTTTGATGATATATGGATAAATTTAACTCCAGGTTCCAAATTTTTGTGCCGTCCAATCCTTTTTGATTACACAAAAGAAACCACGGTTACAATAAACAGCATTGTCAACCAATTGGAAGAAGAAATTAAAGCATTGCCCCCAATATATGTAAAAGTATCAAACAGAACTATTAAAGTTACATTTCAACAACAATTAACGATGATTGATGGAAAAGTTGCAAACGCTATAACAGATACAACATCTAAATGGAAATGTAATATATGTGGAAAAATAAGTTCACAATTTCAGGATAATTCTGAAGTCCTTGTTAATAAAAATTCTTTAAAATTTGGAATATCACCACTCCACGCAAGGATAAGATTTTTGGAGTTCTGCTTACATCTTGCATATGATATGAAGTACAGAAATATTCCCGGGCAGGAAAATGCTACATTAAAAAACAATTTGGAACTTCACGAATTACGAAAAGAGGAGAAGAAAAGAATTCAATTAGAATTCAAAGAACAACTCGGATTAATAATTGATAAACCTCTACATGGCTATGGAAGCTCAAATGATGGAAATACAGCAAGACGTTTCTTTGAAAATCCGGAACTCACATCTTCAATCACAGGCATTGACTGAAATATTTTGAAGCGCTTTAAGATTATATTGGCAGCCATTAATAGCAAAAAAACAAATTAATGCGGACAAATTTAAAATTTTTGCTTACGAAACTAAAGAACTACTTAACATTACATACCCCTGGAAATCAATGACTCCAATAATTCACAAAGTATTGGCTCATGGTAAAGAAATAATAGAAAATAGTATTTTGCCATTGGGAGAGCTAACAGAGGAAGCACAGGAAGCCCGAGATAAAGATGTTAAACATTTCCGACTCTTCAATACCCGAAAATGTTCGAAAATAGCGCAAAATATGGACTTAATGGAATATTTATTAATATCATCAGATCCAGTTATATATTCTATAAGAACACGATGGCTACCAAAAATCACTCTTGAAATAGAAAAAGAGGATTCCGAAGCTAAGGAAGTTAAAAATTTGCTAACGTTTGCTGTTTCTGATTATTTTCAAGAAAATCTCTAATAATATCTTCGATAATATATTCTTAATAAAATAAATATACGGGATATATGTATAATAAGTATGTAAATATGTAGAACAAATTAAATAAACATTACTCAAATAAAGAATTTACTACTTTATAATAACAAATATATACCTACATAATACATTAGAAAACTGAAATGTTACGTATACACACATATGGAAATACGGAACAAAATAGTGAATTTTGCAACTTTTGACGTGACTTGATAGTTTTGAGGCCATTATATTACCATTATTAAATGACCTATCATTTAACATTTTATATATCGTTAAATTGGTAAATAAGTCTATTTTTATATTCTTTTAACATTTTTAAAGTATTTGCAAAATTAGTGGAGTTGTATTAAAAAAATTAAATTTTTTTGGATTTTCAGCTATTAAAAAAAAAAAATTATTTTTGAAAAATTGCCAAAAATAGGTTATTGGAGCTATTTTATTGATTTTTTTAGGAATGAAAGCTTGATTTGTGTTTTATACATTACATAAGAAATAATATTAAAAATATTATGCTAATATGCTTTTAAAAATAGTCGTTAAAAAAACTGACTTTTAACATAAAATCTCCACTCCTGCATTCGTTTTTGGCCGGGCGGGAAGCAGTTTAGTGTTAAATCATTCTAAATCTATTTCTATAAAAAATATGGGTACCAAATTTAAAAAAGCTCGCGTGACATTTTTTTTTTTATTAATCGATAAAAATGAAACTATTTTTTAAAATTGACAATTTTCGGCCAATGCTGGATGTAGGGTGCAAACTTAAATCAATTAAAAATTTCTTTATTAGCCATTTATGAAGCCTTATCTTTTGAAATTAATAAGGAAAACATTTTTTTATTAACGGAACTTTGAGAAAAAAGTGAAGGAATTGTACTATATTTTTGTAAAGAAATAGCCATTTTTCATGCCAATTTCAGAGTGCTGACTTTGGATATTTTTCACGTCTAGACGAATTGAGATAATCCAAAAATTCTTTCAGCATATTATTTTGAAATATGTAGCAAATTACAGAATATTTTTAAAGAATTTTTACCTCATATATCTCCGGACTTGTTCCCGAAAAACGAAAGAAAGTCGAGCCAAAAATTCAAAATTCAAGCGTAAATATCTTATTAACTGTAAGAGATAACTTAGATGAGCAAGCTTATTTTTTCTTTATCTTGCCAAGCACTTTCCAGAAATATAAAAATCTTTAAAATCGAACTTTATTTGTACAAGTTACGATTTTTTTTAACTTTTACATACTCGAGGTAGTCAACTTTGACACCCTGTAGCTTATCTCGTGTTATTACAGGGTGACTACAAGATGATTTTTCTGAAAGCTTAGGTCCTCCTCTACAACCCTTCGATACATTTCAATTTGATCCGACCAGTAATTTAGGAGATTCAGATTTATTACCAAAAAATTTGCGTTTGACCCCACTGCGCATCATCTGTAAGAAACCCAAAAACAAGATCGCGAAGTTTGTGCATGTTGTTAAAAGTTTTAAGTCAAAATCTGCGGGACTCCGTAAAAATGTGGATTCTATAGCCATAAATGTAAAAAATCCAATTTTTGGTTATTTTGATTAGTTTATTTGGGAATTCAGGAAAACCCTTCCCCTGATTGAAATTTGGTTCACGCGTGTGTATTTTTAGGTCATATCGTAACCACTGAAGGGGTGAAACCGAACCCTGATAAAGCAGCAGCCATTCAAAATTTTCCAATCCCAACCAATCAAAAAGAAATAAAATCATTGCTAGGTCTTTTAGGATACTACCGCAAATTCAATAAAGATTTTGTCAAAATAACAAAACCCTTTACAGCTTGTCTAAAAAAAGATAAACCCGTTATAATAAATGATAAATATAAAGAAACATTTGAAAATTATAAAAGTCTTTTAAAAAGTTACCCAATTTTACAATATCCCGATTTTTCAAAGCCATTTAATCTCACAGCAGATGCAAGTAATTTTACGATTGGAACCATTCTACTACAAGGCCCAATTGGAAGTGATAAACCATTCTGTTATGCAACTCGTACACTTACATTATCAGAAATGAATTACTCAACAATAGAGAAAGAGCTTCTGCCATAGTATGGGCTACCAAATATTTTCGACCGTATCTATTCGGTCACAGGTTCAGAATCATAACGGATCACAAGCCCTTAACATGGATTATGAGTCTTACAGAACCAAACTCAAAACCTATCCATTGGCGACTAAAATTAGAGGAATTTGATTACGAAATAATTTACAAAAAAGGGAAACTAAATACTAATGCAGACGCACTTAGCCGTATAATAACTGACCCTCCATGTAATCAAAACATAAACATACGAACGAAATTTTTCGTTTGATTCAAAACGTATATTCAAAACATTTTGCACAAAGCAATATTTCTCGTTTGGTAAGATGCACCGAAATGGAACAAGATATAAAAGAAAATGACATTCAAGATAAATTAATTCAAGACTATCATGAAAAATAACAATCATAGAGGCATACGGGAAACATTGGACCACCTCAAGCGTGAATACTATTTTCCCTACATGAAATCAAAGATAACTCAAACAATAAATAACTGCGATACATGCCAAAGGCTTAAGTATGATAGGAATCTTCCTAAAACCAAATTTGATAAACCACCAACCGTTATACATATACTTTAACAGCGAGAAATAGCCTTTGTGTAATTAAATCTTTAAAACATTTTCTGAGTATGCTTGGCATCCCTAACAAAATTATTTGTGACCAAGGAACAGAATTCAATTCAAATTTTTTTTAAGGTTTTTGTAAACAATATCGATTAATTTGCACTTCACTTCCTTTCAACAATCAAGTAGTAATGCCCCCGTTGAAAGACTTCACTCAACATTTACTGAAATATACAGATTAATAATAAAAAAAAATAGAAATGATCACGACGATATTTTAAATGAGACTCTTATAACATACAATAATGCTATTCACTCTTCCACAAAATTAACACCTTTCGAACTTTTTTATGGTAGAACACACAAATTCGATCGTGAGATTACATTTAATAATGAACATGTATATCTCTCCAAAATTAATCAATTTCAAACTCAATTATATGATTGCATCAAAAATAAACTGCAAACTGACACAAATAAACGCATAGAAAAACAGCGCAAATAGGCAAGACCTAATAAATTACAACGAAGATGACTATATTTATAGGAAGGAATGCAGAAGAAACAAACTAACATCAAGATTTACAAAACACAAAATAAAAATAAATAATAAAGTCACATTATTAACCACACAAAATAAAAAAACTACATAAATCAAAAATAAAGAAAAGACGATTTTGAAAATTAAAATAAAACACTATCTTTTTCAGACTAATAACCGCGATACACACACACACACTAAACATACAAAATCTAACTGATACCCAAGGTTTGTTACAAATAAAATTAGGAACGGCAAAAACTATAACAGATTACATCAATCTCATACACATCATAAAACTCGATTCATATAAAAACAATATTATGAAAATCGAAGAATCACTAAAACACTTCACTCCTTCATTCTATAACAAGAGACCCTTAAAAATGACAGACTACAAACTTACAGACCTCAAAAATACATTAAATTCTACAACACCCAGATATCGCAACAAAAGAGGATTATTCAATGGTATAGGATCAGCAGTTAAATTCATTGCAGGAAACATGGACAGCAACGATGCTACCCGTATTAATGAAGCAATATTTAATTTGACAACTAAATTACAAACCGAAACAAATAAACAAGACGTGCTCAATACTAAAATTGTCGAAAGATTAGAAAACATTACAAACCATATAAACACCGAAATCATTACAAAACTCTCAAAATGGCATTTTCTCCAACTTCAAACTAATTAGCGATATTCAATACCTTAATCAAATAAACTAACATATAGATTAGCTTACAAACCATATTACAAGTATTTCCGAAGTAATGACTTTATCCACGCTCGGGATCATACCAAAAATGATCTTAAATATGGAAGAACTAAGGGAAATCGAAAGCAATTTAGGTTACCAATCTATTAAAGTCGATACCATAGAACATTTGTTTGAACTACTAGACTTACAAGCGTACTACAATAATACAAATATTATTTTTAATATTCTCATTCCTCATATCCCTACTGTACAATATATAATTTTCCATGCAATTCCCATACCAATTAATAAAACCAAAGAAATAATTATAAAACCATATACAATTTATAATACAGAAAAAATTCAATATTTTGACAATTTATGCAAAAAAATCGAAAACCTCTTTTGCTGCAAGGAGAGCTTGCAACAAGAAACCGTAAAAAGTCTTCATGCTTTGGCAAAATCATACACAACAAAGAAGTTAAATGTAAACAGAATGATGTTGGCCAAATTACTAAAATTTCTCAACCCGAACATGGACTTGTGTCCAACGAAATTAATGACATCATGCGATTAGAAAGAATTTCCTATCGAAGGAAACCTATCAATACATTTTAATAACTGTGCCCTAATTATCAATGAAATAACCTACAAAGGAAATCCAAACATATATTGGGATGACTTTATTATCAACACAACAGCCGAAGTAAATATAAAATCCTTTTCCACAATTGAAAGTTTGAGTATATCTAAGCTCAAAGAATACCACCTAAAAAATAAATTAGCAATAGAGATATTATCAACTCAAACGGAACTACATAGACACATAAGTGATCTAGTAGCATCAATAATTTTCGTTACATTAGACATTTTCACAACAAAAAGGAAAACAAAATATGATGTCGAAGAAATACCTACAACAAGTATAGTCGCTCCTAACTGTCAAAACTTTTGGTCATCGCTCCGCACTGAGGGGGGAGGATTTATGGAAACCCCCACAACGATACCTACAACAACAACGCCACCATCAAAACCACCAAGACTTGCTTAAAAGCACATGACAACAACTACAACAAGATACAAGAAATAGCTTAGTGTTAATTATTAATACATTTCATTTTATTTTATTTTTTGATCCAAATAATATTTTGCCATGTATGCAAATTCAATAAATCGAACACTGTTTTTATTTTTATTAACTTAATATTTTGCTTTGTGTGCAAGTTCAATAAACTGAACTTCCATACAAGCGAACATAAAAATAGCATTTTTATAATTTAGCTTAAGTTGCATTTTATTTTGTACTAATTACCTTTAAGCTTAAGTTGCATTTTGTAAAATATAAAAGATTGTAAAAATATTGAAGAAAGAAGGATTATAAAGTGGTGTTCAACCTGAAAGGTTGATTTTTTAAAACTTAAGAAAGTTTAAGGACATATTTCGCGTGTTAACTAATTCTCGTTAACTTATACAGACGACAACCACTGCGCCTAATAAAATAAATTATTAAAAACAATAACTGATGGAGCCGCTGCATTCATTACTTTTTGCATTGAATTTCAATGAAAATTTAAAAACTTCGTCGGCTGATTTTAAGCCGGTGTGAGCCGACCAAATCTGCGACGGCTGATGAAGTGGCGCGCCGTCGACTTTAAACCGGTCGGCTTGTTTTTCTGCTGTTTTTTTTTATACAAAAAATGACTGCTAAATTTATATACATACGTTTGTATGTAGATACATGCTTATACAAAAAAACAACAACACTAATAGTTATTGCATTCCCAGCATGAAAATATGTTAGTGCTTCATCACTGCAGGCCTTTGTGAATGCCTCCACACTTATTAAAAAAAGTTTTAAACGCATTCTACTTTGCCTTCTATGAAAAGCCTCGGCTCTATGAAAAAAGCCTCGGCTTCCTCTAAAAAACTTCAGCGCTCACTCACATATTAATTTTCTCATTACAAACAGAAATATTTTTAATCGCGAGAATTGCAAAACTCAAAATCATTTAGTCTTATTTTAAGTGCCGTTAATGGATGTAGTTCGCATGTCTTTTTAATTCAATTTCAGACTCTTTTTGTAATAGCTTTTGAACATAAGAGAACATATTTATTTATTTAAGAGCCTTTGCCTTCTCGCTTCTTTTTGGAAGGGAAAAACGAAGGCCTTGCCTCCAATGACACACATACATATATACAAATGACAACCACTGTTTATACAAAAAATGACTACTAACAGGGCTGCCACATACTTTTTTGGCCAACATCAAAATTTAAAAAAATTTCGCCAACAATTTTTTTTTTCATTCAGAATAATACCTTTTTTGTTTTTATCAATTATTCGTTCTTTCATTTTATAGAGATAATTTTTGGATGAATATTTTTATATATGTATGTAAATATATACTATTTCAAAATCACCATCTTTAAAATTACCGAAATTTTGGAATACAATTCTGATTAAATTTTTGAAACAGTTTTTTTAATATTAACATATTAATTGTCAAAGTAATATCTAGCAGAGATATTTTTGTAGAGAAAAAAATCAATATAATATAAAAAAAATTAATATAATATATCGCCCATTGCTCCTTTTAAAAGCATCTGTTAATTTTTTTTGGCCCCTTTTTTAAAATGGAACTAAATGGCCACTTTTTAAGACTGTGTGCTAAATGCCGAGAAACTAAGTTGTTTGTAACTTCTCGAAACATTTTATATTGAATGCAACGAAAAAAACAATTAATTTGAGATTGTTTCATAATATACTGATGTCGATAGTTGTTAAATGAAGGTTGAGTCCCTTCAATTAAGAAAAAAATATTTATTTCAATAATGCAGCACAAAATATTTGGAAAATTCCTTTACAGAAAGTTTTAACAATTTTACAATAATTAAAAAAAAATGATTATAAATAAATTATTTTGTTATTAATTTTAAAATACAACATTTCTTGTTTTTGTTGTTATTAAATAAAAAAAAAATAAATTAAATTAAAAATGCCTTTTTTGGCATTTTTTTTAAATCCAATTTTTTGGACACTTTTTAACCGCTAAAACACCGTTAGAAACAAATCATCATATTACAAAAAAAAAAAAAAAAAAAAAAAAAACAAATTCGAAACGAACATAGAAAAACCAAACCTTAAGAAATTGCCATATGACTTGTAGTGTTCTTTTTCTGAAAGAATTAAAATTTTAAGATTAGCCACCGTTACCGCGGAAATACCCTAACCGCTAAAAAAAAAATTCAACTTTAATATACCGTTACCGAAATAATTGGAAATCCCGCTACCGTTGAAATACCTTTACCAAAATAGCTCAAACTGTCATCACCGCTACAATAACATTGCCGTTATTACACAGTTTGAAAAAAATAATTAATTAAAAAAGCATTAAAATAAAACTTGTACAGATATTACGGTTATCCCAGCCCGACGTTATAATACTTAACTCCACTCTATACTTCATAGTTGTGAACAGATAACTTCAAAATTTCTGAAAAAACGTTATCCTTTATATACAAATACCGATATACCTCGAAATACCTTACCGAAATAGTTCAAAATACCGATAGCGCTAAAATAATTTTCCCGAAATAATCAGTTTATTGAACTAAAAATATACCACCATCAACATTAAAAGATTAACCTCGTATTCACAAACAACTTTTAAATTTAAAACGCCTTTCAAATTAAAATTAATATGAACTTTGTCTCTAATTACCATTACCTTTTTGAATCGGTTGCCAACCTTGGGAAATTTACGGCCAACGTTTTGAATCGTTGTTTGACACTAAATTTATATACAACAATACTGAGCCATTGCAATGCTTCTATTTCCAACTAAAAACGTCGAAACATACATAAAGAAATGATTGTGTGTATATACAAACAACACTGCTTGATGATATAAAAAAAAGCAATACTGAAAAACATTAAAAACAAGATTCCAAATTTCCTTTACAAAAAATAGGCCAAAATGAAAAACACAATAAAATGATATGTGTACAGTGATGTTTAAACTCATTGTATTTTTCAAAAAACAAGTCAAAAACTAACGTGTGAGAACATAATATTAGAGACAAAGTTCATATTAAAAATTTTAATTTGAAAGGCGTTTTAAATTTAAAAGTTGTTTGTGAATACGGAGTTAATCTTTTAATGTTGATGGTGGTATATTTTTAGTATGTATGCCCTCAAAAAAATTCAATGATGTATATTTTCAAAATAAGCTGCCATCAGCTGTTGGTGAGGAAGTTGGTAAGATTAAATATTTCTCAATTTCATTTGTGTAGAAATATATATATCTTTTATTTTTACAGATCTAGAAAGGATTTTTTAATCAACTACATATTTCGAAGTGTAAGTATTAGCAATGAAGAGATGGGTTTGCACTGGAGAAAATAGATTACAACAAATGAAATAATCAAATTCTTTGATTTATTTTAAAATTTCATACAAAATTTTTTATGCACTTAATTCAGAAAAAAAAAAATATTTAAAAGTATTTAAGGTTATAAATGAAACTTTAAATTTGAAAAAATACTTTAAATCTAGAAATGTAAAACATTTAATTATTTGAATTAAATTTTAAAAGTGGATAATTAATGTTCCTTAAATGTACAACATAGTTCTAATACGCCGTTTATATAAAAAACGTGATTTTTCCATTTAACTGGTTATTTTTTCTGGTTTTTAACTTGTTTTTTCATACAAATAATTTAACTAGTTAAATGAAAAAACCAGTTATGAACCAGTTAAATGAAGCCATAGATAAAATATTTATCCGTTTCAGAACAAATATACCATTTTGGCATTAATTTGTAAGTGCATATTTCACCCCTAATGACATATTTTTACATATAGTGATTTTTAGAGCATATTTATAGCATATTTTGTTTTTTAGGGTATATTTTACCCTTTTAGAGCATACTGGGACATTTTTAAAGACACTATATTTATACCTTATAGGATATTTTTCAAAAATGATTTGATATATATAAAAGATCAAAAAAGAAAAAAAAAAAGAATAAATCCAAAAGTATTTAGTATTTAAAATTATTTTTAATGGTTACCTCCTAAGTTCGTTAAAAATCGCTGAGGAGCTTGACTTGTAGCAACATATCATAAAGATTTAGAATCTTTATGAAATAAATAAAGACATTTTTTAAATAGGATATGGAGATCGTGTTAGCTTTTAAACTTGTCTTAATAGCATCAGTTAATGTTGTAAAAACAATTTATGTTTTTTAATGATAATATTTTTGAATTAACATATGATAAGTGTGATAATTTCTAAACTAATACTAACGTTTAGAATTAGATGGGTAAGCTAATAATAGATCAACGACGTTTTAATGTTTTCTGTTTTTATGTGATATAATAATGGATAATTTAAAATAAGGCATTTCGTCACAGTTGAGTTTTGTCTTATTGAATAACATTAAAATATTAATAAAACACTTTTTTTTTATTGAAAAAAACTTTTTTTTATTGAAAAAACTAATTTTGTTTTCGTGTTTTTAGGGCATATTTTTTATTTTTTACGGCATATTTAATGCGCATAAAACACCTTTTTGGAGGATATTTGTGGTTTCCCTGGTGATTACATATCAGTGTTCTATAAAATGTCAAGAAAAAATGAGTTAAGTGCTAATGTCCCGTTTTCTGAAGTAGTTTTTTTCGAATTTAACTAGTTAAATAGTGTAAGTGTAAATGCGGTGTAAGTTATACTATATTTTATCATTATATATTTTTATATAACACTTCTTTTAAGAAATAAAAAAATAAATAAATTTCTGAAATTCTTTTCATTTTTGGTGGGTGAAATTTAATGATATAAAAATCAAACGAATCAATTTATTGTCAGTTAATTTTTATTCAACAAAAATCATGATTAGTTTGACAATGAAACGTTGTAGAAAACTAAAATAAATATTCAACAAATTTCTTAGTCAAAAAGTGTTTGGTAACCTTGTAAAGTTTCGGCTGTGAAAATTTTTGTGTTGCGATTTTATAAACTTTTTCAATTAAAAGCACCATCTATAATTGCCTTTTCTGGTTATTTTATTTAAGATAAGTATTCCACATATATATCTTAATTAGAGAATATTGAAGTTCATTGAATTGGATTCGCAATTAAGTCTTAATTAAATTTGTTTTATTTATTGTTTTGAACAACAACAATAATAAATATATACCTTAAGACTTATTTTTGCATGAATTTGTTTTTGTATGTTCACTGACATACATTTGGTATAGTTCTATTTGTCAAATAAAACAATCTGTCAGATAAAACATCTCCGTTTTATATTTTCCCTAATATTACCACTCCGTTTTCCATTATTAAGATCAATATTATAATTAGTGTCCTTGCTAATTATCTGCTGTGTTGCCATTTAATTACATATTACTGGTTTTAATCCTAGATAATAATTGTATTGGTGTGTGTCCTTAATAAAGTTTGAGATGGACTGTATGAATAAAAACTGCAGTATTTCCGGAGAAGAACGTATGGTTTCCTGTTGGTTGTGTTTGGGAAATTACCACTTAAAATGTAGTGGCCTCAAAGCTCGTGATGCTGACAATGCCAAAAACTTACAGTGAACTTGTCCAAATTGCAGTGTAATTGGCATTGAATTTTACAATTTTTTCAAAAGCTATAAAGCAGAGTTCGATGGAATTAAAAAAGACTTTTCTTCTCTACAAGGAAAACTAACTAAATATGGTGAACTTTTTTCTAAATTCACAAATTTAGATAGTTTTGCTGCTTCCCCGAGACCAAAACGTAAAAGAACTGCTAAGTCATCATCAACACCTCCTTGTTTTCCTAAAAATACAGGGGTTATTACTACTAATAATGATTCTATTCCGTTGCCAACAGCAAATACAAGTAGTTGTCCTGCTGCTGTTGTAACTCCTAATACAAATAATTTTATTCCGCCTCATCATACTTCAAATGCTTCCAATTATAATATAATTCCGTCAGAGTCGACTTTAGTTACTCCTACGGTATCTAATTCGTCGAACTTGCCCATGATTCCAAATCTTGCTACCAGTAAGCCTCCAGAGCTTATTTTATTAACTCCCTCATCGTCAAACATCCCAACTAATTTAAATGTGGTCAACAATCCTCTTGTAAATCCGTTTACAACAGTAACTCCAAAGCCTCTAAAAATTATTGCTCCAAGGAAAACCATATTTGCTAGCCGTTTTTCAGTAGATACAACAATAAATAATGTTGAATTCTATATTAAAACGAACCTTGGCATCGAAGATTATAATAATGTCCAAATTTACAAGATAACTGCGCGCAATAGAGCTTCATTTAAAATAATTGTCACTGAAACGTGGCTCCGAAATAAATGTGATAAAGAAATTCATAATTCTGAAATAATGTGCATTAAATTTCAAATCTATAGACGTGATAGAGTGGGCAAAGAAGGTGGGGGAGTTTTGATTTCTGTCTCAACTCTTTTTCCTTCAGAAGAAATATTTTTTAACAATGATCAAAATATTGAATTTATCGCCGTATGTGTTAAAGCTAAATTTAGAACAATTTTTATAACTTGCTCTTATATTCCTCCTGCGTCAAACATTCAAATTTATGAACAACATGCAAACGCGATAAAATTTGTAGCTAATCAATCCAAACCTGGAGACTCCATAATTGTTCTTGGTGACTTTAATATTCCAAATATTAAATGGTGCGAAACTCCTGATTCATGCTTTTTAAGCCCATCAATAAGATCGGAAACATCTATTGAATTACTGGATGCTATTGCTGATTTAGGACTATTCTAAATAAACAACATAGTAAACAAGCTTAGCAAACTAATTGATCTTGTATTTGTTGATCAACCTGAAGAAATTAATATTCTTCGCATTAATCCATTATTAACACCTGAAGATGCGTATCACCCCACTCTTGAAATAAGCGTATACGTCGAAACAAAGATATCATTACAATCCCATGTAAATGATGAGATGGTTTTTGATTTTAGCAAAGCTGATTATTCCAAATTAAATCACCTACTTTGTTCTTAAAACTGGTTTGAATATATTCCTTACAATAAAGTATGCCCTCGTAATATTGACATCATTTTGATGTCAATTGTTGGACTGGATGCGGTGCATTGATGTATTCTAATTGGTGATTCTGCCGAAATGAATGCATCTCTGGCACTGGGTACGGTCTTGGTGCAATACGTTTTCCGTGGACCAAATAAACAGGTATCATGCATTTTTAAGATCAAGGTGGTAGGAAGCCGAGGATATGAATGATTAGTTAGTGCGAAAAGAAACTAATCGGGAACAGCTCCCCTCTGATGCTGATGGCAAGGGTCAGTTGTATTACAGCCTAGTCCGCGTATGCCGTCACTGCGCGAGATGGTCTATATTTTACGTGCTTACGTGAAAAAGAAATATATACAAAAACAAATAGGTTAAAGGAGGAAAAAGACAAAGGGATAATGGACAGAGCAGATTGGTTTAGGGAAATGGAAGTGACAGACGCTGACACAGGAGCTATGGATAGGGTCGAGGTTAAAGGAGGAAAAAGACAAAGGGATAATGGACAGAGGAGATTGGTTTAGGGAAATGGAAGTGACAGACGCTGACACAGGAGCTATGGATAGGGTCGAGGTAGGGAAAAATAATGACGACGTTAGGAAAGGGGGGAAGCATGAGGATGAGGACGATGACATTGACTTGCTGAGACTGCATAAGAACATCCTCATGCAACACGGACAATTACTGACCCAACTAACGGAGGAGGACAGCCTGCTGGACTCGGCGAAGGATCTTGTAGGATCCGATGAAGAACATGAGACAACAGTTGTCTCTGCTCTTGATCGGGGCAAGCAGGGCGGAACTGCAGTCACTGTGTCATCACTGGGTATGAAGCAGGAGAGCTCGACGGGGGCATCAGGCATGTCAAGGCCCATGGCCAAAACTATTGTTCGGCTGGAAGCGGTAGCAAATCCAAGGGATGAGCAGGCCGCAACCGACAGTCGAACGAGATACGAAAAGGCGAAGAACGGTGTTAGGGCCTCCATAGCTGAACGGACCTATGGCTCCATCGGTGATATCTTGGGAATGTCTTATCCTGAGGGTTTTAAAGTGGAGGTAGAGGAAGGTCCGGAAATTGCTCGTAAGGGTAAAGAGTCCGTGTCTACCATCACTTTAGAACCACAAGTCGGCGCTGGCAATTATGGAGTTGCTCACAAGCCATCTAGCAGTCCTGTAAGTTCTCTCAAGGGAAGGGACAGGTCAGATAGGATCGGTAGTGGGACAAAACACATTAAGAAGGGAGTAGAGAGCGTAAACCAAACTCTTGCGAGCCCCGCTAAGGAATCTCAAATGAGGTCCATTAGGGGAGCTCTTCCTGGAGATGAGATACCCTCTACCTCCAAGAAAGCTGGTCATGTACCGCATGACTCTTTTAAGGGTCCTCCTAAGGGGACCATAAAAAGAGTGAGGTCTGGGGATGACCAGCAGATTCCATCTGCGAAGAAGGCTGGTAAGGCACCAAGTGGCCCTCTCAAAAAATCTCGTGAGGGAGCAGTAAAGCGGGTAGTATCTGGTGACGATCAACCTTCATCGTCCAAAAAGGGGAAGGATTCGTCCAAGTCGGACATTCTTCAAGCAGCAGTCATTGACCGTGCTGATTCAGATGGGAGAATCAGTACGGAAATGTGGCGGCTGATCGAAGACAGACTTATGGACGAGTGAAATAGCCTTCATGGGTGCAGACTGGACAAGGGGTGTCAAGACTGTTGGTTGCGGTATTAAAGGAACTTTTGACTTCCTGAAAGCCGCGATTGGCAGATGCAGCAACCTTTGTCCAGATGCGCAACTGGAGGTTATACCAGCGTCGGAATTGCCTTTGCGGCTAATAGTCACGGTGTGGAATCCACCACCCATTAAGCCGGTGGAAGTCATACTGGGAATATTGGAAGGACAGAATAGGGGGATCAATACAAGTCAATAGAAACTTGTCTCTTCATTGACTTGTAAAGAGAACCAAGGAAAAGATTTCCGATTCGCAGTAGATCGGGAATCAATTAAGAAAGTGGACTCATTGGGGGGGGGGGGGGAGGTTGTTACGTTCGGGCTTGGCTATCTCAAATTTCGTTACACGAAAAGTGACAAAGCCAAAGAGGTTGCGGATGGTGCAGATTTATTGTGAAGCGGCCTCGACCGAATTAATAACCTACCTCAGTGAGACCAATGTGGACGTGGCCATAATCCAAGAGCCTTGGTTAAATAATAACCAGGTCTGTGGTCTAAGGGCTAAAGGATATAAATTGTTCAGGTCGTCCACTGAGGACAAGGTGAGGACTTGTATTCTAGTGAAGAATGAACTTCAGTTAATTCTTCTTAATTCTTTCAGTTATGGTGACCTAACGGTCGTTCAAGAAGAGGCGTTAGGAGGCAGTAAACTGACCTTGGCCTCGGTGTACATGCCCTATGAGGAGCCGGAATCACCGGATGACAGGGTGTGGGCCATAGCCGAGTACGCAAGACGGAATGGAGTACGTCTATTGCTCGGTTGCAATGCTCATGCACACCACAGTCAATGGGGTAGCAGGGATACCAATAAGAGAGGTGAGCCAACATTTGATTTCATTATTACGAATGATCTTTTAATCTGTAACAAGGGTACTACCCCTACGTTCAGGACGAAGGATAGGAATTCGGTAATAGACATCACATTGACTAACTCTAGGGACCTAGTTGAAGATTGGAGGGTGGCTATGGGGTGCACTTTCTCTGACCATGACAGGATAACCTTTAATCTGAACTTTCTGGGTTCCGAAGGGAAACGTTTTAGGAATCCTAGAAGGACGGATTCGGACGCTTTCGGGCGGGATCTGGCCGGTGAGCTATCCGGGTAGAAGGAAACAGCCGGTCTGGTGGTCAGAGGAGTTGAAAGCTCAACGGACCACAGTTGGCAAGCTATACAACAGAGTCCATAGAACTGGTAAGGACGAAGATTGGGGCACCTATAGAGTGTGTTTCAATAAGTACAAAAAGGACATTAGTCAATGAACTTTATAGATTCAGGAAGATACTGTCGAAGGACCCTAGTGTTCCTGGGAGTATCCAGAGATCAGATGGTTCATGGACGGAGTCTACTTCTGAGTCACTTAATGTGCTTTTGGAAACCCATTTTCCGGCTTGTAGGGATCCATTGATGGAGGGATCAGGTGAGGAAGAGCACTTCTTCACAGAGTCCGCTAGTGGGATAATTGAAACAGTGGTGAGAGACCTGATTACGGTTGAGAAAGTTACATGGGCGGTGAATTCAATCGAGCCTTATAAGTCACCTGGCCCGGATGGTATTTTTCCGGCCATGTTGCAGAATGCACCGTTGGTGGTTCGTCTACTACTGATTGAGATTTTTAAAGGGTGTCTGTTACATAGACATATACCGAGGGGGTGGAGAGAGGTAAGGGTCATATTCATACCTAAAGGTGGTAGGACCTGTCACTCGAAACCCAAGGACTATAGACCTATCAGCCTATCGTCTTTCCTTTTGAAGACTTTAGAGAGACTGATAGACCTATATTTAAGATCTTCTGTTGGCACCAACATCATGAGTAGTGCTCAACATGCTTATCTGAAGGGTAAATCTGTTGAGAGTGCGCTGAGTGATGTGGTGGGATATATAGAACAAGGACTTCGGTATAAGGAATATACCATGGCCGCGTTCTTGGATAGTGAGGGAGCGTTCAACAATGTCAAGATTGAAGCTATCAAGTAGGCGCTGGTGGATCTTAAAGTACATGACTTCTTGATCGAATGGGTAATCCTCATGCTAAGCAACAGGATTGTCAATTCGAGCTTGGGTGGAGTATGCTTAAGGAAACTAGTGACTAGGGGGACACCGCAAGGGGGAGTACTCTCACCCTTGCAGTGGCTAATGGCTGTCGACGTGATTTTGCGTCAATTCGACAGCAGGGGACGGAAGATCGTGGCATATGCTGATGATGTGGTCATACTGGTAAAGGGAAAATTTCTTTCCACAATCAGTGAAATCATGCAGTCCACGCTGGGTGAGCTGTCCTCGTGGGCCGCTGATAAGGGGCTGGGAGTGTACCCGGAAAAGACGGAGTTGGTTCTGTTTACTAGGAGGTACAAGGAAGAGAATTTCAGACTACCGGTACTGTGTGGAACTGAACTGAGGCT
Source organism: Protocalliphora azurea (assembly GCA_932274085.1). NCBI lineage: Eukaryota > Metazoa > Arthropoda > Insecta > Diptera > Calliphoridae > Protocalliphora > Protocalliphora azurea. The sequence continues at coordinate 61,920,168 of OW026522.1, forward strand.
TTCCGACTCAGCGAAATATCTGGGAGTATTCCTCAATAGTAAGCTGACCTGGAAGAGAAATGTTCAGGAGAGACTCAAACGTGGCCTCAATGCCTACTACACCTGTAGAAACTCCATAGGTAAGAGTTGGGGGCTCAAAACAAAGGTTGTAAATTGGATTTACACTTCGGTGGTGGGACCAATTTTTGCTTATGGTTGTTCTGTCTGGTGGCAGGCACTGGAACGTAAGAGTAACCTTTTGTCGAAAGCACAGAGGTGTGCTTCAATTGGCACTACAGGTGCAATGAGAAGAGTTGTGAAGGGTATGGCAGCAAAGAGTCTGCTGAGACTTAAGGAATTGGGACTATTAGGCTCATCAAGAGCAGGTCACTCCAGGGTCATATACGAGATCAGCTACGGTGAAGTTAATCTGAACTCCACAGGGGCATCAGATTACATGGCCGCTGAATCAGACTTTAGGGTAAATCCTGTGGTGGTGATACCTGATAGGGAGATCTGGTCCGGCACTGAGAAACTATATGAAGGTTGTGCAGTGTTCACGGACGGATCGAAGATGAAAATAGGTACTGGTGCGGGGGTCTATATTATGGGCACAGATCTGAAAGGCTCATTTAGACTCCCTGATGAGTGCAGCGTTTTTCAGGCTGAGATTCTCGGCATCCTGAAAGCCGCAGAATTAATCAGGCAGAACGTTGCGAGGGGTACCGAAGTTACTCTCTATGTGGACAGTCAGGCGGCTCTGAAGGCCTTGGGGACACATTTGGTGAAATCTAGGCTAGTTGCTGCCTGTAAGAAGACGCAGAGAGAGCTGAGCCTGGCCACTGCAATATATGGACAATGCAGGCACTAGCACTCTTCTGGGCTTGAATAAGAAGAGCTTAAGAATCATGATAGGGGCCATAACGGGTCACTGTTTGATAGGGAAGATGAGGTCTAGATGGGACGCTAGCAATTCCGATTTTTGTGGAATTTTTGAGCACATTGTGTGCCATTGTCCACGATTGCAGCATCGTAGGATGAAATGGCTGGGTAGCCAATTCCTCGGCGGGCTAAGTGACGTTCGGGACGCAGATCTTGTAGACGTCATAGGCTTCGTCATGGGAATCGACTGTTTAAGAGAGAATCAGGGGTATAACCGTAGGGGGAATGGTAACATTGCTAATCCTCCTATATGATTTCACTCCTTTTCTTTTCTCTTCTATTCCTACTCTCCTATTTTCTCCTATTTTCTGTATTGTATTCTATATTTCACAGCTCTTTCAACGAAGGGACTCACAATGGACCGAGATCGGTCTCTGGGTGGAGATGTGGTACTTTCTGGTATCACATCAACATTCTCTATCTATCTATCTAATGTTGTTATCTTCTTTTCGACTTCTTCCCACTTATAATAGGGTCAGTAAAGTGTCAACCGCCATCTCCACGCTTGCAAAGGGTCGGTAAAGTTTTAGTTTGTTTTACGATCGTTCACAAAAAGAGGGTAAAGCAAAAACGTGAGTAGACACGTATGAACTTCACTGTCTAAAAGGTCAATTGACACCGAAAAAAATGCTGGAATATGTATGTACATAAACGTACCAAAAAAAAAAAAGGAATAAAAATAAAGTAATAATAATAATTTTATTTTATTTATTTACAATATATCAGTAATCGAGCCTTTAAGCAATAATCGATAACAAATTTCATCAAGAGCAGGTCACTCCAGGGTCATATACGAGATCAGCTACGGTGAAGTTAATCTGAACTCCACTTAATATTTTTCTCGAATAATTACAAATAATAAAATGAAATTGTAGTGTTGCTTATGAAATAAATAAAGGTTATTAAAAATAACCTCTGTTGTTACAATAATAAAGTTTTACACTTAACTATTACGTTTATAATAAAAATAACTTGAATTTTCTATTTAGTTATCTTTCAAAAATACTACATATGTTACTTAAGAAAATTTTTATATAACAGAATTTTATATATATACACGATTTTGATATTTGTTGTTAATAAAATAAAAGAAAAACAGTTAAAGAATCTGGTAAAATTTGAACCCGCTATAGCGAAGAAACTTCACCAAGGTACGTTAAAAATAAAAATTTTAAAGCCTCTATCAGCAGAATCCCCTCATATAAAAACCATTCAATTCGGTTCAGACGTAATGTATCAGGATCGTTTTAAAAAATGTTCATATCCGAGGTTTCCAACTTCGGGACCCTGTGGACCGGCCCCCGGTAGGTCTATATGGTCAAAACTTAAATTCGCTTACACCTCTACCATTACTACGTGAAATTTCGTTGAGAACAGACCAGCCGTTTTGAAACTTATTTAATATTTCCATAGGTACATATGTACTTACGTACATATGTACCTATTAACTTGTGAACAATTTCGTATAATCATTGCACCAGTGCAGAAAATAAATATTGGAAAATACTATTTAAATTTAATAATTTATTATATGAGTGTGTGCTAAACGGTAGCAAAGTAAATCCTCTAGACGAAAAAATTGTCCTTTGCATTTTTTTATCATAAAATGAGATCCTGCATTCAAATCTCAACTAAATATTTATTTAATTAAAGAATAGATTTACATTAAAAATAAAAATTATGTTATTGGAATTTGCCTTTATAAAATTTTCGACCCAATTTCTTATCTCCCCACATTAGTTTTTGTGCAGAACTTTTATCAAAAATAGAATGGGCTCTTCGGCACTTATTCTAAAAATCTTGGCAGCTTTGTTCTTTATTAACGATATTTTCATCTGCGCCCATTATTACTCAGTTTGGCACATCTCCGGGCACTTTAAATAATTTAACCTATAGGAACAAAATTTATATTATTTACACTATACAATTCAATTATGTCTTTGCATAGTGAGTGGCGGCAAAATTTGACTAAAATAGCATAGTGTTATTGAACAAAAGTTTTCATAGACTTATCTAAAAACTTCTCGATAAATTTTGGTGTTTATTAGTCCTTTCTCTTATCTCTTTGTATTCCAGATAGTATAACTACTAATAGACACCAAAACTTTCAAAAAAATTGATAATTTTTGAGAAATTCAAAAGTCTTTTTTTTATATTTTACACAGAATCGTTCTCTGTATGGACCGATATTAAAACCTTTAATAAATCGCCCTAAAAACAGAAAAAGCTACAGGTTTACGTTAAAGAAAAGGAAAAGAGGGAACTTAAACTAATTCACGATGTGAAGCACCGCACAGTGGGGTCAAACGCAAATTTTTGGGTAATAAATCTGAATCTCGTAAACTACTGGTCGGATCAAATTGAAATGTATGGAAGAGTTGTAGAGGAGGACCTAAGCTTTCAGAAAAATCATCTTGTAGTCACCCTGTGATAACACGAGATAAGCTACAGGGTGTCAAAGTTGACTACCTCGAGTATGTAAAAGTTAAAAAAAATCGTAACTTGTACAAATGAAGTCCGATTTTAAAGATTTTTATATTTCTGGAAAGTGCTTGGCAAGATAAAGAAAAAATAAGTTTACTCATCTAAGTTATCTCTTACAGTTAAAAAGATATTTACGCTTGAATTTTGAATTTTTGATTTTTTGGCTCGACTTTCTTTCGTTTTTCGGGAATAAGTCCGGAGATATATGAGGTAAAAATTTTTTAAAAATATTCTGTAATTTGCTACATATTTCAAAATAATATGCTGAAAGAATTTTTGGATTATCTCAATTCGTCTAGACGTGAAAAATATTCAAAATCAGCACTCTGAAATTGGCATGAAAAATGGCTATTTTTTTACAAAAATATAGTACAATTCATTCACTTTTTTCTTAAAGTTCCGTTAATAAAAAAACTTTTTCCTTATTAATTTCAAAAGATAAGGCTTCATAAATGGTTAATAAAGAAATTTTGAATTGATTTCAGTTTGCACCCTACATCCAGCATTGGCCGAAAATTGTCAATTTTAAAAAATAGTTTCATTTTTATCGATTAATAAAAAAAATGTCACGCGAGCTTTTTTAAATTTGGTACCCATATTTTTTATAGAAATAGATTTAAAATGATTTAACACTAAACTACTTCCCGCCCGGCCAAAAACGAATGCAGGAGTGGAGATTATATGTTAAAAGTCAGTTTTTTTAACGATTATTTTTAAAAGCATATTAAAAGCATATTATCATAATATTTTTAATATTATTTCTTATGTAATGTATAAAACATAAATCAAGCTTTCATTCCTAAAAAAATCAATAAAATAGCTCCAATAACCTATTTTTGGTAATTTTTCAAAAATAATTTTTTTTTAAAAAATAGCTGAAAATCCAAAAAAATTTAATTTTTTTAATACAACTCCACTAATTTTGCAAATACTTAAAAAATGTTAAAAGAAATTAAAAATAGACTTATTTACCAATTCAACGATATATAAAATGTTGATATAGGTCATTTAATAATAGTAATATAATGGCCTCAAAACTACCAAGTCACGTCAAAAGTTGCAAAATTCACTATTTTGTTCCGTATTTCCATATGTGTGTATATGTAACACTCAACTGCATTGCTTATTTTTGTTACGTGATAATAATATTTATTAATGAATTTATTTAAAGTGTTCATAATTTTTTTTCTACTGAAAAGGTTTTTAAAATTACCTAAGTACATAAATAAGTATATTTTCCTTCGTTTTTTATTACATTTTTTTAAGTTTTTAAATAATTTATCTAGCTACTTAATTAATGTATTATAACAAAAATGATTTTTTTACAATCGCATAGGTACATTTTTTGACGTACCTGTTTAACACTACAGGTCATAAAAATAAACTGAATGAAATTGGGGGTTTTGAGCAAAAATTTAAATTTTTTTATTCATTTTTGCCTGTCACCATTTACCTGATATAAATATTCTTTTTCTATATATAAGTATTCTTATAAATATGCAGATTTATTAGTGAATTTGCCATTATGGAGATTACATTAAAACACTTTTCTATTTGCAAAGTAATCTGGGATAATCTATCTGATATTATAAATCGACCAAAAAATATAAGAAAACTCCTTAACACAGTAGTATCTTTTGGTTTAACTCTTACTGCAGAAGACAGTTTAAAGCTTTAAAATTTTTATAAATCGTACGAAAAAAGGATGCAAGCTTCAGATTGGTCAATACCAAAGTTCAAGAAGAAAAATGAAGAGTGATTGGAGGGAGAAATACCAATTTTCATCGGAAAGCAGAAAAAGGGTCCACCAAAAAAAAGTTACGATGAAGTTCAGCTAAGAACAAAGAGGACCAAACAGGAATCTATTCTAAATTCACATACGAATGCCGAAATGAAAGATACATTTAAAGCTTTAGTAACACGTACGCATCCAAAGGAAGTAGAAAAAGTTATAGATGTGTTACCAACAGCTTCTCCCAATCGATTACATCGGATAATCCAAAGCATAGTGACACCGAAATCAACATCGTCTTTTACCTCTGAAGATGCTTTAGCTCTAATATTAAATTTAGAATTATCAGAAATCAATATGAGATTTTGAGGAAATCTGTTAGCGAAAAAGGATATGACATCTTTCCCAGTAGCAAATCAGTGAGAGAAGCGAAAAGTAATATTTTACAGCCTATGGAGCACCCGGTTAATGCTTCTGTTAAAAGTGCTAAAGTTAATATATTGCAATTACTTGAAAATACTGCCTCTAGAATTATATCTACCTTCAGCAATGATAACACTGAAAAATGCAAAGACTCTGAACTTATTTTAATATTCAAATGGGGCTGCGATGGAACATCAGGATTTTCGGAATACAAACAACTGGATGGAAGTAATTCTGGAAATAATTATTCCTCGCTGCTTATAGCGTCTCTGGTACCACTTCGAATGCGCTTAAATAAGCCTTCCTCATCGACAAGAAATGACTCGCTTTTTGATGATATATGGATAAATTTAACTCCAGGTTCCAAATTTTTGTGCCGTCCTATCCTTTTTGATTACACAAAAGAAACCACGGTTACAATAAACAGCATTGTCAACCAATTGGAAGAAGAAATTAAAGCATTGCCCCCAATATATGTAAAAGTATCAAACAGAACTATTAAAGTTACATTTCAACAACAATTAACGATGATTGATGGAAAAGTTGCAAACGCTATAACAGATACAACATCTACATGGAAATGTAATATATGTGGAAAAATAAGTTCACAATTTCAGGATAATTCTGAAGTCCTTGTTAATAAAAATTCTTTAAAATTTGGAATATCACCACTCCACGCAAGTATAAAATTTTTGGATTTCTGCTTACATCTTGCATATGATATGAAGTACAGAAATATTCCCGAGCAGGAAAATGCTACAGTAAAAAACAATTTGGAACTTCACGAATTACGAAAAGAGGAGAAGAAAAGAATTCAATTAGAATTCAAAGAACAACTCGGATTAATAATTGATAAACCTCTACATGGCTATGGAAGCTCAAATGATGGAAATACAGCAAGACGTTTCTTTGAAAATCCGGAACTCACATCTTCAATCACAGGCATTGACTTAAATATTTTGAAGCTTTTTAAGATTATATTGGCAGCCATTAATAGCAAAAAACAAATTAATGCGGACAAATTTAAAATTTTTGCTTACGAAACTAAAGAACTACTTAACATTACATACCCCTGGAAATCAATGACTCCAATAATTCACAAAGTATTGGCTCATGGTAAAGAAATAATAGAAAATAGTATTTTGCCATTGGGAGAGCTAACAGAGGAAGCACAGGAAGCCCGAGATAAAGATGTTAAAAATTTCCGACTCTTCAATACCCGAAAATGTTCGAAAATAGCGCAAAATATGGACTTAATGGAATATTTATTAATATCATCAGATCCAGTTATATATTCTATAAGAACACGATGGCTACCAAAAATCACTCTTGAAATAGAAAAAGAGGATTCCGAAGCTAAGGAAGTTAAAAATTTGCTAACGTTTGCTGTTTCTGATTATTTTCAAGAAAATCTCTAATAATATCTTCGATAATATATTCTTAATAAAATAAATATACGGGATATATGTATAATAAGTATGTAAATATGTAGAACAAATTAAATAAACATTACTCAAATAAAGAATTTACTACTTTATAATAACAAATATATACCTACATAATACATTAGAAAACTAAAATGTTACGTATACACACATATGGAAATACGGAACAAAATAGTGAATTTTGCAACTTTTGACGTGACTTGATAGTTTTGAGACCATTATATTACCATTATTAAATGACCTATCATTTAACATTTTATATATCGTTAAATTGGTAAATAAGTCTATTTTTATATTCTTTTAACATTTTTAAAGTATTTGCAAAATTAGTGGAGTTGTATTAAAAAAATTAAATTTTTTTGGATTTTCAGCTATTAAAAAAAAAAAAATTATTTTTGAAAAATTACCAAAAATAGCTTATTGGAGCTATTTTACTGATTTTTTTAGGAATGAAAGCTTGATTTGTGTTTTATACATTACATAAGAAATAATATTAAAAATATTATGCTAATATGCTTTTAAAAATAATCGTTAAAAAAACTGACTTTTAACATAAAATCTCCACTCCTGCATTCGTTTTTGGCCGGGCGGGAAGTACTTTAGTATTAAATCATTCTAAATCTATTTCTATAAAAAATATGGGTACCAAATTAAAAAAACTCGCGTTACATTTTTTTTATTAATCGATAAAAATGAAACTATTTTTTAAAATTGACAATTTTCGGCCAATGCTGGATGTAGGGTGCAAACCTAAATCAATTCAAAATTTCTTCATTAACCATTTATGAAGCCTTATCTTTTGAAATTAGTGGAGAAAAAATTTTTTTATTAACGGAACTTTGAGAAAAAAGTGAATGAATTGTACTACATTTTTGTAAAAAAATAGCCATTTTTCATGCAAATTTCAGAGTGCTGATTTTGAATATTTTTCACGTCTAGACGAATTGAGATAATCCAAAAATTCTTTCAGCATATTATTTTGAAATATGTAGCAAATTACAGAATATTTTTAAAAAATTTTTACCTCATATATCTCCGGACTTATTCCCGAAAAACGAAAGAAAGTCGAGCCAAAAAATCAAAAATTCAAAATTCAAGCGTAAATATCTTTTTAACTGTAAAAGATAACTTAGATGAGTAAACTTATTTTTTCTTTATCTTGCCAAGCACTTTCCAGAAATATAAAAATCTTTAAAATCGGACTTCATTTGTACAAGTTACGATTTTTTTTAACTTTTACATACTCGAGGTAGTCAACTTTGACACCCTGTAGCTTATCTCGTGTTATCACAGGGTGACTACAAGATGATTTTTCTGAAAGCTTAGGTCCTCCTCTACAACTCTTCCATACATTTCAATTTGATCCGACCAGTAGTTTACGAGATTCAGATTTATTACCCAAAAATTTGCGTTTGACCCCACTGTGCACCGTTGGAATTCCATGGCAAAAATTCTGAAGAATTTATAAATGTGTAAATTATACGCTTTTATACTTGGGACAGTTACCTTTTATTGAAAAGGAAATTAAAATATTAAGAGAATTAAACAATATTCTTAAGCCTTTAGAAATTGCAGTTAAACAGTTATCTAAGAATTCAAATACCCTTTTAGAAACTGAAGGGATTTTTATATTTCTCTTTGAAAGCCTTTCAAAAATTGAAAACCCATTGACAGAAAATTTACTTGAACGCTTAAAAAAGCGGATTAACGAATGTCGCCTAAAAATTTTACATACATTATTGCTTTATTTAAATATAATAAAGTTACCCAAAAGCGATCATTTTCTCAAATACTCTTCTGCGACTAAAACCAAGGAATTTGCCTGTAATTTATGTGGTCGCTTGTTGGAAGAAGAGGAGGATTGTTGTTGCGATGAACAAGACGATGTAACAATAAATGATTCCGAAAATTTGGAAAATATATTAAATAATACCATTAAAAATATACAGAATCCTAAAAGCAATAAAACAAGAAAAGGAAGTATTTTAACTTATTTTATATATTTAGAAAAATGAAATAAAAAGTCTGAAAGACTGTAGAAATTATATAATGCTTTAATTATTGTATATCTAACTAGCACTTCAAGTAAAGGATTGTTTTCTATGTGTAGTTTTATAAAAACTAAAGAAAAGAACAGATACTATCCAAAGAATTTAAATTGTATTTTATTTTTAAGAGATCATTTTAAACAAAATACCTAAACAACAGTATTTAACACATCCTATAAGCAATATGGGTTATTATCCTATTTTAATGTTAATATATTTTTTTATTTTATTATTATTATTTTTTTTTTTTTGTTAAAATGAATTTTTTAAGTTTAAAATTAATTTTATGTACTTATACAATTTTATTTTATTGTAATTCTTGAAAAGAAAGTTGAATAAGTTGGTTTAAAAAAAGTAAAACACGTATAATAGTTGTTTTTTTTTCTTAAAAAACCGTTTAACCGTTTTTTTTTCTGAATTTCAAAAAGTGCAACCGGTTTTTTCAAAATACCAACTAAACGAACTATTCGAAATCCGGTTTCTCCAAAAAGTCGAATATTCAAACCTTTACATCACGAAGTATTCTACTATACCTTGAGTTTCGATGTTTTACATTAACTAAAGTTAAAAACTAAAAGTGTTTCAACAATGAAAAATTTGGTAAAAAATGGCACTTGTTTTGTACCAATTTGGTTTATGGTTGCCAAATAATATTAGTTTTAAAAAGGGTAAATTTTTCCGTGGACTAAGGCCTGTTTTCGACAGTTATGAGTTGAACAAGAGACCAGGGTACTAAACAGGTATAATCGTTGCGGCAACAAATAAAACAACCTAACTTTGTCGGTGTAGTTGATATTATGTAAACAATAAAACATGAACAACAAACTTTGACTGATCTCTTATACCAAAAAAAAAAAACGAGAAAGAAAGATATAGGCGGTTAAGACCGACTATATGATACCCTACACCACTGTGTACGAACGTAAAAATTCGGGAAGTGGACTTATATTATACCTGTGGCCAATTTTACTAAATGTAAAATAAAAAATATACAAACACAGAATAATGCGTTGATGCTAACATCTAAAGGATTTTATGCACTTCAGGGCATTTCCTGGAAGTGGGTTATATGGGAGCTATGGTAAATTATTTACCGATTCTCATAAAACTTGGCAATGTTGTTTCTACTTACATATTTTTGTCGAATATTAACTTGATACTAACGTTCGGGTGGGATTTATGCACGTTAAAGTGATTTTCGGAAGAGGAGTTCATATGGGATCTATGATCAATTGTGGACCGATCTTCATAAAATTTGGTACATAGATTGATACTCGTACAGAACTTCTTTGCACCGAATTTCATTAAAATATTCTTATTATTAAGGATTTTTTTTAGTGTTTAAACACTATTCCTAGGGGACATTTGTATGGGGGCATGGTGAAATAATGGACCGATCACAACCAATGAATTATCTTTAAAATTGCGACTTGTACTTTGTGCACAAAGTGATTCTGATTCGATTGGTATACTTTAACTCCAACCACCTATAGTGGTGTAGGGTATAATCAGATGGGCCGCCGATTATACCTTATCAGTGTACTCTGGACTAGATAAGACAAACGCCAATATTAGCTGTTTCGCGACCCTGATATTTTCTGATAATTATGGCAAAATATTGAAAGTGAAATTGATGAAAGCTGTTGGATGTTTTTCTTCTATCAATTTCCATCAATAAAACATGTATTTAAAAAAACACATTATCATTTGTGTACAAACGTAAACAAAGAAAATCAAAATATAAAAACTTAAATTATATGAAAATTTAGAAAAACAAATGTAATAAAATATTACGCAATTACTTACAATTCATATTTGTTTAGATTTATGTTAAAAAATTAGATAAAAATTAATTTCTAAAAGTTTTTATTTTCTGTTGAAAATCTCCATGTTAGCGTTTTAGGTTAAAAATTTTTAGCTTTTTTCAGTGCTTTGGTTAAAAATTATGTTATAATGAATCAACCTTTAATTTAATGTTATTAAGAATTAATACTTAATATTAATAACATTTTACTTTTATTTTTCAGTGCGGAGTCTTTATTTGTTTACTCCCATCGAACGCGTCCCCAGGTGGCAGATAGGGGGGACTGGGCGTGAGGTGCTGGATGTATTCATGTACAGTGCTGGAGCCCTCTCCCTTAGCTCCCATGAATGCATACTTTGTATCACGCCCGGTCTTGGAAACGGTTATTGGACTGGATGCGGTGCAATTGATATATTCTAGTTGGCGATTCTATCAACACGAATATATTCTCTTGCACTGAGTACGGTCTTTGTGTCATACGTTTCCCGCGGACCAAATAATAACCAAATAATTTAGTTAGGGGAGGGTGCCGAGGATCTGAACGATTAATTAGTGCGAAAAGCAACTAATCGAGAACGGCTGATGCCATCAGCATTAGAAGGGTCAGTTGTATGACAGACTAGTCCGCGTACGCCGTCATTGCGTGAGACCGTCTATTTTTTACGTCCTTAATTGTGGAGCTAAAATTGAAAGTAAAGGTTATATAGAGATAATTAGATTAAAGGGAGAAAAGGAGAAGAGAAGAGTGGACGATAGGGATTTAGTTAGGGTAGAGGAATGTATAGATGTTGACGTAGGGATAGAGACGGGCTGGGGAAAAAGAAGGACGACGTTTTGAAAAGGAGGACGATAAATCGGACTTGATGAGACTGAATAACGACATTCTCATGCAGCACGGACAAATATTGACCCAACTGACGGAAGAGGACAGTCTGCTGGACTCGTCGAAGGACCTTGACGGAATTAGTGCGACGGAGAGCTTGGAGAACCTGACTCTTGCGTCTGATGAAGAGCATGAGATAACAGTTATCCCTGCTCTTGATCAGAATAGAGGGCATGGAGCTTCAACTACTGCGGCGATACTCAGTAAGGAGCAGGATAGTTCGACGTTTATTCTGCAGGCAGCGGTAGAGCATCCATCGGATGAAAAATCCGCGACCGACAGCCGAACGAAGCTTGAAAAAGCTAAAAACGGCGTTAGCCACACTTAATAAGTTGGCTAAGAAGGACCCATCGCTGATAGATAGGACCAGAAGAGCATATACAGGTTCGAACGAACCTATGGCTCTATCGGTGATATCTTGGGAATGTCTTATCACGAAGTTTTTAAAGTAGAGGTAGACGAAGGTCTGCCTCTCATTGACCGTGCTGATTCAGATGGGAGAATCAGTACGGAAATGTGGCGACTGATTGAAGATAGGCTTATGGACGAAATCTTTTAGGAAAGGCAGAGGCCGGGTGAAATATCCTTCATAGGTGCAGACTGGAAAAGGGGTGTCAAAACTATTGGTTGCGGTAATAAAAGAACCTTTGAGTTCCTGAAAGCAGCGATTAGCAGGCCTTTGCCCGGATGCACAACTGGAGGTTACATCATCGTCGGAATTACCGTTGCGACCAATAGTCACGCTGTGGATTCCACCACCCATTAAGCCGGTGGAAGTCATACTGGGAATATTGGAGGGGCAGAATATGGGGATCAACACAAGTTAATAGAAACTTGTCTCTTCATTGACTTGTAAAGAAAACCAAGGAAAAGATTTCCGATCCACAGTAGATCGGGAATCTCTGAGGAAATTGGAATCATTAGCGGTTGTTACGTTCGGGCTTGGCTATGTCAAATGGCCAAGCCAAAGTGGTTGCGGATGGTGCGGATAAATCTGTAGATGTACATGTATTCTAGTAAGGAATAAATTTCGGTTGATTCTTCTTCATTCTTCCTTGACTTAACTGCTGTTTAAAGTGAGGCGAAAGGAGGTAGTAAGCTGGTTTTGGCCTCGGTGTATATGCCATATAGCGTGACGGAGCCACCGAATGACAGAGTGTGGGCCTTAGCCTAGTACGCAAGGCGGAATGGAGTACGTCTATTGTTCGGTTGTGATGCCAATGCACACCACAGTCAATGGGGTAGTAAGGATATCAATAAGAGAGGTGAGTCGATTTTTGATTTCATTATAGCGAATGGTCTTTTAATCTGTAATAGGGGGAGTACTCCTATGTTCAGGACAAAGGATAGGAATTCGGAAATAGATATCACGTTGACCAACTCTGGGGACCTGGTAGAGGACTGGAGGGTAGCTATGAGATGTTCTTTTTCTGGCCATAGCAGAATAACCTTTAGTCTGAACTTTCTGGATTCGGAGAGGAAACCTTAAAAGAATCCTAGACGGACAAAGGAGTTGAATGTTCAACGGACCACAGTTGGCAGTCTGTATAACAGGGCTCATAGAAATGGTAAAGATGAAGACTGGGGCACCTATGGGTTGGTCTTAATAAGTACAAAAAGGACATTGGACGAGCTACAAGGTCTTCGTGGATTAGATTCATCGAGGCTATTGACTCTGTGAATGAACTATCCATATTCAGAAAGATACTGAGTCAAATCTAACTCTGAGTCACTTAATGTGCTTATGGAAATTCATTTTCCTGGTTGTAAGGGTCCATTGATGGAACTTTACAGAGTTCGCCATCGGGATGGTTGAAACGGTAGTAAGAGACCTGATTACGGTTGAGAAAGTAACATGGGCGGTAAATTCATTCGAGTGTTACAAGTCACCTGACCCGGATGGTATCTTTCCGGCTATGTTACAGAATGCACTGTTGGCGGTTCGTCTACTACTAGTATATATTTTTACTGGACGTCTGCTACATAGACACATACCAAGAGGTGGTAAGACATGTCAGCCTATATCATCTTTTCTTTTGAAGACATTAGAAAGACTGATGGATCTATATCTAAGATCATCTATTGGCACAAACAGCATGAGTAGTACTCAACATGCTTACCTGAAGGGTAAATCTGTTGAGAGTGCACTTCATGAAGTGGTAAGCTATATAGAACAAGGACTTCGGTACAGGGAATTTACCATGGCTGCGTTCTTGCATATTAAGGGAGTGTTCAATAATATCAAGATTGACGCTATTAAGCAGGTACTGGTGGATCTTTACTTACATGACTTCTTGGTCGAATGGATAATACTTATGCTGAGCAGTAGGATCATCAACTCGAGCTTGGGTGGACTATGTTTAAGGAAACTTGTGACGATGGGAACACCGGAAGGAGGAGTGCTCTCACCCCTGTTGTGGCTATTGGCTGCCGATGTGATTCTGCGTCAATTCGACAGTAGGGGCGGAAGATCTTGGCATATGCTGATAATGTGGTCATACTGGTGACAGGGATATTTCTTCCCACAATCAGTGAGATTATGCAGTCTGCGCTAGGTGAGCTGTGCTCCTGGGAAACTGATAAGGGGCTGGCAGTGAATCCTAAAAAAACGGAGCTGGTTCTGTTTACCAGAAAGTACAAGGTCGAGAATTTTAGATTACCGGTACTAAGTGAAACGGAACTGAGACTATCCGACTTAGCGAAATATCTTGGAGTATTTCTTGATAGTAAGCTGACTTGGAAGAGGAATGTTCAGGAGAGACTCAAACGTAGTCTTAATGCCTACTACACCTGTAGGAACTCTATAGGTAAGAACTGGGGACTCAAACCGAGGGTTGTGAATTCGATCTTCGCCTCAGTAATGAGACCAATTCTTACATAAGGTTGTTCTGTTTGGTGGCAGGCACTGGAACGGAAGAATAATAATACCTTTTGTCGGAGGCACAGAGGTATGTTTCAATCGGCATTACGAGTGCAGTGAAAAGTACACCACAGACGGCTCTGGACGTCATACTGCATCTCTTACCCATAGAGGAGTTTGTAAGAGGTATGGCCCAAAAGCTCCTTGCCGCCATACCCGCTGAGACTTAAGGAATTAGGATTACTAGGTTCATCAAGAACGCGTCAATCCCGTATCGTGTACGTGGTCGGTTACGGTGAGGTTAATCTAAGCTCTACGGGGACATCAGATTACATGGCCACTGAATTATTCTTTGGGGTGTATCCTGTTGTGGTGATATCTGATAGGGAGGTATGGTCCGGCACTGAGAGTCTGTACGAAGGTTGTGCAGTATTTACAAAGGTGGACATTGGTACTGGTGTGGGAGTCTACATTATGGGCACGGATGTGAAAGGCTCTTTTAGACTTCCTGATGAATGTAGAGTTTTTCAGTCTGAGATTCTCGGCATCTTATAGGCCGCGGAATTGATCAGATTGACTGTTGCGAGGGGTTCAGAGGTTACTCTCTATGTGGATAGTCAGGCGACTCTGAAGGCCTTGGAGACACATCTGGTAAAATCCAGGCTAGTTAGCAACTGTAAGAAGTTCCTGTGAGAGCTGTTGGAACATTATGTGCTAAGACTCTGCTGGATACCTGGCCATTGCAATATATCTGGAAATGAATTAGCCGATGAATTCGCAAGGCAAGGCGCAGCGAAAGATGTTTCGGAGAAGGAGACCAACGTGAAACGCCCGTTGGGTTTCTTCTTTGGAAGGATCAACAAATGGATCTTGGCCAGAACCAATTTGACTTGGAAGAGTAGAGTGGACTGTAAGGTATCGAGGGCGATATGACCGGCACCCAACAGGACAGACACAAGTACTCTTCTGAGTTTGAGTAGGAGAAGTTTGAGGATCATGATAGGAGTCATAACGGGACACTGTTTGATAAGGAAGATGAAATCTAAAAATGCAACATCGTAAGATGAAATCGTTCGGCAGTCAATTTCTCGACGGGCTATATGACGTCCGGAACAAGGAGCTTGTAGACGTCATAGGCTTTGTCATGGAAATAGGCTGGCTAAGGGTGAGTTAGGGGTATATCCCTGATGACTTTTAGATTTATTCTTTTACAATCACTATCTTCTTGTTACTCTCTTTACTCTCTTTTCTTCTTCTATTCTATCTATTATAACTGAAGGAACTCACAATGGATCGATATTGCTCTCTGGGTGAAGATGTGATTCAATTGAATGTATCATTCTATCTATCTATCTATCTATTTTAGAGTGCACATTATTAGTACATAGTGTACAAAGGGAAAGCAATGGTTTTTTATTTCAACCTTAAGTTGAATTAATCTGAACTAATATCAATAAAGAAAATGAGTAAAACAATTATGAATACCTATGAATAAAAACATACTAAAGGGTTTCATGTTACATTGTTTGTAGAACTGACAATTGTCAAGTAATGTGTTTGTTGATACTAGACATCACACAGTTCAAGTGCAACGAATGCATGTGACACTTGAGACACTGCTACTGCAGTAATCTGGCGCGCAGATGTTTAAAGTGGGTCAATGTTAGTTTTTGTTTTGAAGTTTCCCCTTTCTTATAGTACAAACAATTTTAGTATATAAGTCGAAGTAAAATTAGAATCAAGGGTTATTTAGTTGGTTAGTTAGAAAAAGAGAACGAACACCATATGATTTCGTTCATTTGGAAGTGACAGTGAAATTTAATAAAAATAATAAAAATGTACTTTGTTAATAAAAATAATATAAAGTGTAAAATGAAAATAAAAAGCGAGGTTTATTACACTAGCTATCTACTTTTATTTTGCTAACAAAAAAAATTTCTATATGATAAATTAGTGTTTTTTTTTAATTTAATGAGGGGACATTAAAAATTTGTTGTTTACAAATGTTGTTCGCATACTTTTCTGAATATTTTTCAAATTGATAATAAATTTAATTTTAATCTCTCAAAAAAAGTTGCTTTATAAATCTTGCTGGAAAGTACATAATCACAGCTATTATATCCGGAAACAAATTTCTATAGTATAGACAGAATTTATTAATATTATTGCAGCGTTACGACAATGCATTGTCGACAGTGCTTTGTCCCATAGACAAAAATCAAAATGAAAATTATGTTTCAGATTGTATTGAAATATACCTTTTTGGACAGATAACAACCTAACTTATAAAAGTGTAATAAAATTTTTCAGCTGTGACTTTTTTTATACTCACTAGAAGGCGCTATATTTGAATTTTGACATAAACAAATATAAAAATCATTCTAGTGAGAGCCGCCGACACAGTCGGACATACTTTAGACGACAATAAGCGTAAACACCCAATTCAATTCTTGTACACGATGAAGAATTCCCTGAACTTAGAGCAACCAGTAAATCAACAAGCAGTGATCTTAACATAAATAATCATCAGGAAGCGGTGAAAGAGCTAAACAAAACCTTACCATACGCCAAAGTCACCAAGATGAACAAGAGCAGAATAAGGGAGGAGAACAAAGCAAAGGCAAAGGCACCATAGCGCAGAAAGGTCCTGGAGGAACACGCCGTCAAATTTAATTACACTTTCTTGACTTCATCAACAACGCCTAACACTCTTCAGCGGGAATAAATGTCACAGGCTAAGGGCAACCACAATAACATCACTTAATTCAACATCAACGATAATGATCACAATAAAGCCTGACCTGAGTATTGGTGAATTTAATGAGGAGATGCTAAACATATTCACTCTCGCCGAGAGGCGCGGGAACCTACCGTCATATGCGGCGACTTTAACGCTAAGTTCCGAACATGGAATATCGGTGGTAGTAGCCGGAAAGGAAACCCCCTCGCGGTCATGGCAAAAGATTTTGACTATCGTTGCCTTAATGACGGTTCCCAAACATTCGAGACCTAAAACGCAAAACCATCCGCAATCGATGTGACTTTCACCAACATTAGATCGCATCAATTATTTTGGAGAAGCCTGCACTGCAAAATAACTAATAGTAATCACCGTCCCATCATCATTGACCTGGACATCTCCAAGGCACACCGTACAATTGCTGAAATCAGGATAAAAAACACAATTACCATTTCAGCGCTGAAAAAGTTAAAGCAGCTTTTCAGGAACTGGACGGGATTTAAATACAGCAGGTCTAAATCGTTTGAGGACAGGGTATAGTTTATGAAATCTAATGTAGAGTGGGAAAATTACATCAGGGAAAGGAAGAAAACTATCGTGAGATTCAAATCAGATAAAAGAATACCTGGCCACCTTAGCTGGAAGTCCCACACAAACCTCTGGGCAAAGCAAACTACCCCCTATGAGTACTGACAATCATACAGACATTATCCCGCCCATACATTTTAACGATTTTGACAGCTATATAAATTCTCGAAACTCAGAATCTATCCAGGGCGATGATGGAATCACTTACAGAATCCTCAAGCGACTGGAAATAACTGAAAAGAGAAAATTTTTCAACCTCTGGACTACCGTTCAAATTCCTGAAGCCTGGAGGATAATTATAATTTGCCCTATCCATATAGAAGACCACATCTCTGTTCACAATATTTTGCCATCGAGGTCATATGAATTTAGAAGGGGTGGATCGACAACTCAGTGTGTAAATGATGTTATCAATATGGATATAAAGGTAACGGTCTACATGTTCTGGGCAACTGCCTAGTTTGCGACAAAATGTTAAAATTGAAATTCAACTCGCATATTGTACAATTTTTGCGCAACTTCCTATCAGAAGAACTCTGATTTTTCAAGGCAATAGCACTCACACTAACAAAGCAGCGCATTATCCCCCATATTGTTCAATATATTCACAGCCGAACTTCACAAAATCGCCGATGACAACACCACCATCTTCCAATTCGTCGATGACTTTTTTATCGTAAGCTCAGACAAATCCTTTGACAAGGCTAGAGACAACCTTAGTCACAAGTTTAACCACTATATATTTTCAGATCTCGAAAGAATAACCGACGTACAGCTCAATCCTGTGACACTACACGCCGAGAAAATTGATTCATTGACTAATTCTGGCCATGAAATTATATTTACGGATGGATCCGTAACACCCAGATTCTCCGGTTTCGCATTTCACCATCTATCTTCCGAATTTACGTCATCATCCTACACGCATACTCACAGACTCGCAAGCAAGCATCACAAAACGACACAAGGATCACGAAAGTTATTTGGTTGGCAAAATTCTCAACAAGATCTAGGGCAACGAAATAGCCGACAATGCGGTGAGAAATGCCTCTAGCCTCGGCAAATTGACGCATATTGCAAGGTCGATCGAAGACGTCTTGAACATCATAGAATCGCTAGTTAAACAGAACTGGAAGAGAGAGTGTTCATTTCAATGAACAACAAAATACCCAGCCCTGAAGCCAATTATTAATGCCCCCAAACCACAGCCAACTTCAGCCACAATATACAAAAAGGGCACTCGTAAAGCAACAGCCTAACGTTCGTTTTGGAAATCTCCCATTACTTAAATATAATAAAATTTATAATAAAGTGAATTTATAATAAAGTTTTTATAAATTGTAAATAAAACATACATGGTTAAAATTTAAATTTACTAAAATACTTATTCTAAATTGTGTAACATACTAATTCTAAAATTGTTACAATACTTACCCTAAAAAATTCTCGAATTCAATATATACTGAAATATTATAACGTTTTGGAAATTTGTGGTTTTTTTTATATACATAAATAAATGCCGTTATAGGAACTAGTCCCTTGCCCCTAAACCCGTTTCTACATGGTCCTTTCGGTGTAACAAATTAAAAGTGAAACAGTGAATATAGACAAAATACAGTCCACAACTCTAAAACAAAATTAATAAATAAAAGTTTACAATAAATAAAAATAAGTAGAAATCAAAAGACTACGCAAAATTCTGAAATAAAAATCATCAAACAATAAACGCAAATAAACAAACAAATCTTGTAATATTATTTATTACAATAAATAAACACAAAAATAAGAAAAAGTTACACAAAGTACAAAACAAAAATTAAAAACAAAACACAAAATCGTGCACAAGTAAAAATATATAAAAACACAAATAAAAATTTTAAAAATAAATACACAATAATTACAAACAACAAATATACAATAACATTTTTTTCACAATAAACAAAGAATAAAAACAAAACAGTGAAAACAACACAAAATAACTAATATTGTAAACAAAAAATAAATATATACATTTACTCTAAAAAACAAAATAAATATTTCAAAAAATAAAAATTATTTATAGAATTTAAAACATACCCTTATAAATACTAATTTTGTTAAGAAAAAAAAAAATAATAATAATTTTGTTAAAAATACATAAACTATAAAACAAAATATAAATAAACAAAATACACTAAATTAACAAAAAACATATTCATAACAATATTTATTTTGAACAAAAAACCACCACCAAAAATATCAGCACAACAAACAGAATAAATAAAAACAATATACAAGTGTCCTAAAATTACGAATAATAAAAACTTCATAACAGATATATATACACACACCTACACACAATACTAACAGCTACATATTACAACAACAACACTGTAAATCAACACAACATATTACAGCGGGAAGAAAGAACAAAGAAGAAACTAAAA
Source organism: Protocalliphora azurea (assembly GCA_932274085.1). Classification (NCBI taxonomy): domain Eukaryota; kingdom Metazoa; phylum Arthropoda; class Insecta; order Diptera; family Calliphoridae; genus Protocalliphora; species Protocalliphora azurea. The sequence continues at coordinate 61,940,522 of OW026522.1, forward strand.
CACAAGAGATTTTTTTTGATCTCTTGTTAAGGTTTGTACCCTATACCCAGCAAACAAGGTAAGTTTGTAATTTTTGCAACTTACATAAATTATTATTTCCAACATTCTTTGCGATAAACTTCTTTATATATTGGGACAATATATTATTAAAATATATTTCTATTTACCCACCCACCCTACTTGAAGTTTAACGAAGATATTTCATTTTGGGAATATATATTTCCTATTAGGAAATAATAATACCTACTTTCTTGTGTAGCGTATACTTTTGACAATAAAAGACCCAGTTGGAAATTTTGTCTGCTGGTACAAAAGTTTTAAATTTTTTTAAAGCTTTAAGACTTTAAATTTTATACACGACAAGGATTAAATAACTTGTTTCATTTATTTATTTGTCGATTTATAATTGTTTTTTTTTTACCCAAAAATGTCTTCATTAAAATCTTTGGCTGCCGATTTAATGCGCTACATCCGAATCGATTTGGAAGCTTTCGATGAGGATTATCGCGCTACCCCAGAGAGTTCCCAATCACTACCCGCGCTCAAGTTTAAGAAACGCGAGCTTGAAGATTTATGGAAGAATATCGACCATAAATTTAGACAAATTAGGGAGTCTTCTGAATTGAATAACCCAGAAAAGGTGGAAAATATTAATTTTACGGAAATTGTAAAACACGTCAGATCTGCTAAGAACTTTTATAGAACCAGCATGATAACAATTGACGAATCAATTGAGGAAGTTACCCGTACCAACACCCGACCCTCTTTACCCGAACCACCGGCTTCGCAAAACAATAATTCCGTAGCCTTTAATGTACCCCCTTGCGATATGCCCACTTTCAGTGGTGATTTCAAGTTTTGGGCTTCCTTTAGAGACCTTTTTAAGGCAATATATGGAAACAACACACGTTTAAGTGGAGTTGAGAAACTTTTTTATTTAAAGCAAAAAACTAGCGGCGAAGCCAAAGAAATTGTAGACAATGCTCCTCTAACAAATGAAGGTTTTCTTATAGCTTGGTCCCAACTAGTGTCTCAATATGAGAACAGAAGAATGCAAATTAATGCACAATTAAAGACCCTTTTCAATTTACCCGCCGTAAACACCATGTGCAGTGCTTCTATAAGAAAACTCCAAAGAAAGATAAACTACTGCATTTCAAACTTAAATTCGTTAGAGATTGATACGGATAATTGGGATCCTATCTTTGTATATCTCTGTTCAACGAAACTACCAAGGGAAACCCGAAGAGAGTTTGAAAAAACTCTGCAAGATTGTGCTGAAATGCCTTCTTGGACAGACTTAGATCTGTTTTTGACAAACACTTTCAAGGAACTAACATCAGTTAATGATATTGTAGATCCTAACACTAACCCTAACCCAAATACACACCCAAAACCCAAAAATTCTCAGGAAAATAGTAATATTTTCGATAGAAGAGGCAGAGCATTTCACAATGTAACCCATTCTACAAATGATACTCACCCGAAGAACAAACCTCAAAATGAGAACAAATTCTCTAAATTTAATACCCAAAATAACTCAAATAGTCAAAAGTATTCAAATACTCAATATCACCCAAATACCAGAAACGGCCCAAATACCCAAAATAAACCAGATGGGTCTATTTGCAAACTATGCAAAAATAATCATACACTTAGGGAATGTTCAACGTTTACTTCATTAGGAGTAAGCGAGAGGATAGAATTTGTAAAAAAGAATGGAATTTGTTACAACTGTTTAGCCATTGCTCATGTAATCAAAGATTGTCAAAGCACATTTACCTGTAGATATTGTGGTGGAAGGCATAATACTCTTTTGCACAAACCAAATTCAAACCCAAACCCACAAGTTGACGATAATCAGCCGTCAACATCACGAAATGCAGGTCAGTCTTTCTCAACCCAAACCCTGTCGAACAAACCCATATTAGATGATAGAACGAAGTTACTAGGAACAGTAGTACTGAACGTTGATGTCCAGGGAGAATTATTCCCAGCAAGAGCGCTTATTGATCCAGCTTCCGATTTTTCCTTTGTTTCTGATAAACTTAGACGAAAGTTACACTTACCCACTACACCCATTGTTGCTGAAATTTCAGGATTGAATGAAGTGGTATCAGCTCGCTCTAATAAACTTTGCGAAGTTATGTTGAAATCCAACACCCAAAATCATTTCAAATTGAATATCCAAGCAATTGTTGTAAAAACCCTTACAAAAAATTTACCCACCCAAAACCTAGATCCCACCCTCATAAAAGACTTGGAGAATATTCAATTAGCTGACCAAAAATTCTATAAGAGTAGACCCATAGATTTCATTATTGGTAGCGATTTTTACCCACAAATAATTAAACCCGGTGTTAAGAAAGATTTTCTCAACACTTTAATAGCTCAAGAAACTGAGTTTGGATGGATTTTAACAGGACCTGTTCAAAAATCACACAACACCCAACCCATAGTTTCATATTTCAGTTCTGTCACACTTGATAAATGTTTGACCAAATTTTGGGAAATTGAAGAAATACCCACAGAACCCAATAAATCCGCGGAAGAATGTTCTTGCGAGGATAATTACACGGCAACTACCTGTCGTTTACCCAATGGCCGATATCAAGTAAATCTTCCATTTCGACACCCACCAGTTGAGTTAGGAAACTCACGCCATATAGCAATGGCACAATTTTTGAGAAATGAGAAGAATTTAATGAAGAAACCCGAACTTAAGATAGAATATGATAACGTCCTTCAAGAATATATTGATTTAGGTCATATGAAAGCTATTAAAAATAACCCAAATGCATCTTCAAACACTCATTATTACTTACCCCATCATGCTGTTGTTAAACTCGATCGGGTCACAACGAAAGTTCGAGTTGTTTTTAATGCTTCAAGCAAGACATCAAATAGTAACAGCTTAAATGATGCTCTATATACTGGTCCTACCCTGCAACAAGATTTAGTTGTACTCATTTTGAAATGGCGCTTTTTTAAGATAGTATTTAACGCCGATATTACAAAAATGTACAGGCAAATTATGTTAAACCCTACCCACACACCCTTTCAACGTATACTATTCCGTAAAAATGTCAATGAATCCATTCGGGAATATGAACTGCAAACAGTGACATTTGGTGTCAATTGTGCCCCTTATTTAGCTATTAGAACCCTACACGAATTAGCTAAAGACATTCAAAATACCCACCCAATCGCTTCACAAGTGTTGCGAAATAATATGTACGTAGACGATGTTTTAGCTGGTGGTCATACTGTTGAAGAAGCTAAAGAGACTCAATCACAGTTGATCCAAGCTCTTGACACTGCTGGTTTTCCTCTAAGGAAATGGATTTCCAACACTAAAGAACTTTTGAACAATTTACCAGAAGATCATTTACTTGATGTGGATTTGCTTACCCTACCAGAATCCAATAACGCAAAGACATTAGGCATTCGATGGAATGCGAAAGAGGACGCATTTTTCTTTAATGTACCCTTAATAGAGAGAAAATCAGCTTACACTAAACGAACTGTTTTATCAGATATAGCTCGTCTTTTTGACCCAGCTGGTTGGTTAGCGCCGATTGTAATTACTGCTAAAATTATCATGCAGCAAATTTGGCAAGATAACACAGCTTGGGATGAATGTCTTAACCCACTAACCCTAATAAAATGGCAAAAGTTTTTGCAGTTCTATGATAATATAAATAAAATTCGTATTCCAAGATGGATTAATTTTTCACCTTCAGTAAAAATTGAGTTTCATGGTTTTTCAGATGCTTCTGAAAAAGCCTACTCTGCAGTTTTATACGCACGAGTCATACCCATAGACGGTCCAAATACCGTAAACCTACTCTTCGCTAAGACGAGAGTTGCACCAATCAAAGTTATCTCATTACCCAAACTAGAACTTTGTGGTGCTGTGTTGTTGGCTAATATGACACATAATTTACTTAAACAGTTAAAATTACCCCTGCACCAAACCTATTTTTGGACAGATTCCTCAATTGTGTTAGCTTGGCTCAATAAACAACCCAACTCATGGAACACATTTGTAGCTAACCGCGTTTCTACAATTTTGACAACAGTAGGCATTGATAACTGGAATCATGTTGCCTCATACGACAACCCAGCTGATGTTGCTAGCAGAGGATGCAATGCAGATGAATTGAAGGATGACAATCTATGGTGGAATGGTCCCTCATGGTTAAAAGAATCTACATCGAAATGGCCAACAACAGATAAACCCTTTATAACTCAAGCTGAAGCTAAAATTAGTCAATCGTTTTCTACAACGGTTAATACTCACCCTTATAACCCTTCCTTGGAAAATACGAATAACCCTAACCCAGATATTTTGTCACGATTTTCAAAATTATCTAAAGCTTTAAGAGTTATGTCATATGTCTATCGATTTTGTGATCGCGCATCATATACCAGTAGAAATACAATTAGAAATTATAGAATTATTCTTGGTCGGAGTAATACCCAATCAGTCAAAGAAGGACTTGATAAACTACTTACCCACCCAAGTATTGAACTCGATGCGACTGAAATAAAATCAACCCGTGATAGACTAATTATTATATGCCAAACTCAATATTTTAAAGACGAATATAATTGTCTGAAAAGGAAAAACCCAATACCCAAACATAGTAACCTACTTACCCTAACACCATTTTTAGACTCTAACAATATATTGCGTGCAAATGGTCGACTGGCCAATTCCAAAAGTTTGTCATATTCCGAAAGACACCCAATTTTATTACCCTATGCAAGTCAATTTGCAAAATTATTAACTCAACATGTGCATTTGGTAACCCTACACGGAGGAAATCAACTTATGTTGAGATTAATACGTTCTGGATATTGGATACCGAAACTTCAGAATCTTATCAGTTCTGTAGTTAATAAATGTTTAGCATGTACGAAATATCGGAATAGACAAACCACCCAGTTCATGGCAGCTTTGCCGCCAGAACGTACACAATTAACTAGACCATTTTATAATGTTGGAGTTGATTTTTCCGGACCATTTGATATCAAAGTTTATAATGGTAGAGCGTGTAGAATAACTAAAGGTTACGTATGTGTTTTTGTTTGCTTTGCAACAAAAGCTATCCATTTAGAGCCAACATCTGACCTATCTACCCAAGCCTTTATGGCAGCATTTGCCCGATTTTTTTCGAGGCGGGGATGCCCTGTCGCCATATACTCAGATAATGGAACAAATTTTATTGGAGCTAATAAGTTGTTAAAAAAAGAGCGACAGGAATTCATTAAACAACTAAAAGGAACTGTCACATCCATGAACAGTCTACAAAATTTGACATGGCATTTTATACCCCCCGGAGCTCCACACATGGGCGGACTCTGGGAAGCAGGCGTTAAAAGTTTTAAGTCACACTTAAAGAAATTGAACACCCTAAAATATACATTTGAAGAGCTTACTACACTTCTAGCAAGAATTGAAGGATGCTTGAATTCAAGACCCTTAAGCCCGTCAAGTGAAAACCCACAAGATTTAAACCCGTTAACCCCAGGTCATTTTTTAATTGGCTCACCCATATTAACCCCTGCAGAACCCGATTTAAGTAATGAGAATATTACCCTTGCAAACAGATGGCAAAAGTTGAAGATTCAACATCATTACTTCTGCAGAAGATGGAAAGACGAATATCTTAAAGAGCTCCATAAAAGATACAAGTGGAAGAACCCTAAACGTCAAGTTGAAGTTGATGACATTGTTGTTGTAAAACAAGACAACCTACCCCCGAACGAATGGTTACTTGGACGGGTTGTAAAGACTTACCCAGGTTCTGATCAAAGAAACCGAGTTGTTGACCTACGAACTTCAACTGGAATTATGACTCGACCAATAACCAAAATTGTCATCTTACCCACTAGTTAGTGTAATACTTCTAGTATAACCCTATCTTCAACTAATTAACCAACTCAATACACTAACCTACTTATGTGTAACTACTTTGAATTAACCCCTCACTCTAACCCATTAACTCATTCCATACTTTTAATCATTCATATGCATATTATTTTTCACAGAGAATGGCACCTAACAACAGCAACAAGCGTAACCAACGTTCTAGCCGCAAGTTAGTTCGTTCACAGAACCACAACACTTCTCGCCACTCAAACCGCAAACCAAAAGAAACTCAACCAAAACGTTATTTTGGTTGTGGTATTTGTCAGGCCGATCACCGTTTGACGGACTGCAATAAATTCATTAAAATGAACTTGGCACAGAAATACAAAACCGTAGTAAGTCTTCACTATTGTGTGAATTGTTTGGCCAGGAACCATTTAATTGGGAAGTGTTCCAGCAAGGCTCGTTGTCACAAATGCGGTGGAAAACATCACTCTACACTGCATGGGCCAGAACGAATTCTAAAAGATTTGACGAAAGAACGCTCCGCAACACCCCCTGCCACGAGCACTACACCCATACCTGCTCCCCGACGATCATTAACAAAAGAAATTACGACAACTACCATAACCACCTCCATGACGAAAACATTTGTTCCCACGGTAATGGTTGAAGTGATTATGGAGGAAGGAAATAAACAAGCGAGAGCCATATTAAATCCTACCCTTACAAAATCTCGTATTTCTCTGGCATTTGTGAAGGATAGCTGGTTAAACCCCTTTAAAATTGATGACGAAGTTTACGTCAAAGCCTTGATAGCTTCAAGCGTCGTGTTAAATGTAAGGTATGAAATCTGCATGCAGGTGGTGAACGATTTGCCAAAAACCCCTTACCAGAATGCAATGGATGAGTCCATCAAAAACAAAGTGAGTAGGATCTCCCTGGCCGACCCAGAGTTCTATTCGAATACACCAGTGGCAATGGAGATTGGAGGTGATCTGTACACTAGTATAATCCAGCCAAATGTAATCCATATTGATGGGAGATCCCTTATAGCACAAGACTCCACCCTTGGATGGTTGATCATGGGATCATTAACCAATTAAATATGTGATGAAGTACTTTACATATATTTTATTACCCTAATTTACACTAACCCCATTTCTTTGAACACATAAAAATAATTATCCTTTTACTTCACAGGTTGCCAGGCCCGGGAGGATGTTCATTTCAATGAACAACAAAATACCCAGCCCTGAAGCCAATTATTAATGCCCCCAAACCACAGCCAACTTCAGCCACAATATACAAAAAGGGCACTCGTAAAGCAACAGCCTAACGTTCGTTTTGGAAATCTCCCATTACTTAAATATAATAAAATTTATAATAAAGTGAATTTATAATAAAGTTTTTATAAATTGTAAATAAAACATACATGGTTAAAATTTAAATTTACTAAAATACTTATTCTAAATTGTGTAACATACTAATTCTAAAATTGTTACAATACTTACCCTAAAAAATTCTCGAATTCAATATATACTGAAATATTATAACGTTTTGGAAATTTGTGGTTTTTTTTATATACATAAATAAATGCCGTTATAGGAACTAGTCCCTTGCCCCTAAACCCGTTTCTTCAGAGAGTATATTGACATCAGCGCCACTAAAAGGTTCCAATATGGTCAAATATTCACTGAAATTAACACTACACCGTGGTTTAATAACAAAGACTTCAACGAACGAAACGTTAGGGTAGTTGATCTTAAGCTTGCCAACAGAATCTTGTCTGGTCATACCGCTTGCGGCAGAACACTGAGAATTGTCATCATTGTGGACTAATTGAAGACACCTCACATATCATTTACCAATGTAGTCGGTTTAACACGCAGAGGACTAAATTTCACAGGATCACAAGGCATAACTCACTGCTTAGCTTTATCAGAACTGAGGGCATTTATCACATATTCACTCTGACCGCGTTCTCGAAGCTTATAGGAGCGAACTTATAAATTTCGAAAACATCGACTCACCATCATTCACTGTCATACGCAACTGCATGCATGCCTTATTGAATCACAATATTCTCTACATTATTGCATCCGCACACATTTAATGCCTTACATTAACATTATTACATTACCCCCATTATCATCGTTTAATAATTTCTTCACATTTCATACGTATATTAAACAATCGATACGATACACAGTGGGGTCAAACGCAAATTTTTTGGTAATAAATCTGAATCTCCTAAACAACTGGTCGGATCAAATTGAAATGTATGGAAGAGTTATAGAGGAGGACCTAAGCTTTCAGAAAAATCATCTTGTAGTCACCCTGTGATAACACGATATAAGCTACAGGGTGTCAAAGTTGACTACCTCGAGTATGTAAAAGTTAAAAAAAATCGTAACGAACTTATAAATTTCGAAAACATCGACTCACCATCATTCACTGTCATACGCAACTGCATGCATGCCTTATTGAATCACAATATTCTCTACATTATTGCATCCGCACACATTTAATGCCTTACATTAACATTATTACATTACCCCCATTATCATCGTTTAATAATTTCTTCACATTTCATACGTATATTAAACAATCGATACGATACACAGTGGGGTCAAACGCAAATTTTTTGGTAATAAATCTGAATCTCCTAAACAACTGGTCGGATCAAATTGAAATGTATGGAAGAGTTATAGAGGAGGACCTAAGCTTTCAGAAAAATCATCTTGTAGTCACCCTGTGATAACACGATATAAGCTACAGGGTGTCAAAGTTGACTACCTCGAGTATGTAAAAGTTAAAAAAAATCGTAACTTGTACAAATGAAGTCCGATTTTATAGATTTTTATATTTCTGGAAAGTGCTTGGCAAGATAAAGAAAAAATAAGCTTACTCATCTAAGTTATCTCTTACAGTTAAAAAGATATTTACGCTTGAATTTTGAATTTTTGATTTTTTGGCTCGACTTTCTTTCGTTTTTCGGGAATAAGTCCGGAGATATATGAGGTAAAATTTTTTTAAAAATATTCTGTAATTTGCTACATATTTCGAAATAATATGCTGAAAGAATTTTTGGATTATCTCAATTCATCTAGACGTGAAAAATATTCAAAGTCAGCACTCTGAAATTGGCATGAAAAATGGCTATTTTTTTACAAAAATATGGTACAATTCATTCACTTTTTTCTCAAAGTTCCGTTAATAAAAAATTTTTTTCCTTATTAATTTCAAAAGATAAGGCTTCATAAATGGTTAATAAAGATTTTGAATTGATTTAAGTTTGCACCCTACATCCAGCATTGGCCGAAAATTGTCAATTTTAAAAAATAGTTTCATTTTTATCGATTAATAAAAAAAATGTCACGCGAGCTTTTTTAATTTGGTACCCATATTTTTTATAGAAATAGATTTAGAATGATTTAATACTAAACTGCTTCCCGCCCGGCCAAAAACGAATGCAGGAGTGGAGATTTTATGTTAAAAGTCAGTTTTTTTCAACGACTTTTTTTAAAAGCATATTAAAAGCATATTAGCATAATATTTTTAATATTATTTCTTATGTAATGTATAAAACACAAATCAAGCTTTCATTCCTAAAAAAATCAATAAAATAGCTCCAATAACCTATTTTTGGTAATTTTTCAAAAATAATTTTTTTTTTTAAAAAATAGCTGAAAATCCAAAAAAATTTAATTTTTTTAATACAACTCCACTAATTTTGTAAATACTTTAAAAATGTTAAAAGAATATAAAAATAGACTTATTTGCCAATTCAACGATATATAAAATGTTGATATAGGTCATTTAACAATAGTAATATAATGGCCTCAAAACTACCAAGTCACGTCAAAAGTTGCAAAATTCACTATTTTTTTTTTTGAGTAATGTTTATTTAATTTGTTCTACATATTTACATACTTATTATACATATATCCCGCATATTTATTTTATTAAGAATAGATTATCGAAGATATTATTAAAGAATTTCTTGAAAATAATCAGAAACATCAAACGTTAGCAAATTTTTAACTTCCTTAGCTTCGGAATCCTCTTTTTCTATTAGCCATCGTGTTCTTATAGAATATATAACTGGATCTGATGATATTAATAAATATTCCATTAAGTCCATATTTTGCGCTATTTTCGAACATTTTCGGGTATTGAAGATTCGGAAATGTTTAAAATCTTTATTTCGGGCTTCCTCTGTTAGCTCTCCCAATGGCAAAATACTATTTTCTATTATTTCTTTACCATGAGCCAATACTTTGTGAATTGTTGGAGTCATTGATTTCCAGGGGTATGTAATGTTAAGTAGTTCTTTAGTTTCGTAAGCAAAAATTTTAAATTTGTCCGCATTAATTTGTTTTTTGCTATTAATGGCTGCCAATATAATCTTAAAACGCTTCCAAATATTTAAGTCAATGCCTGTGATTGAAGATGTGAGTTCCGGATTTTCAAAGAAACGTCTTGCTGTATATCCATCATTTGAGCTTCCATAGCCATGTAGAGATTTATCAATTATTAATCCGAGTTGTTCTTTGAATTCAAATTGAATTCTTTTCTTCTCCTCTTTTCGTAATTCGTGAAGTTCCAAATTGTTTTTTACTGTAGCATTTTCCTGCCCGGGAATATTTCTGTACTTCATATCATATGCAAGATGTAAGCAGAACTCCAAAAATCTTATCCTTGCGTGGAGTGGTGATATTCCAAATTTTAAAGAATTTTTATTAACAAGGACTTCAGAATTATCCTGAAATTGTGAACTTATTTGTCCACATATATTACATTTCCATGTAGATGTTGTATCTGTTATAGCGTTTACAACTTTTCCATCAATCATCGTTAATTGTTGTTGAAATGTAACTTTAATAGTTCTGTTTGATACTTTTACATATATTAGGGGCAATGCTTTAATTTCTTCTTCCAATTGGTTGACAATGCTGTTTATTGTAACCGTGGTTTCTTTTGTGTAATCAAAAAGTATTGGACGGCACAAAACTTTGGAACTTGGAGTTAAATTTATCCATATATCATGAAAAAGCGAGTCATTTCTTTTCGATGACGAAGGCTTATTTAAGCGCATTCGAAGTGGTACCAGAGACGCTATAAACAGCGAGGAATAATTATTTCCAGAATTACTTCCATCCAGTTGTTTGTATTCCGAAAATCCTGATGTTCCATCGCAGCCCCATTTGAATATTAAAATAAGTTCAGAGTCTTTGCATTTTTCAATGTTATCATTGCTGAAGGTAGATATAATTCGAGAGGCAGTATTTTCAAGTAATTGCAATATATTAACTTTAGCACTTTTAACAGAAGCATTAACCGGGTGCTCCATAGGCTGTAAAGTATTACTTTTCGCTTCTCTTACTGATTTGCTACTGGGAAAGATATCATATCCTTTTTCGCTAACAGATTTCCTCAAAATCTCGTATTGGTTTCTTGATAATCCTAAATTTAATATTAGAGCTAAAGCATCTTCAGAGGTAAAGGACGATGTTGATTTCGGTGTCACTATGCTTTGGATTATCCGATGTAATCGATTGGGAGAAGCTGTTGGTAACACATCTATAACTTTTTCTACTTCCTTTGGTTGCGTACGTGTTACTAAAGCTTTAAAGGTATCTTTTATTTCGGCATTCGTATGTGAATTTAGAATTGATTCCTGTTTGGTCCTCTTTGTTCTTAGCTGAACTTCATCGTAACTTTTTTTGGTCGACCCTTTTTCTGCTTTCCGATGAAAATTGGTATTTCTCCCTCCAACCACTCTTCATTTTTCTTCTTGAACTTTGGTATTGACCAATCTGAAGCTTGCATCCTTTTTTCGTATGATTTATAAAAATTTTCGAGCTTTAAACTGTCTTCTGCAGTAAGAGTTAAACCAAAAGATACTACTGTATCAATGACTTTTCTTATTTTTTCTGGACGATTTATAATATCAGATAGATTATCCCAGATTACTTTGCAAATAGAAAAGTGTTTTAATGTAATCTCCATAATGGCAAATTCACTAATAAATCTGCATATTTATAAGGAAACTTATAAATAGAAAAAGAATATTTATATCAGGTAAATGGTGACAGGCAAAAATGAATAAAAAAATTTAAATTTTTGCTCAAAACCCCCAATTTCATTCAGTTTATTTTTATGACCTGTAGTGTTAAACAGGTACGTCAAAAAATGTACCTATGCGATTGTAAAAAAATCATTTTTGTTATAATACATTAATTAAGTAGCTAGATAAATTATTTAAAAACTTAAAAAAATGTAATAAAAAACGAAGGAAAATATACTTATTTATGTACTTAGGTAATTTTAAAAACCTTTTCAGTAGAAAAAAAATTATGAACACTTTAAATAAATTCATTAATAAATATTATTATCACGTAACAAAAATAAGCAATGCAGTTGAGTGTTACATATACACACATATGGAAATACGGAACAAAATAGTGAATTTTGCAACTTTTGACGTGACTTGGTAGTTTTGAGGCCATTATATTACTATTATTAAATGACCTATATCAACATTTTATATATCGTTGAATTGGTAAATAAGTCTATTTTTAATTTCTTTTAACATTTTTTAAGTATTTGCAAAATTAGGGGAGTTGTATTAAAAAAATTAAATTTTTTTGGATTTTCAGCTATTTTAAAAAAAAAAATTATTTTTGAAAAATTACCAAAAATAGGTTATTGGAGCTATTTTATTGATTTTTTTAGGAATGAAAGCTTGATTTATGTTTTATACATTACATAAGAAATAATATTAAAAATATTATGCTAATATGCTTTTAATATTCTTTTAAAAATAGACTTTTAACATAAAATCTCCACTCCTGCATTCGTTTTTGGCCGGGCGGGAAGCAGTTTAGTGTTAAATCATTCTAAATCTATTTCTATAAAAAATATGGGTACCAACTTTAAAAAAGCTCGCGTGACATTTTTTTTATTAATCGATAAAAATGAAACTATTTTTTAAAATTGACAATTTTCGGCCAATGCTGGATGTAGGGTGCAAACTTAAATCAATTCAAAATTTCTTTATTAACTATTTATGAAGCCTTATCTTTTGAAAAATTTTTTATTAACGGAACTTTGAGAAAAAAATGAATTGATTGTACTATATTTAAAAAAAAAAAAATAGCAATTTTTCATGCCAATTTCAGAGTGCTGACTTTGAATATTTTTCACGTCTAGACGAATTGAGATAATCCAAAAATTCTTTCAGCATGTTATTTTGAAATATGTAGCAAATTACAGAATATTTTTAAAAAATTTTTGCCTCATATATCTCCGGACTTATTCCCGAAAAACGAAAGAAAGTCGAGCCAAAAAATCAAAAATTCAAAATTCAAGCGTAAATATCTTTTTAACTGTAAGAGATAACTTAGATGAGTAAGCTTATTTTTTCTTTATCTTGCCAAGCACTTTCCAGAAATATAAAAATCTTTAAAATCGGACTTCATTTGTACAAGTTACGATTTTTTTTAACTTTTACATACTCGAGGTAGTCAACTTTGACACCCTGTAGCTTATCTCGTGTTAACACAGGGTGACTACAGGGTGATTTTTCTGAAAGCTTAGGTCCTCCTCTACAACTCTTCCATACATTTCAATTTGATCCTACCAGTAGTTTAGGAGATTCAGATTTATTACCAAAAAAATTGCGTTTGACCCCACTGAGCATAACAACAATAAACAACCGAAAAAAAGAAAAAAAAAACAGATATGTAATGTCAGTTCATATCATTCCGTAAACACTAGTGCTTATATACTACACATGTCACAACCATATGGCTCCCAACGCTACTTGGAAAATTAAATAAATTAACAGACATAATCAAACGTCAAATCATCTCAGGTCAAGGTTTTCCTTAAGGAGACCCTGTAGGCTCATCGCTATAATTGGTGTTGGCTCTGGAAATTTCCCAATGTGGGGTAATTTAAAATCAAACAAACAAACAAAAATAAATATAAAAAATATGGTTTTTAACTGTTTCAGAAAAAAATTGTCAAAAATTCATTTTGTTATAAAATGGTTGTTAGATTTGGGTTTTGAATATTCCAGTATATTTGGATATATATAAAATTTGATGTTTTTTTTCGTATGAATGCAAAAATTTCTTAAGTTTGATGGAAAATAGAAAAAAATATACAATTTTTTTCTTTTGTTTTAACTGTATAATGTTAACTGATAGATTAAAAAAAATTTCAACCTATTTTTTGCCACAACTTTAAAAAAAGTCATTTTAAAAAATGACTAAATTCATGATGTTTTAAAATGACTAAAAGTACTGTGATTAGAAATTATTATTACTTTAATTTTAAGTTGAAAACTAATCGAAATAATTTCTAAATTAGAAATATGTTAGGACGAAAGTAAATATGTAAGTTTGGAATTATTATAGTAAGCAAAATATACACAAGATGGCGCTGAAGTTAGACTATTTCTTTGAATTTAAATAAAAAACTGCTAAAATTTTATAGAATATATAAAATAAAATTATAAAAAATTATAAAATTTTTCACGAAAATTTAATATTGTCTAATAGATTAAAAAAAATTGGAGTTTATTTTTTCCACAACAATACGAAACTAATTTTAAAAACTGTATATATTCATATTTTACTAATACTTTACTCTTAAGTTTTATATACATATGTAAAAAATGTTTAAAGTTAAATTTAAATTATTTATAAATATTGTTACGTTTTTACCTTTTAAAAACGGTGGTTTATTTCCTTTAAATAACTCGTATACTTTGATTGCAAATAAAAGCAGTTTAATAGTTTAAAAGTTGTAACGACTCTTTATTTTAGTTGAAAATGTACAACAATAACAGTTTAAGTAGTCACTTTGAGTTTTAATACACACACACACACTTAAATTACACACTATACAGCACACTTTAATTATGTACAAGAATATACAGCTAAGGCAGTTAATTTGACTTTACTTAACGATGCTTCCAATTAGACTGACTCAATGGTGTTCTCACAACCAATATATATACACTGCACTGGCATCTAGATTCTTCTCGAGAGCTCTATCTTTTTCTACAATGTTCTTAACGGACAAACTAGTACATTCGAATTTTAGAGCTTTCGATGTTAATGTTAGCAGTTTCAACATTTAGTGTTGCCATAATTACAAAAAATGTTGTATGTTTACAACTATGTTAATAATTTCTTCAGATATGATAACTGCTGTTAACATACACAGAGAGGTCTAGAAGCAATGAGAACGGTTGAGAAGCATTATTTAATTTTAAACCAGCCGTTAAAAACGTTATATTTGAATTTAAGTACAATTTCGTAACACTTCCCCCGCTTAAGCCTGTTCGGTTAGACTAGGCACAGATTCACTTCTCCCATAGCTAGTCGTTCTAGATGTACGACCTTCATTTTATATCTCGGGATCTTTTCTTTCTGTATTCTGCACACCACGTCTTTAAATTTTTTAATCACCTTGTATGGTCCATCTCAATGGGTTTGTAGTTTGGGAGACAGTCCTTTCTTACGCTGTGGGTTATACAACAGTACGAACTAGCCTTCGGCTTCTGGCTTTCATTTTATCGTTGGTCATTTTTATTGCGTACGAATTCATGATGTTCGTTTGGGTCATCTTGCTCTTAGGAAATGTTCTCATTATTTGTTAATGAGGGCTTAATACCGAATTCTAAATCACCAGGCAACTTGAGTTCTGTCCCGAAGACAATTTTTGTAGGTGTTCGAGAGGTTGAGTCATGAACAGCTGATCCGTATGCCAATAGAAATTTAGGTATGTGTTCATCCCAGTCCTTATGATGTGCACTGACCACTTTTCTTAAATATTCCTCCAGATTGCAATTGAATCTTTCGACCATACCATCAGATTGAGGATGCAGTAGCTAGCGTTGTCATGGTTTTTCTTCTTCCGTATAAATCGCACATTTTCTTGAATACGTAAGATTCAAAATTTCTACCCTGATCAGAATGAAACTCCAGTGGAACACCATAGCGGCATACCCAGTTGTTCACAAATACGCTTTTAACCGTTTTGCTTCCTGATTAGGTGTGGCATATACCTCTGGCCATTTGCTGAAATAATCCATAACCACTAGTATGTAACGGTTTTCAGCATCACTGATGGGGAAAGGGCCTGCAACATCCATTGCAATCTGCTCGAACGGAGCGCCTGAGTTATACTGCTGAAGTTGTCCACGACTTCTTCTTACTGGAACTTTCGCTACTATGCATTGTGGACAATTGGCCTCCCAATCGGCTACTACTTGCTGACAACCCACCCAATAAAAACGTTGCTTTAACTTTTCTAAGGTTTTTGTCATACCAAGATGACCACCACTGGGACCGTCATGGAACTTTTTCATTACTTCGTTCCGAACAGGCTTAAGCGGGGGGAAGTGTTACGAAATTGTACTTAAATTCAAATAAATGTATCCGCCCGCATAGCTATCTACCACAAACGTTTCTCCAGGTATAGGATATGATAAAATTGGTACCGTACATAATAGATCCTTGAGATTCTGGAATGCTAGTTCTTGCGCTTCACTCCATTGGAATGATTGTGATTTTTTGGTCAGCTCAAATAAGCTTGCGACTACATTGGCAAAATTAGGCACAAATTGTCTGTAGTGTGTACAAAGGCCAAGAAAACTACGCAATTCGTGGAGATTTCTCGGACGTGGCCATTTCTTTACAGTAATTATCTTGTCTTCATCTGTTGATATTCCTTTTGCTGTTACCCGATGTCCCAAGTATTTGATTTCTTTCTAGAACAATGCACACTTCTTTACACTGAGTTTGAGTCCAGCCGCTGCTATTCGTTTAAGGACTTCTTCAAGCTTTTTCAGATGTTCATCAAAAGTCTTACCCATGACAATTATGTCATCGAGGTACACCAATGTCTTCCCGTGAAGTCCTTTCAATACCTGTTCCCTTAAACGCTCGAATATGGCTGGCACATTGCAGAGTCCAAATGGCATCACATTAAACTACCATAACTCATTACTCGCGCTAAAGGCGGTTTTTTCCTTGTCTTTGTCTGAAATTTCATTTCCCCACATATTCCGCCAGTAGCTCGTGTTCTTTGGTGGATTTATTGGCAGGTTCTGGGTTTTTTCTCGCAACTGATTGACCTATTTCGGAATTTGGCTTAACGAATTTTTCATAGCCGGACAGATTAAGCATTCTTACAGGAACTATTTTGTTGTCGCAGGGTTTAAGGAGGACTGGTTCTACCACCCACAAACTGTTGTCCTCACAATCTCCCTCCATATGAACCCATAATAAAGTGCTGGTAGCTTCTGATGATCGACGGTAACTAGCTTTCTTTCTTTAATTCTATTTTCATACCCGACGACAAGGGGTATCTTCACATTTAGCAAATTCATAACTTTTTGTCCCATATCCAAAGTAATGCCGTGACTAATCATGAAATCAGCACCAATGATAGCTTCGTCCACAATATCGGCGACAATAAATACATGATTGACTTTTCCATAGACCGTGGCCGGCTCCCTATTAGCTGTGCTCAGACTTACCATACATAATGGTTCAATTGTTTTCTTGACTAAATCGGACCTGACGATAGACTGTGATGCCCCGGTGTCTATAGTAAAAACGTGCTTCTAACCGTTGATGTACTCAGAAACAGTAAGATTGGTATTTTCTTACACTGGCTTTATTTTGCTTCTCATTAAACGCCTCCAAAACCTTTTTTAATTCGTCGACTATATTTCTCTCATTGTCAGGAACAACTTCGACATTTCGCACCTTGCATATTTGCGACTTTGAAGTTATTTTCGACATATCTTGTGCCAGTGCGAATGAGACGGTTTCAGTAAATGATGGTTTGGGTGTAGCACAAACCGCGTGCTTTATTTCAGGATCGCGAATGCCATTAACAATTGCCTCTATCTTGATATGGTCGAAAAACGGGCTGTTTTCCCCTGTATAAGTAAGCTGTAGCAAACGCTCTATTTCCAACGCAAAATCTTGTAGTGTCTCATTGGGCTTCTGCACTCTTCCACTTCTTTTTACGTTCTTTTCTAGATCATGTAGTTTTTTTTATCAACACATTTGGCTATTTCATTCTCTAAATGGGACAGCTTTTTATCAAATTTATAAACGACTTTAGCCCGTATATGTAGACAGCTCTCTAAGTCGGACACCTTTGTCTCAATGCTATCCACTCTGCTGTTTATAACTTCCGATATTTGCTGAAGTTTCTTTAACTTCAGCAAGAAGTTTCTCGTTATTTACTTTAGAAGTTTCTTGAAATTTCATTTCCATTATTTTATTTTTTTCTTTAACTTCATCAAGAAGTTTCTCGTTATTTA
Organism: Protocalliphora azurea; assembly: GCA_932274085.1. Classification (NCBI taxonomy): domain Eukaryota; kingdom Metazoa; phylum Arthropoda; class Insecta; order Diptera; family Calliphoridae; genus Protocalliphora; species Protocalliphora azurea. Next base: position 61,958,761 of record OW026522.1, read on the forward strand.
CTTGAAGTTTCATTTTCGTTATTTTATTTTCTTCTTTAACTTCTTTAAATTGCTCCATCATAATAGCAAACATTGTGGATAAATCCATGCTGCTTGTTGTTGCACGGGTAGAAACTTCCATTTCATCTTCATGCCCGAATTCGTAAGCTCCGATGTTAATATCACGACGCTTGAATTCATCTATCTGTCTCTTTTGTAATTCTGCTTTATTACCAGCTGTAGGTAACACCAACTTATTCAATTCTCTCTTGAGTTGCTCCATTTTTAGCTATTCAAACGTCATGACTGCTTATTATTTTGCAATCCCACTTCTGACACCAATTGTTACGTTTTTACCTTTTAAAAACGGTCTTTTATTTCCTTTAAATAAACCGGTAATACTTTGATTGCAAATAACAGCAGTTTAGTAGTTTAAAAGTTGTAGCGACTCTTTATTTTACATAAAAATATACAACAATAATAGTTTAAATAGTCACTTCTGTTCTAATATACACACACACTTAAATTACACACTTTAATAATGTACACAATTATACAGCCAAGGCAGTTAATTTGTCGTTACTTAACGATGCTTCCAATTAGACTGACTCTATGGTGTTCTCACGGACAATTTATATACACTATATCACCTACTAGATGCTTCTTGAAAGCTCTATTTCTTTCTACAATATTCTTAACGAACAAACTAGAGCTTTTAATGTTAATGTTAGCAGTTTCAACATTTAGTGTTGGCATACTTACAAACAATGGTGAAAGCTTTTTATTCATTGTTGTATGTTTATAACTATGTTAATAATTTCTACAGATATGTTAATTGCTGCTAACATAAACAGAAATATCTGGAAGCATTGAGAAAGGTTTAAATTTAAACCAGCCGTTAAAACCGTTATATTTGAATTTAAGTAGAATTTCGTAACAATATCTTATTTTATATTTAACATTTAGATGAGCACGTGGCGCGTGTAAGTGAACAGTGTCAGACACGTGTATTAACTGTTTTATGACAAATTTATAATAATTTTAGAATGTTTAATTTATTTATTTATTTTTTAATTTCCAAGATTCAATTATAAAAAAAAATTATATCCGGTATACATTAGTACTATTAGATACGAGCGACTCGCTGTGAATCTAAAGTCAAACGTGCTCATCTCTATTATTAATGTAAGCAAAAATTTAAAATAAATTGTTAAATTTAAGTAAATAATTTGTGGTGATCTCTTATATATTAAAAAATTCAGATATAAATGAGCATGTAGAACGAAAGTTAAATGGTGTAAAATTTAGTAAGGGAAAACTTAAACTAAGTATTAATTTTTTTGATAGTAAAATAATAGGATTTTCATAGAATCCCAGTATTTTGAAAAAAAAATCTAAATGTTTAGCGTATACTTTTTTCCATCCTTACAATGAAAGTTAAAAATTTTCAAATATTTCAAATTTCAAAATAAACGACAATAACAACAGTTACTCATAAAATAGCAACTTAGTATTAGGAAGTGCCAAAAATCCAATAAAAGTTTCCGAAACAGCAGCATCTAATACTAATAAGAATTCATCTAAAATAGTAAGTATCAAAAATCCAGTGGAAGTGTCCGAAACAGCATCGGGTGTATCTGACTTAGAAACTATAAATTCACCTGCAGGTGAAATGGTCATCAAAGTTACTGAAACAAAAAAGCGTGGAAGACCAGCAAAAATATTTGAAAAGGACATAAACAAAACTAAAGATCGAAGAGTTGCAGATTTAATAGAGAAATATTCGATAGAAAAAAAAACTAAAGCGAATGTCCAGTTCCATGTTCTATAGCCAGAAGAGTAAGGTAGTTAAAGCTTTAGCGTTACATATGGATTTAGATCTATCTGAAAGAAAATATTGTTTGAGGACAGCCTATTTTGACTGCCCGTAATTTATTTATTTAATAAGTAGAAATTTTTTGTGCCTGTTCGCTATCAAAACACAAAAATCACTAAAACTTTATTTACAAAATTCTTCCAATAAAGTAGAACAAACGATCATAAGTAAATAAATAAGGGCTACTGTGTTGTTGTTGTTATTCTATGCTCAGAGACAAATAAAAGAAATTCACCACTAGCAATGTACATATGTGCAAAAAACAAAACAATAAATAAAATATGCACCGATATTGAATTTTTGTTTACAACAACACATTATGAGATGGTAATACAAAACAAAATAAGAAATAAAATATAACCTAACGGTTAATAGCCAAAATAAGTTATAGTGGACCATAAAAACAAAAGTTACATCAAATTACAGTGGGATGAGTGGCTCAAAAATATGATTAATTTAAATACAATAAAAAATGCAAAATAAAATAGAAATAAATATAAAATAAAACAATGAATTTAACAACATATTAATGAGTATTATACGGTGACCTAACAATTAGGGTGGCTCAAAATAAAAAAAAGTTTATTAAATCTAACATAAGTAAAATGCCTTAACATGCCGGGCCCCATTGAAACCCCTGGTTTCAATCAATTGGTAGAAGCGCCAGTTTCGAAACAGGACGACGAAAAGTAGTTGTTGGAGTTTTTATATCTGCAACACGAGCGTGACCATCTGGACCAACAATGACATTTATGACACGACCAATTATCCATTTCATCGGATGAAGATTATCTTCGTGCACTAGGACCATATCATTCACTTTAAGATTTTGCTGAGGTGTTCGCCATCGGGTTCGTTCTTGTAGTTGAGCCAAGTATTCTTTATGCCATCTATTCCAGAAATGAATTTTAATAGCTGTTATTCTTTGCCAATGTTGAACACTGGAGATGTCAGAACTAAAGTTGATTCTCTCTGGAATGTGTTTTAGTGGGCAACCAATTAGAAAATGGCACGGTGTAAGGGCCTCGAAATCATTCGGGTCTGTTGACGTTGGCGAAATTGGACGATAATTCATTACAACTAGAGCCGTTGAAAGTTCCTCAAATGTAAGTCGAGCATTCGAGAGCGTTCGAAATAAGTGTCCCTTGGCCGTTTTGACAGCCGCCTCCCACAACCCTCTAAAGTGTGGAGCTCGAGGAGGAATAAAACAAAACTCAATCATTTTTGAAGTTGCGTGGGAAATAATCTCTGCTTTAGTAGATTCTTTAAGAAAATTCTGGTAAAATTCTTTAAGTTTCGAGTCTGAGCCAACAAAATTCGTTGCATTGTCGCAGAAAATTTTTGACGGTAGACCTCTTCGACCAACAAAACGTTTCAGAGCTGCTATAAACGCATCACTTGACAGATCGGAGACAGCTTCGAGGTGCACAGCCTTTGATGAAAAACAGACGAAGACTGCTATGTAAGATTTGTAAGGGCGTTTCCCTCGAATGCGCAAGTAAGTAGAAATTGGGCCAGCAAAATCAACACCAACAATTTCAAATGGACGGGAACCAGAGACACGTTCTTGAGGTAGATTTCCCATTACCTGCGTAAGTAGCTTGGGCTTATATCGAGTGCAATGAATGCATTGATGAACTACTTGTCTGGCTAATGATCGGCAATTTATGATCCAAAATTGCTGTTGAATAAGAGACACTAATGCCCGTGGGCCGGCATGAAAATTGTTGCGATGAATATGTGTGACCATTGTTTTTACGAACGAGTCAGATTTCGGTAGAAGAAATGGGAACTTTAATTGCTCTGGTAGATTGGAGTTAAGCAATCGGCCACCAACTCGAATTAATGGGACTCCCGAAATAGTATCTATAAACGGAGCCAAGGATGCCAATTGTTGCGAAACAGAGCCAGATTTTTCAATTTGATGAAACTCGTCAGAGAAATGAGTTTGCTGAAGAACCCAAATAATTCTGTTGAGAGTACGTGTGACTTCATCTGGAGATATATTTGTGTCTTTCGGCTTTGTTTTGCAACGAAAACGGAGAACATATGACATGACACGTAAACACTTTAAATAGCTGCTAAATTTGTGTATTGCCGTTAACACGTACGGTTTTCCTTGAAAACTGGTGGCGACGATGAATGACTGCTTATCCAATGTAGAGCAATTTGAGAATCACACCAAAAGTAAACCCGTGAAATATTGTACTTAAAATAAGGTTTTAGTTGACACCAAAATTTCGAAAGTAAGTGGGCCCCACAGAGCTCTAGTCTGGGCAGCGTACTGGTTTTTATAGGAGCCACACGAGATTTTGAAGCCAATAAGTTGACGGAAATATTGTCGTATGAGTCTCTGCAAACGAAATAAAGACAGCAGCCATAAGCCTTGATAGACGCGTCGGTAAAACCGTGGACCTCAATTGTTGTTGAATTTGCCATACGAACGAAGCGACTTATTTTCAGCTGGGGCAAGTTATGAAAATCTTCTAGAATATTACTCCAAGCTGTATCAACTGCTTGAGGAACAGATTCATCCCAATCGCATTTAAGGAGCCAAAGTTTCTGCAGTAGAATTTTAGCTTTTATAGTAAGTGGACTAATAAGGCCCATAGGGTCGAAAAGGGTTGAGGTGAGCGACAAAATCGAACGTTTTGTGTTCCTTGAGTACGATTTGGTAGGACGAAACTCAAAGCGAAATGTGTCATCGGAAGGATGCCATGAAATGCCCAATGTAGTGGTGACTTCATCATCAATGCGTACCTCTTTAGCACCGTGGTTTATAAAGTTAAGCTCTGGGCAATTGCTGTGCCACTTAGAAAGGGAAAACCTTGAATAATTTAAAATATCTGTTACCTGATCTTTAATTAGCTGCAACGTAGATAGATCATCTGCGCCAGTAATCATATCGTCTACGTAAAAGTCGGTGGTAATGACAGCCTTGCCGACTTCATGAGCGTCAGGGTAGCGTTCTGCTGCATAATGTAGACTGCGAATGGCCAAATATGGTGCCGATGCAGTACCACAAGTCACGGTGTTGAGAACATAGGTTTTAATAGGCTTCGAACTTTCGTCGCGCCACAAAAGCAACTGCAGATTTCTATCTTCCGGATGCACTAACACCTGCCTGTACATTTTTACAATATCAGCTGTTAATCCGTATTGGTGACACCTGAAGCGAAGAAGAGTTATGAGCAAAGTATTTTGTATAGTTGGGCCAACCATCATGATTTCGTTGAGTGAATGTTGTGAAGATGATCGGCATGACGCATCAAAAACTACACGAAGTTTTGTTGAGGTACTTTCGGGCCGTAAGACACAATGATGGGGTTGAGATGCGGGAGAATTTATCTGACTCATGTGGCCCATTTCTTCGTACTCCTTCAGAAATTTTTTATACTGTTCTTTTAATATAGGATTTTTATTTAATTTTTTTTCTATGGACCAAAATCGTCGTTCAGCAATATCTTTCGAATCCCCAAGACACGTAGGACTATTTTTAAGGGGCAACTTCACCATAATTCGGCCATCATTTTGAAACGTAACATGTTTGAGAAAATGTTGTTCGCATTGCTGTTGCTCTGGGGTGAAGCATTGACGTTTGCCTTCGACGGCTTCTAATTTCCAGAACCTTTCAAGATTTTTATTTATTTCATCGGTATCATTTGTCACAGCTATATATGATGAGTTCACAGAGTGTTGAGCGCTGTCGCTCGTATATTTCCCCGAGACGATCCATCCAAACAATGTTTTTTGTAGTACTGGCAAATTTTGTGTTGGGCGGATTTGGCCAACCGATAAAATTGAGAAAAATACTTCTGCTCCGAGAAGAATGTCTATGCTCTGTCAACGATAAAAGTCTGGATCTGCCAGCTCTATGTTAGAAGGCAGATTAAAGTCACGTACTGACATAGTTTCATCTGGATGATAGCCAGTGATGGTACGTGAGACACAAAATTCAAGGGACATTTTTAAATTATTTAACCTTGATCGTATAGTGCTCTGGGTTTTAAATGGAACCTTAACCCCACAAGAGGCAATTCCCACAACATCTACTGAGGTTTTCGATTTTTTCAGATTTAAAGCATTAGAAAGGTACTCACTTATGAAGTTGACTTGAGAACATGAATCCAGAAGTGCTCTCGCCAAATGATACCTTCCTTCAGAATTACGAACTAATATAAGTGCAGTTGCCAAAATTATCTTGCTTGATTTATGCGTAGAATTGTGTTGAAACGTGCCATGAACGGCTGCGGAACTTGTTGAGGGACCATCTTCATCAGGCTGCTTATGCAAAAGCGAGTGATGACGTTTGTTTGCAAAATCGACAGGAATAGCGAGAAGAACATTGATAATAGTTATGCCCTTTTGCTAGGCAATTGAGACACAAATTTTGTTTTTTGGCCTGGTCAATGCGCTGATCTACAGGTAAAACCAAAAAACGCTGACATGTTGTAATAAAATGCCCCGTCTTCGAGCAATAATTGCATGAGGAAGATTGGGATACATTTTTTGTCACGAAAGAATGATGTTTTGTATGTAAATCATTATGCGAATGATTCTTTGAGTTAGCAGAAGGTTGTTCTTTTGTAGCTCTTCTACACTGTGCATCCAATTGTTGACAACGCCTGTCCAACATTGAGCAGCAGTCAGACCACGATGGTAATTTCGTATAGTCGATGAACTCATCCCATTTTTGTTTCGATTGTTGATCAACCTTGGTCATAGCCAGATGAATTATGAATGCGTCACAAATTTCCTAGTATGAGCCAAGTGATTTAAGGGAACTGTAAAGAGCTGAAATTGTGTCCACAATGTTGCGCAATTGATTGGGAACTGGCTTAGAAGCTTTTGGAATATCAAACATTGAGGTAACAGTTTCCAGGAAAATTAAAGTATTATTGTCGTACCGCTCCTTAAGCCTATTAAGAGCCTTTGGATAGTTTTCGTCTGTTACCTGGAATGCTTTGATTGTTGCTAGAGCCTCTCCACTGGTACAGGATAACAAATGATTGAACTTTTCAGAGACAGAAATGGTTTGATCATTATGAACCAAATTATTAAATGTGTTAATGAAATTTTTATACTCGAGATATTTTCCGTCGAACTTGGGCAACTTAAGGCTTGGAAGTCGACTTGACGCGGGATGAGGCACAAAAAATGACTGTTCTTGGCAACTCGGACGCCTTTTCCTTACCCATCTGCGTAAGTATGAGACTTTTTGCAGTGATGTATAACTCGTCTATCTCCGATCTGCCACCTTCTTCGGGCGACAAACGTTCAATCTGGTTCTGACAATACAATGCTTGTTTGTAGTATGATTCAATAATTCCTAATCTAAAAAAATTCTGGGCTTTCAACAATCCTTTTGATTCGCGTGATACTACCTTTCGATGTTGCTCTCAGTGTCTTTAATTCTACAGTGGGATGAGTAGCTCAAAAATATGATTAATTTAAATACAATAAAAAATGCAAAATAAAATAGAAATAAATATAAAATAAAACAATGAATTTACCAACATATTAATGAGTATTATACGGTGACCTTAGGGTGGCTCAAAATAAAAAAAAGTTTATTAAATCTAATATAAGTAAAATGCCTTAACAAATATGTTGTAATACGTCAAGTAATTAATTAACTATATCCAAACTATTTAGCATCATTGTATGCATTAAAAATAAAAAAATAATATCACCTGTAATATCAAGTGAAATATCCGCAGAAGTTAATTTAAAATCGGTAGTGCAGTATAGCAGAAAGGTGTAATATATATACGAAAAGCAGGTATAGCAGAAAGTATATTTCTACTATGTGATATACAATAAAATATAAGTGAACTTTCTTTAATTTGCAAGTGGGGTATGGATGGTATCTCTGGTCATTCCCGTTATAAGCAAAAATTTGAAAATTAAAATCAAACAGATGAATTCATGTTCTTTTATTGCATTTGTACTACTAAGGAAAATATTATATAAGTAAACAAAATAGTTTTAAATATAATTTTTTTAAAGATTAGTAAATTTAACAACAAAGAAAGAGATATGGGTCAACAAAACTCCATCTTCAACTTTGTACTGTCGACCTATTAATTGATTTTAGAAAAGGAGAGTCCAAATCTCGTTCTAAAATTAGTCTGGATTCGGAATAACAATGACGAGAATGCGGCTGGACGATTTTTTCAATCTACAGGAATTGATTAGCTGCTTATTGATAATCCTGCAATCACATTGAGAGTACTTCTTGTGAGTTTCCTATTAATGTTAAAAGCTTAAATAATTATTAAATATTACAAGAATTATGTATTTAATATACTACTGGTGGTATTATATGCTAAGTAGTGTACATAAGATTTTAGTGCACGGATGTGACGTAATCGAGTTTTTCAACTTGTCAATAGGTATAAATTTTATTAGATGTAATAAGAAAACTGATTTTTGTCTCTTCTAATTCAGGGTGTTTGTCCGAATTAGAGACCAACCATAAAAATTAAAGAAAAGCGCTACAAGATAAACATCAAGAGAAGATACGAATAAAGAAGTTAAAAAAAATAAAAAGAATAAAAATTCCAAATTTTATAATTGGGTTTAAAACATATGCAATTGTCATTTACCCCAAATATTTCATTATATATAGAGAAAATATTATTATTTTGACCAATAGTTTAGTCGTAAATGCATTTTTTTGTTTCAGTGTATATGGAAGGTGGTCGTGTCCTTGGTCCGATTAAAATGAAAATCGGCACACTTATAAACAATTAATTTTTAAACGTCCTCACAAAATTTGTAAGATTCTGACCAATAGTAGTCGTAAATGCATTTTTAGTTTCAAAATATATGTCCTTGGTCCGATTTTATTATTGACGTTTTATTAATGTTTAGTTTCAAAAAAGGACATTAATTATTTTGTAGTTTTTAAATTATTGCAAACACAACTATTTTATTGTCCACACAAAAATATGGGGTTTTCCCCAAAAAAATCCTCTTCTGATATTCAAATCCCAGTATAGATAATTTCCACAATATTTTTAATCCTTAGACAGTTGCATTTAATAAATAAATATAAGTTTAAACCATTTTAAAACAAATTTAAAATTTTTTATTTGAAGAAATTCAGAACTATTTTATTGTCCACATATGAAACTTTGCTACTGCTTGGCATGTACTCCATTTGAATAATTCCTCAAAATTATTTGAGGAATTGTTATTAACTTAACTACCTTTATCCCTAAAACCAACGTTTCCGAAATAATTCTAACAGTATTTCGAATTATTTCGATAAATATCTTTACCAAAAATGCTAAGCCTTTTCGATGGATCGTCTTCTCAACGCGATGAAGAGGTCCAGTAAGAGTGAAGTTCCTGAGAGCGATGCCGGCAGCAAGATCATCCTTGCCACAACTCTGCAGCGTCTGTCTCACATTGAGCGACAGCAAATAGTGTCTGTACTCCAGAAGGAGCGGCTGAATATAGAGAACAAAAACTTTAAACCCTTCAGAAGGCAACGTGAAATCGCCGAAGTATTATCCCTTGAAAACCATACAATTATGAATGAAAACAACGATGAACGGCCCCCAATTTCTGGTAACATGAAGGTGCTAAGAATCCCCGAAGGTAAAATAAAACGAAAACTCAACACATGGAATATACGCATCCTATATGAAACCGGGAAACTATCTAATACAATAAGTGAAATGAACAGACTATAGGTCGATATACATGGTATCAGTGAAATGTGTGGCCAGACAATGATGAATTCATGTTCCAAAATACAAAAATATTTTACGCCCGCAATCTCAACCAGAATCACAGAAAGGGTTTTTTTCAAAAATCAGACAGAACAATGCTACCAAAACTGGAAATCAAGCTAATCAATTTAAATATAATTCAGATATATGCACCCACAGCGGATAAATTTAAGAAGTAGAAACTGTCTATAATGAAATTGAAAATCTAATGAAAATTATGAAACATCATGAGATGGCAATAATTCGGGGCGATTTTAATGCAAAAGTAGGATATGCTAAAGTGCCTAATGTAAAAGGTCAATAGCGATTGAGAGAAAGGAATGAAAGAGATGATAGACTCATACACTTTTGCCAAGAACACAAAAATCATAATGTTGTTCTGCCTTTCTACCAGAAGAGGCTATACTTGAATATCTCCCCAAGATAGAAAATGAAACATTGTACGAAATCAAATCGACTACATAACAAAATATATATTTCATCTATAACATGAACTTCAACCTACCCAGGGGCTGACGTATCTTCAGACCACAATCTGCTAGTCACAAATCTACGTACGAAACTTACAGCAACGAAGAAAAGCAAATCAAGCACGAAAATAAATACTGAAAAGCTTGAAGATTCGAATATAATTACAAACGTGAGAGAGGAAATAAATCTACAACTGAATGTTCTGAACAGAGAGGATTCAGAAAATATATGGAATGCAGTCAAAAATACTTTAAAATCAATAACGGAAAGAAACCTGAGAGACGGTGAACGGCCAAAAAGAAATGGGTGGAAGTAGTAGGGAAACGGGAAGGCAATAGTTGTTTTTGTTTTTAATGAGAAGTAAGAGCAATTTTGAAGAGCAAATTGTTTGTATGAAATTGAAAACCAATGAATTTGTTTTTGTAATTTTTCTTGTGAGTGCATTAATAGGAGGAAAATTTGTTTTGCATTTTATGAAATTGAAAACCAATGTATTTATTTTGTATAATAATATATGTATGTAATTATGTTAAAAGTACATACAAACAATTTAACAGGGGAGACAATTTTTATTTATTTATTTTTTTGCACCTTTAATTGTGATGAAATTAAAAACTGATGACTTGTATAAATAGCGTTTGAGTATTTTTGGTTTATTCATCTACATATTTTTATATGGTTATTCTTTTTTTTTTTTTTTTTTTTTTTTTTTTTGTAAAGTGGAAACTTGAGAATTGTTTTGTTTATATGGCAAAAAATAACTTTATGTAAGGTTCTTTGACATTAATGAAGATATATTTTATGTTGTTGAGTATGGTCATGATTAATTTTGAATATTCTAATAAAAAACTAAGGGAGTATATTTTATTTACATAATTAGTTTATAACTCAATATTTCTATATGAAAGCTAAATTTATATTTTTCTCTATTTGAAATATTAAAGAGAAATACTCAAAGAATTCAATTTACTTATTTAAATATAAAGGAGTATTTTTTAAATTTGTATAAAAAGAGGAATCAAATCATATTTATTACCATTTGATCTGAGGAATACTTCAAAGTATAGTTAGCAGAATGGTAAGCTATCACTATTGTAAAATGCATTTAACTTTTCATGTATTTATATATATATATATATATATTTTTTTTAGATGTATGAACAAATTATTAAATTGGCTCTTGGTATTAAGGCAGAGTATACAAAATTGATGATATTCCCTTACATCAGCCATTCAAAATTTTAAAATTTGAGTAGAAAGAAACACAATATGTTAAAAGTTATCACATATTTAAATAACAATAAATGGTTTTATCTTCCGCAACGATTCGTGAAATTTTTAAACAAGGAAGATCCCTATTTAACGCAATTGAATGATAAAAACTGGACTATTATTTACAAAGGTCGTCAATCTTCAAATGGGCTTGCAATATTTGAACTTAGTTATAGCTGAAATTTTATAAATAAAACAGTTTATTTTTATTTTTTTATTTTTATTTTTATTTATTTAATAAAAACATATTAAACTTATATAGTGTTTATTATTATTTTATTTACATAATACTTAAAAATTATTATATATCTAAATTTAGAAGAAGATCCTCGTCTTAATCCATTATTTTTTTATACTCTTCTGGAACTGAGTATGCTCTGACATCCAGATTTAGTAGAAGATTCTCATCTTCCTCCATTAGTTCCTTATACTCCGGAACTAAATTCAATGTTGCGCCCCCTGAAGTATCTGCAGGCTCGAAATAGTTTGAAAAGTCTTTCACTTTATTTTTATGAAAATTATGATATTTCATAAAATGTCTTTTTTTATTCCACTTTGTGGAAAAGGTCTCATTAATACAGAATTCACATGTAAGCTTCTGTCTGTCCATGTTTGAAGTAATTTTTAATTAAAAATTATTTTATTAATACACCTCTGCATTAAGAATTATTCTTTCAATTTAATAATTGCTGGTGAATTAAAAGTGTTTAACGAAACAAAATACTTTTCTGTTAAAAAAATAAAAACATTTTGGTAGAAATATGCATTCATAAGTGTGTATCTGTATACGTATGTATATAAAAATGTCAAATCAGTCAGTATTTAAATATATATTTTTTCATTAGTCTGTTGACTTAATTAAATGTAAATATAATTATAAATGTAAATATTGCAAATCAATTTTTGTGGAAAAAGAAATGCTTGAAGGACATGAGATCCTTCATTGTTCGGAATGTTGGAAATGATTTTTAAAAGAAAAACATCTAAAGGAGCATGAAAGGACTCATGCCAGCACATCCCATGTCAGTGGTAGAAGTGAGCCTTCTACTTCTAATAAATTTAGTTGTGTTGAAAGCGCTTTCAATGAAATAATTCTGACATACCTCTACAGAAACCAAAAAGAGAAAATTCTGCATCCTCAAGAGTTTTCAGAAGATGTAAGCCATGATATTTTTGAAATTTTGGAGAACGCTATAAATAAAAACATAGCATTGAAATACAATTTAGAAATGGTGCGAATATATTAAAATTATAGAAGATGAAATAATGCTAACCACCATAACGCATAGAACAAAAATGTCACTTTTAACCATAAGTGATAGTATTGAAGAATCTTTGAAAGCACAATACACGTATATATGTAAAAAAATGTCAGAATTACCATTAATCTCGTGGAAATATTTACCAGAATATAATCATTTTATTCAAACTAAATCGAATCCTAATCACGATGAATTTTTTAAAGTATTATATGACTTAAATCTCCTTCAAGTCAACGGTGTTTTCAATTCTAATTCTAGATTATTGGATTTAATTTTTATCAACGATGTGACTGATTACTTCATAAGCTGCTCATCCCCTTTAACAACTCCTGAGGATTTCCACCATCCAACAATTGAACTTCAATTATCTATTCAAACTTCAACTTTTAATCCTTCATCTTTAAAGCATTGTAAAACATTTTATTTTAAACATGCTAATTATGACATGTTAAATTACTTCATAAAAAGTATTAATTGGAGAACATTTTTATCGTCTTCTGCTGATGTTCAACATATGTCCATTTTATTCTATAATAAAATGTACGAGCTTTTGGACTTATGTGTTCCAAAACGTATTTTTAGACCAAGTTCTGGCCCACCATGGAATAACAAACTGTTGTCGTATGCAAAAAACAATAAAAACAAATGGTATAAAAAATTCAAAAAATTAGGCTCTCACTATGATTACTTAAAGTACTCGGTTAGTCGTGCTGAATATACCTCAATCAACAAATCATGGTATACTAATTATTTGAATAGGATAAAAGTAAATTTTAAACGTGATCCAAACTCTTTTTACAAATTTGTTAATTCTAAACGTAAAACTACTGGCTTCCCTTCTGCTATGAAATTACATCAGAATGAATCGAGTTGTGATGATATTATTAGCAACATGTTTGCAGATTTCTTCTCTACTACATATTCAGATGCATTGTATGATGACTCTGAAAAATTATCCATTCAACATTAACATGAATCACTCAGTATCTTTACTATATATAGATACTTTTACGTTATGTTCAGAGTTAAAAAAAACTGAAATTTTCATCTAATTCAGGCCCAGATATGATTCCAAGTTGCATTCTCATTAATTGCGCCGAAGCTTTGGCTAGTCCTCTAACACTTTTATTTAATAATTCTATTGAGCATGGCAATTTTCCTGATATATGGAAGGATTCCTACATTATTCCATTGCATAAATCTGGAAATAAATCTGATATTGCAAATTATCGTGGTATTGCAAAATTGAGTACAATACCTAAATTATTTGAAAAAATCATCACTGATCAACTGTGTTTTCAAGTAGAAAACTTATTATCATGTTATCAACATGGTTTCCGTAAAAGGTTTTCTACTATTACAAATCTTCTTCAACTCACAACTATTGTAAATCGTGCATTCCTCCAACAAAAACAGACAGATGTAATTTACACTGACTTTAGCAAGGCATTTGATAAAGTTAATCATTTGCTTCTGATAAGAAAACTTTATTTAATGGGATTTACTGATCGTTGTATAAAGTGGATACACTCTTATTTATCTAATAGAAAACAAACTGTTCGTTGCAAAAATTCATGCTCTAGATGTATAAATGTTCTGTCAGGAGTACCACAAGGAAGCCACCTTGGACCACTACTTTTTTTCCTTATTTGTAAATGATTTGCCACAAGTAATTCATTACTCAAATATTTTGATGTAAAAGTATTTGATGTGAAAGTATTTCTAAGTTATCAACATATAGATGATTATCATTATCTGCAAGAAGACTTAAATTCATTTTACAACTGGTGTAACATAAATCTCATGGCACTTAACCTTAAAAAATGTAAATATATGTGTTTTGTAAGAAAATGTAGATTACCGATATATTATGTCCTAGGAGGCCATCAACTAGAAAGAGTTGACACTATTTTAGACCTCGGAATTTTGTTGGATTCTAAACTTAATTTTATTTCACATATCACGGTTACTGTAAATAAAGCTAGAGGAGTTCTTGGTTTTGTTAAACGCTGAGCAAAGGAGTTCAACAACCCTTACGTGACAAAAACTTTGTTCACATCACTTGTGAGACCTATTCTGGAGTATGGATCTATAATATGGGATCCTATCTATCAAAATTACATTGATCTTATTGAATCAGTCCAAAAGCAGTTTCTTCTGTTTTGCCTTCGAAGACTTCATTTCAACCCATTAAATATGCCACCATATACTTCCAGACTTGCCCTTATAAAGCTGCCTACTCTGAAAAGCCGTAGAACTATGTTCAATATAACTTTTATGCTGAATATAATTAATGGTAATGTGAGTTCTGGCTTTTTAATAAATAATATCCAGTTTTTAATTCCTCGACGCCCTACTCGTTATTTCGTACCATTAACAGTTCATTTCTATAGAGCTAATTATGCCAATGCCAAGAATGTGCAATGAGTTTAATACATATTATAATTTTATTGATTATTCACTTAACCCTAAAGATGTTAAAAACATTATTTTATTCTTTCTTAACTCATAAAATCTGTACAAAACTTTTGTGAAAATTATATTTATATAATGAATTGTATATTTAGTAAAATATGTATTATTTTTAATTGTCTGTAAGGAATATTTTCCATAGACAAAATAAATAAAAAATAAAGGGATAGTGGATGGTCCCTAATACGAATGAAGCATTTGGAAATAAACATAAATAAGGCTTCATTCATTAGAGGCTCAAAATATATACCATTACCACATTGGATAAAGAAAAAATATGCCTGTTTCAACTATCCAAATGATGATGAAAATTATTTCAATTGGTGTATCATCGCTTCATTCTTATATAATGAAGCAAATGGATTTGTGAATTGTAATGGATTTGGAAATATTCAAATAAATGAGGAGAAAATATGTGTGGAAAATGAACTGCTAAATTTTGAAAAACTTGAATTTCCAATGAAATTAAAAGATATAAAGATATTTGAAAGCAAGAATGAATATGTTAGCAATATTGTATTTGGCTGCGAAGGTAATACTATAGTTGGACCATATTACCTCACATCTGCGGTAAAGGATCATCACATAAATCTTCTTCTTCTTATGGACGAAGAATGGTGTCACTACGTTTTTATTAAAGATATCGGAAGGTAATTTAAATAAAAATTAACTACATATTTTATAAATTAAATTATTATTATTCAAATATTTCAGATTAGTAAGATCAAGTTTAACTTCCCACCATGGACGAGTTTTCATTTGTATTGCATGTCTTCAGTACTCTCCAAATGAGAAGATAATGCTAGATCATGATCTTAACTGCAAAAAAGTAGTACCGAAAATGCCAGAGGGTGATAATAACATTTTATATTTTAAAAATTATCAGAAGCAGTTAGATGTACCGTTCGTTATATATGCTGATTTTGAGACGTATTTGAAAAAAATTGATAACGAGCAAGTAAATATACAAAAACATATAGCTTGTGCTTTTAGTTATTATATTAAGTGTAGGTTTAATGATAATTTATATAAGTTTAATATTTATTTTGGTAATGATGCTCCTACAATATTCATAGAAAATTTAATTAATGACGCAAAAGAAATTTATTTGAACTATTTAAATAAGGTCGTACCAATGACAGCACTCTCCAATGATGAAACAATTTTGTATAACCTCTCAACGAGATCATTGTCATTTAACTGGCAAATTTAGAGGAGCAGCCCATACCTCATGTAATATTAATTATAAAATAGCCAAATTTATACCAGTATTCTTTCATAATTTTTCCTCTTATGATTGTCACAATTTGAGGGAGATATAAAGGTAATTCCTCTTAATAAAGAACTATATATATCGTTATCAAAGTTTATAACAATTGAAGAAAATCAGGGATTTGAAATTCGGTTTTTAGACTCTTTTCCTTTTATGGCCTCCAGCATAGAATCTTTAGCCAAAAATTTAAATGACAGTGATTTTCAAATTCTAAATAAAATTTACAATCAAAAACAACAATTTGATTTACTCAGAAGAAAAGGAGTATTTCTTTATTCTTATATTGATTCGATGGAGCGCTTTAATGAAACTAATCTTCCTGCTACAGAAAAATTTAATAATATTTTAAATAATTCACATTGTACTGATGAAGCTTATGGTCATGCTAAATCGGTTTGGACAACTTTTAAATGTAATAACTTGTTAGATTACACTAAATTATATTTAAAAACAGATGTTTTCCTCTTAACAGATATTTTTCAAAATTTTAGAAGTATCTGTAAAAGTATATACAAACTTGACCCATGCCAATATTATACTGCTCCAGGTATATCGTGGGATGCAATGTTAAGAACAACTAACATAAGGTTAGAACTTTTAAGTGACGTCAATATGTATAATTTTATACAAGACGGTATTAGAGAGGAGGACTAGTACAATGTACAAGGAGATATTCTAGAGCAAATAATAAATATTTAGAAGACTTTGATAGTAGTAAGCCTTCAGAATATTTAATGTATCTAGATGCTAACAATTTGTATGGTTGGGCCATGTCAGAATATCTCCCATATGGAGAATTCGAGTGGATTTATGATGATGCGGCTTTAGAAGCTATTGATGTAACTACTATATCGGATACATCTGATTTTTTGGAGGTAGATTTAGAATATCCACACTATTTACATGAATTTCATAATGATTTACCCTTTTGTCCAGAAAATAAATTTGTTGGTAAATCTAAATGTAGGAAGTTGATTGCAGACCTAACACCAAAAATAAAATATCAGATTCATTATAGAGTTCTTAAACAATGTTTAAAGAATGGACTGATATTAAAAAAAAAAAACATACACATAGCATTAAAATTTCGACAATCTCCATGGTTAAAAACATATATAGATTTAAATACATACCACAGAACAAGAGCAAAAAATGCTTTTGAAAAAGATTTTTTTAAATTATTAAATAATTCTGTATATGGAAAAACTATGGAAAATGTTTATAAACGCAAAGATATAACAATTGTTACAGATTGGGAAACAACAAGGCGTAATAATTTAGGATGCTAGGAATGCTCTAGGCATTAATTTCAAAGCCTAATTTTTCGAGTATAACTCAATTTTCAGAAAACATATTTGCAGTTCAGTTAAAGGTTATGCAAATAACTTACAACAAACTAATTTTTTTAGGCTTTGCTGTGCTGGAAATGGAAAATGTATGATTTTCATTATCAATACATGAAACCAAAATTTCAGTCTAATTTAACATTGAATTATGTGGATACAGACTCATACATATACACTATAAAAACAGATGATTTTTATAGTGAAATTCGTGAAGATATTGCCTTAAGGTTTGATACATCAGAGTATCATCCCAATAACATATTTAAACTCCCAATATTAAATAAGAAAGTTCTAGGCATGATGAAAGATGAGAATAGCTGGAAAATTATGTAAGAATTTGTGGGACTTCGATCAAAAATGTATTCATTCAAAACGGTTGACATGGAGGAAGTAAAGAAATATAAAGGAGTTAAAAAATCATGTATACAAAATTTATCAATAATAGACTACAAAAGGTCATTATTTGAAAGACAAATAATTTCTGATACAATGCATACATTTAGATCGAAGTTTCACCAGTTGTATGCATAGAAATTAAATAAAGTTGTTTTGAGTTATGCGGATGATAAAAGAATTATTGCTTCTGACCAAATAAATACTTATGCGCGAGGACATTTTAGACTTCAAAGTGACTTTGATAACTTTTTTAAAGAGAAAGATGACGATATTTTCTTGAATATTGATAGTGAGTATATTGAATTTTTAAAATATTCATCAGATGATGAATATTTAATGAATGTAGATGTTTAAGTTGTACATTTAATAATTTAAATACTTTAATATTTTCTAATTTTATTTAAAGTTTACATAAGTAGAACTTCAAATTTATATATTTCTATTGAATAGAGTTAACTTCTTAAGATATTATTAAAATATATTTTTTAATGAAAATGACACTGATATTTATGTTATCACAATGAAACAATAATAAATATATGTCTTTTATTATATAATAAGTGTGTTTTATTTTTAAATATTTTTCCATTGTACATTTTCTATTTTGTAATCTAACTTTTTACGATTTCTAGTTAGTCGAGGAGAATATTGATATGGTAAAGTTGATTGCTTAAAATTTTTGTGATTTTCATCCTTTGACAATATTCTTATTTTTGGTGTTCCATTATTTGAAAAATGTTTAAGTCGTTTAGCTGCTGAAGAGGCAGAAGTAGGATTAAGTTTTTGTAATGTTGTATCCATATCAATTTCATCATAATTTTCATTAGTATAAATTTCCTCAGGTAAATTTATATTAGATTGTGTTCCTACACTACTTGACTCTGGTTGCATTGTTTGAGTTTCAATATGTTTCTTATATATTTTCCTAGTTTGTGTTTCATTATCACGTAGGTTACTCAATTTAGAACTTTTAGTTTGATGAGAAGATGATATTTGGCTTCCAATTAAATATTTGGCTAATTCTTGTTTAATATAATACCATTTATTAATATCTTTTAGTGTGTGTGAACTATATATTGGTATTAGTTTTCGATGTAGAAAATTGGAATCAGAATATTTAATTTTAAATTTATCATAAGTTGATGGATTAAGAACTATTAATTTGGATAAATTATTTGACATTTTCTAAAATTTTTCCAATAACTCCGCTTAAAACGGATGAAATAATAATTGGTAGAAATCCTCCTTTTTGAATTAGATGTTTCCTCTTTTGTTTCATTGAGGTTTCTGTGAACAAACTTTTCTGATTGTATTTTTATATGGTTTTATTTTGTCAAAAACTGCTTTATTGATTTTATGGTTCTCATTAATTATATTAAAAAGTATTTCATTTATTGTTTTAATAACAACATCATCAACATGTTTCAGTATTGCATTTCGTAATTTACGATCTGCTTTCTTAAGAACGTAAAGAATATGTTTGTTCTCCTTCAACAGTTTTAGGTTCGAGGTCATTATTTTTATTTGCAAATATTAAATAGTGATTTCTATTGAAAATATCCATTATAAATCTTAATGCGTTGTGTATTTGTTGAGTGAGATCAATTAATAAATAACCATGAGCCTGCTGCGTACAGTTATTATATACATCAACCAGAGCTTTTGAGTTTTCTGGGTATACTTGGCGAGCTAAATATTGAAATTGTAACTTATCCCTAGGATTTTTAAACATAACTATATATTTACAGTTTAAAGAAATATCTTTGGAATAAGCACCTTTATAAAAAATGTTTTGTGTTACTAAAATCACAGCTAAATTTCTGTGATGAGATCCCTTAGTAAAAAGTTCACACACTTTTTTATTAGATGATTCAAGCATTAAATCATTCAATATTATTAAAACCGATTCATTTTCTGCAGTAGCAAAATCCTCTGGAATACCATGTATAAACTCTACATTGTTAATTCTCAGAAGAGAATTTTTTTCTGCAAAACACCAAATAACACGAGCTATGTTTTTAGATATTAAATGTTGATTTTTTTATCAAATTCATAATAAATGTGGATTTCCCACAACCAGAGGGACCACAAATCATCATAGTGAATGGATATATAAACTGTTGAAACATGTTAGCACTTTAGTACACGACATTTAAATGAAGTGAAGCATTAACATTCTATAAATATAAATATGAGTAAAAGAATTCTTGTTGATGAACTACATCGTCAAGCGAGAAAGAGCTTTCAGCGCCGACGATTTATTCAAAAGGGTATTTTAGAAACTTGGCAGATTGACTTAGTGGAAATGATACCGTATGCAAAATTTAATAGAGGTTTTAAATATATGCTTACCGTAATTGATGTATTTTCAAAGTATACATACGCATTACCATTAAAAACTAAAACAGGAACAGAAACTTCGAAAGCATTAAAACATATTACAAAATTAAACAAAGGAAAATCTCCCAAAAATATCCATTCTGATCAAGGGAAAGAATTTTATAATATCTATTTTAAAACTCTTATGAAAGAATATGAAATTAACCATTACAACACTTTTTCAAGTATGAAGGCATCAATAGTTGAACTTTTTAATAGAACTTTAAAAAATAAAATGTGGAAACAATTTAGTATGCAGGGAAATTATAAATGGATAGATATATTAAATAAATTATTGAAAGAATATAATTCTTCATATCATCGTTCTATAAAAACAACACCCAATTCAGTTAATAAGAAAAATGAACAGAAACTTCTTAATACTGTATACAGTAATTTGAAGGTTTTCAAAGGAGGAAAATATAAATTAAATGATTTATTTCGCATTAGTAAATATAAAAATCAATTTGAGAAAGGATATACACCAAATTGGTCTACAGAGGTTTTTAAGATAAACAAAATTTACGTAACCAATCCTATAACATATCAACTTGCAGATTTTAATGGAAATATAATTAAAGGTGGATTTTATGAAGAAGAATTGTTAAAAGCAAAAGTAAGTAATAAAACAAAATTAAGTAATAATTCAATGGATATTTATAAAAATACTCCAAACACTTTTACAAATTTGCTAACACAATCTCTAAATTTTGATGATCACTGGGTAGTTGTATTATCAGATATTTCATTTTCATTACTCTAAAGAAATAAACAAAACATTGTTAAACGTAGAAAACGAAATACAATTTCAAATGTCGACACACAAGCTATGTATAGTACATGGAAAAACAAAACTATTAAAGCATAGTGCAAATAATGAATATGAAGACATTAAGTTAAAATTTCACGAACTCCTAGAAAGCTCTAATGATTTTATGACAACAAACCCCAATCTGAATAATAAAACAAAACTTTTGAATAAATTAAATGATACTCCAAAAAATAATGCATCCACAGAAAAAAAAAGATTTAAGTGATAAAAAATCAGATCCTTTAAATAAGTTAAAGAATGATACCTCACAAACAAATTTAGTAACAGAAAAGAAAGGCAACGAATTTGATTCTTATACTAGTAGAGATGAATTAGAAAACGTTGAAAAGGATTCCATTTTAACATCAACAAACCACATTCTGCACAAATCTTTAACCAAATTTTCAGATAATATGACAAATTATTTTACTAAAGTCTTTTCACCAGATATAAATGAAATTGTATTTATTTACACTGTTATAATTAAACCACGACATGTAACATGTTTGAAAATATTTTCAATATCCACATTGAAAAGTTATATTCATTTTAATAGAATTGAATATTTTCCTATTGAATCTTATAACATTAACAATATATCTATAATGATTCGAAATGATGAAGGAGGAATAATAAGTTTGAATGAATTCATACCACTTTATTGTACTCTACACTTAAAAAAATATATAAAATAAATGTTTAGTAAAATTTTAAATCATTTTTGTAATAACCATGGATGTGATGTATACAAATTATTATAATAATCAGTCTGGAAATAATGTTCAAAATATTGGTGATATATATCATACACCAAGGATTGTGCAACATGAACGTGGTATTGGAACACTGCTTTCATCTTTGTTTTCACACCTGAAACCATTCTTGAAAACAGGATTAAATTATTTAAAAAATAAGTCATTAGACATTGGAAAGGAAATTTTGGAGGAAATCGGAACAAAACCTGTGAAAGATATTCTATTTAATCAAGGGAGAAAAATTATGAATAATATAAAAAAAAAATAAAACAATGCAGAAAGGTAAAGGGAAGCATATAAAACTTAAACGCTTAAAACAAAAACCGCATAATAA
Organism: Protocalliphora azurea; assembly: GCA_932274085.1. Taxonomy (NCBI): domain Eukaryota; kingdom Metazoa; phylum Arthropoda; class Insecta; order Diptera; family Calliphoridae; genus Protocalliphora; species Protocalliphora azurea. The sequence continues at coordinate 61,981,129 of OW026522.1, forward strand.
ATCCAAACGTTGTAGAGGAAAGAACTTTAACGATATTTTTGGAAATTTAAAATGTCGCGATTTATAGTGTATGAAAAGTGAATTGGATTTATTTGAATCTCCCCCAATTCAAACTAGTGTAATTAAAACAGAAGAAATATGTTATAATCCAATTGCATCATTGGACAACTCTAGTATAATTGAATTTGTATCATTGGGGAATGGTGAAACATATAGAGATCTTAATAGTATTTATCTTAGACTAGTGCTTAAATTCAAAGGAACTGGAGGCGTTGTTAATAACTTGTTGCATTCCATATTTAGGAATTTTACAGTTCATTTTAATAATAAAAGTGTATCTCAACCTGACAAACAACTATCACTATAGAGCATATATGGAAACATTGCTCAATTATGGAAATGATGCTAGATCTACCCATCTTGAATCGTGTGGTTGGGCTACTGATGTGAATAAAATTAATTTATTAATCGATAAAGAAAATCCCGGTTTAGATAAAAGAAAAAAATTATTTAAGGATGGGAAAAAGGTGGAGCTTTTCGGAAAACTTCATGTAGATGTATTTAATCAACAAAAGTACTTGCTTAATAATGTTGATCTTAAGGTCACATTAAATTTGGAGAAACCAGAATTTTATATTTTAGAAAGTGGGGATAAAAATGAATCTTATCTAAGAATACATGAAGCTAATTTATATATAAATCATCTTACTATCAATAGTAGTATATTAATGGCACATCATAATATATTACAAAGCAAAAATGCAATTTACCCATATAAGAAAGTAGAAATTAAGACCTTCACTATACATCCAGGAAACCATTCATTATTTCTAGATAATGTTATACTTGGACAATTACCAAATTTCTTAATTTTTGGAATGGTGTCGAACAAAGCCAAATACTCTTCCAGTGTTTTTTGATGTTCAACAAAAATTAAACCATCAAAATTTTGAAGAAATTTTTGAATTTTTATATGTAACATCTTTATTATAAAGCTTTCTTTTTACAATTAGTTAGTTTTTAAAAACAATGATACTTATATACTAATCAACAAATTTTTTTTGTTAAGAATTTCTTGGAATTTTACTATTTTCCCAACTGAAATATGGTTGAGAATTTGGGATGAAAAACTCTCCCACTTCGTCTTCTCCAGCGGAGTTTTCGCTGACTACCTCTTCCAATTCCAAAACATGTAAACCATTATTTAACTTCCTCCTTAAAGTAAACTGTTCATTATTAACTCCATCTATTACTTTATCTTCCAAATTATTATATCGTTTGGGAAGATATAACATTCCCTCTTCAAGCTCTGCTATCAACACATTTCCATATTTATTCTTATGGCGGAACATACTTAATACCTTATATGGCTTTGACGGTAAATCCTTTGCCGGTAGATATGGTCTTGTTTTTAATTTATTGAAAGCCGCAACATTTGTAAATTTATTTGATTCCATTTTTGTTCCGCCTTTTAAGAAGTTTATTAACTGATTGAAATAATTTTACTTCAGACAATTATATTTATATCTAATCTAATTTATCTCCAAAGAAGAGTAATTTGGGTATATCTCTTAACATTTCAAATTGAGAAAATATTATAAATACACAAATATTGAGCCATAAACAAATTTTAAACATATTCTAGATATGAAAAATGTTTAGTGTGAATAAAAAATACTCCCCTTAATTTGTTATTAGAATATTTAAAATTAATCATGACCATACTTAACAACATAAAATATATCTTCATTAATGTCAAAGAACCTTACACAAAGTTATTTTTTCCATATAAACAAAACAATTCTCAAGTTTATTTTCCACTTTACAAAAACAAAAATAACCCTATAAAAATATGTAGATGAATAAACCAAAAATACTCAAACGCTATTTATACAAGCCATCTGTTCTTAATTTCATCACAATTTTTTAATATTTTCTGAAAGTCTGCACTTTGTCGGTTAATTCTACAAATAACTATTCGAGGTTAAAAGTTGATCGGTTCATAACGGATTAGTGGCAAATTATTCGATTAACTGAATAGACTAAGTAATGCATGAAAAGTATTGAAATATTTATTTAGAAACATAATGTAGATCAAATTATTTCACAAAGGGTTCTTTCGCCCATTTGTATGAAGAAATTGCATTTTTGTCATAATATTATAAAATATTTTCAATTCAACTTTATGTAACTCTTCATCTCCTGTGTGGGAATGGTTTTTTGTCGTAAACTCCAAAATTAATATTTGTATTTTTTCATTTGTTTATGAAAAATTTTACTTAAAACTAGGTTTTCAGAATTTCTATCGTCAAAAGCTTAAATATTTATAAAGTTATAATACTACTAACGTATAAGCCTGCCAATTCTAGAAAAAATATTATAATATTTATAATAACAAAAAAAATCGAAAATCTTGTAAAAAATATATGAACAACATTTTGGCACTTTTCCTCTGCCTAATCGAAATTAAAACATTTGAAGCCGTTATAATTTGCTGGGATAATAATGATTAAGTATTAAACTAGAAAACTTTTTAAAACGAAAATATTCATCTGCGAAAATGTGATCGAAATAGAGTTTCTGAAAGGATTTGGAGAGCAAACAATAAGTATAGCAAATTTTAACTTCTTAAAACTAAACCGATTTTAAAAAAATATTACATAAAATAGAAATTTCAAAATTTCCCTGATAGAAATTTAAAAATCTGGCTCTGTTAGGATTTGTGGGATGAACAGTTTTATAAGTAAGCCGAATTTTAACTTTCTGCGTCATCTGGGAGCTTCGGAAAACTCTGGAAAGAGAAAACATGCTTAGGAAATTATCCAACATCCAAAGTAAATAAGATCATGAACTTGTGATTCAGAAGCAGAGCAAATTCGGATCACTTCCAATAAAATTAACATAGATGTTCTCTTTTTTGATACTTATTTACTGAGAAGGAAGTAAACGATTTCATGCAAAGTTGCAATAAACATACAAATTCTTTTTATCGGCACAAGGAAGTTAGTTTTAATTTTTTATTAAAAAAAAATTACGCATTTAGTTTTAGTAATAAGTATTTGCAAAAATAACAATCGAAAATCAACGCTCTATAGCATGTTATGTAGAACAATTAATTTATTTGAATCTCTCTTTTCTAATATCTTTGGATTCTGTTTGTATTACTTTTTAAGCACAAACGAAAGACGTATATTTATTGATACTTTTGATGCGATGAAAAAGGACTTTCATAAAAATAAATTTTATTTATTTTTGCTAGGATAAAAAGACATTTAAGAAAAGGTGTAGTTAACACAAATTTCTCATAAGAATAAAAAAATTGCTAATATATATCAACAGAAAACAAAATTTCAGTTATTCGACACAAATTATTCGGTTTATTCGTTTTTCGTAAATAGTCAATTTTAAATTATTCGAACAAAATTAATCGGATAACCGAATTACGGTTAATCGATTGTATACCATTGTGTGTATAATATATATTTATTTACTTTGTGCTTAAAAAATCAGTATTCGAAATCAGTACGCGAAATATACGTGTGAATTGGTATTGTTTCAACAACAAATGAATCTATGAATAATAGTCATGCAGAGAATGTTAATTTATATGCAAACACCTGGATGACACAAACTGTAATCAGAGAACTGAAGCAACTTTTATACGTGTGGAAATTTGGAAGTCTGTTTTCTATTTTTCTCAGTAATTTATAAAGTTTATAATAATTAATATACAATACGAGTATTATGTAAATATATTTTCTTATTTTCTATAGCATCTATAAATATTTTTAGTTAAATCAACAGCCACGGTCATCATCATCCATGCCATCAGATTGAGGATGCAGTGGCGTTGTTCTGGTTTTTCTTATTCCGTATAAATCGCACATTTCAAGGAAGAGCAGTTTTAGATTATGGAAAACTGTACGAAAAATATTTCAAAGTCCTCAGAAAATTTAAACAAAACGGTGTTCTAAAAAGAAGACCATATATGAACAAACCTGCTACGAGTGACAACAAACCATTTTTAAATTCAGATAAACATTATTTTATAAACTTTATATACATATTCGTTTTCTTTCCACATTTTTTATACGTTGCTGCTAGGGTATCCAATTATTCGGGTTTTATTAATTGGATAATTCGACAAATAATTATATGAGGTTAAAAGTTAATCGGTTAACAACCGATTATTTTTAAATTATTCGATTAACCGAATAGTTTGAATAGTACATGTAAAACATTTAAATTATAGTATTTAATCTATTGAAAGAGTTATTTAGAAATATAATCAAATCAAAATGTTTCACTAAGGGTTCATCTTATTAGTCCTTTCGCTCATTTGTATGAAAAATTGCATTTTATGACTTAATGCTTAGGTTATAAAATCGATTAATCGTCATTCGGTTATCCGATTAATTTTTGTCTATTAAATTGTCTATTTTCGAATAACGAATAAAACGAATAATTTGTGTCGAATAACCGATTAACTAAAATTTTTCTTTGGTTATAAATTTAGAACATTTTTTGTTTTAAATATAAATTTATGCCAACTACATCTTTTTCTAAAATGTCTTATATCCAACTAAAAATAAATAATTTTTTTATTTTTCCAAAAGTTCCAAAGTATCAATAAGTTTTCATGTGTTTAAGAAGTAATGCAAACAGCATCAAAAAATGTTATTAAAAAGAGATTCAAATGAATTTTTCTGTTGTTATTTTTGCAAATACTTGTTATTAAAACTAACTGTTTTAAACTAACGAAAAATAATTTTATGCAAAATTTTTTGATTAAAAAATATGTTGGTTAAAACCAATTGAATAAGTATTAAAAAAATCATTGAAAATGATCCATATTCGCACTACTTCTGAACCACAAGTTTAGTATCTTATTGACTTATTTGAATGTCTTCTTTTGCTGGGATAGAATGTTTAATAAAATGCAACATGAAACTTCATTATAACTTCATAAATATTTAAACTTGTGGCAATACAAATTCTGAAAACATAGTTTTGAATAAAGTAATTCAAAGTTACAAAAAATAAAAATTAACAACAAATTTTTAAATTTTGTTTTAAATGTAAGTTAGTCGAGTCGGTTTTGCGCTCGTGTTATAAAAACAGGCAGTTCTGTACCGAAGACAATTTTTTCAGGTGTTCGAGAGGTTGAGTGATGAACAGCTGATCGTTATGCAAATAGAAATTTCGGTATGTGTTCATCCCAGTCCTTCTGATGTGCACTGACTACTTTTCTGAAATATTCCTCCAGAGTGCGATTGAATCTTTCAACCATGCCATCAGATTGAGGGTGCAGTGGCGTTGTTCTGGTTTTTCTTCTTCCGTATAAATCGCACATTTTCTTGAATACGGTAGATTCAAAATTTCTACGTTGTTTTAACTTTTCTAAGGTTTTTGACACACCAAGGCGACCACCACTGGGACCGTCATAGAACTCTTTCATTACTTCGTTTATTTTAGAGGATGGTACTACAATTAGATTTGTAACTGTTTTACTGTGTCAGCACTTTCCCATATGCGGTATAAGCAGTCATTTAACAACTGTAGACTATTCCACAGGGCCCAATGTGATTTCATCAGTGGACTTTCGGTGGATATTTCTTTGCGGGCTGGCCTTCTACCTTCTTCTTTTGCCTATGTTATTTTTGCCAGTATGAAGTCATTTCTTTGCCCTACAGACCAATCTTCACTGGACTCTATATGCATTAGTCGAACATAGATGACACATTCCTTTTCCTCGGCTTTTTTACAATGCTTACATTCCATGTTGCAGGGCCGCTTGACAGCGCGTCCGCATTGCCGTATTTCAAACCCTTCCGGTGCTCGATGCTAAAATCATAGCTCTGAAGCCGCTCTATACAACGAGCCAGTTGTTCTTCAGGTTATTTAAATTGCAGCAACCACTTGAGAGCAGAATGATCGGTTCTCAGTCGGAAGTGTTGACCATACAGATACTTGTGGTAATGTTTCACATACTCTAATACTGCCAAAAGTTCTGGTAGCGTTACGCAGTAGTTTCTTTCATGCTTCGAAAGCGTTAGACTGAAGTATCCAATGACTCTTTCAGTGCCATCGAGCACTTGTGAAAGCACACCACCTATTCCGTATCCACTCGCATCGCTATCTACCACAAACAGGTATAGGACATGACAAAACTGGTGCCGTACATAATAGATCCTTGAGCTTCTGGAATGCTAGTTCTTGTGCTTCACTCCATTGTAATGATTGTGATTTTTTGGTCAGCTCATGTAAGCTTGCGGCTACATTGTCGAAATTAGGCGCAAATCGTCTGTAGTATGTACAAAGGCCAAGAAAACTACGCAATTCGTGGAGATTTATAGGACGTGGCCATTCCTTTACAGTAATTATCTTGTCTTCATCTGTTGATATTCCTTTTGCTGTTACCCGATGTCCCAAGTATTTGACTTCTTTCTGGAACAATGCACACTTCTTTACACTGAGTTTGAGTCCAGCCGCTGATATTCGTTTAAGGACTTCTCCGAGGTTTTTCAGATGTTCATCAAAACTCTTGTCCATGACAATTATGTCCTTTCAATACATATTCCTTTAAACGCTCGAATGTGGCTGGAGCATTGCAGAGTCCAAATGGCATCACATTAAATTGCCGTAACTCATCACTCGCGCTAAAGGCGGTTTTTTCCTTGTCTTTGTCTAAAATTTCTACCTGCCAATAACCACTTTGCAAGTCCAATGTGGAGAACCATTGTGTTCCAGCTAGTGTATCCAGGGTGTCGTCAATTCTTGGTAGCTGGTAGCTGTCTTTCTTGGTAACGTCATTCAGTTTTCTATAATCGATGCAAAATCTAGTGCTGCCGCCTTTCTTCTTAACTAAAACAACAGGCGAGCTCCAAGGACTTGAAGATGGTTCGATTACACCGTTCCGCTCCATTTCGTTGCCCAACTCCTTCACTTCACTTCATTTTGCTAGGGGAACACTTCCGAGCGGCTGCTTTATTGGTCTCGATTCACCATTATTTATTTGATGTTTTACAATTGCCTTTCTACCATAACTTTTTAAAGCGAAGACGAAGGTATGTTTCTTCAGAATCTGTTTGGTCTTATTTCTATTTGGCGGCGCTAATCCTTCTACCTATTTTCCCACATATTCCGCTAGTAGCTCGTGTTCTTTGGTGGATTTATTGGCAGGTTCCGGGTTTTTCTCGCAATTGATTACTGTCTCTGCTGAGGTGCATTGACCTATTTCGGAATTTGGCTTACGACTTTTTCATAGCTGGACAGGTTAAACACACAGGAACTATTTTGTTGTTGCAGGGTTTAACAAGGGCTTTTGCTGTTACAAGATCATTTGTTATTTCTTCTGGTTCTACCACCCACAAACTGTTGTCCTCATAATCTCCCTCCATACGGGGCCATACTAAAGTTTCTGACGTGGTGGTAGCTTCTGATGTTCGACGGTAACTAGCTTTCTTACTTAAGTCCTATTTTCATATCCGACTTCAAGGGGTATCCCCACATTTCGCCAAATCATAACTTTTTGTCCCATATCCAAAGTAATGCCGTGACTAATCATGAAATCAGCACCAATGACAGCTTCGTCCACAATATCGGCAACAATAAATACATTATTGACGCTAACGTTAGCAATGGTTAATTTCACATTTACTTTACCATAGACCGTGGCCAGCTCCCCAGTAGCTGTGCGCAGACTTACTCCACATAATGGTTCAAAACCTTTTTTAATTCGCCTCCAAAACCTTTTTTAATTCGTCGACTATATTTTTCTCATTATCGGGAACATTGTATGTCTAGGCAGCTCTACAAGTCGGACAGCTTTTTATCAACAAATTTGGTTTGTATATCTAGGCAGCTCTCTAAGCCGGACACCTTTTTATCAATGCCATCCACTATGCCGTTTATAACTTCCGAAATTTGCTGAAGTTTCACGTCTGTCGCTCTAGAAGTTTCTTGAAATTTCAATTCTATTATTGTATTTTCTTCTTTAACTTCAGCAAGAAGTTTCTCGTAATGACCCTGGTAGTTTCTTGAACTTGAACTTCATCGAGAAGTTTTTCGTTATTTACTTGAAATTTCATTTTCGTTATTTTATTTTCTTATTTAAGTTCTTTAAGTTGCTTCATCATAGCAGCAAACATTGTGGATAAATCCATGCTACTTGTTGTTGCACGGGTAGAGACTTCCATTTCTTCTTTACACTCGAATTCGTAAGTTCCGATGTCAATATAACGCCTCTTGAATTCATCTATCAGCCTCTTTGTAATTCCGCTTTATTACCAGCTGTATGTAACTCCAACTTATTCAATTCTCTCTTGAGTTGCTCCACTTTTAGCTCTTCAAACTTCATGACTGCTGGTTATTTTGCAATCCCACTTCTGACACCAATTGTTACGTTTTTACCTTTTAAAAACGGTGGTTCATTTCCTTTAAATAACCCATATACTTTGATTGCAAATAAAAGCAGTTTAGTAGTTTAAAAGTTGTAACGACTCTTTATTTTATTTAAAAATGTACAACAATAACAGTTTAAATAGTCACTTGTGTTTTATTATACACACACACATACTTAAATTACACACTTAAATAATGTACCCGATTATACAGCCAAGGCAGTTAATTTGTCTTTACATAACGATGCTTCCAATTAGACTGACTCAATGGTGTTCTCACGGCCAATTTATATACACTGCACTGCCATGCTTCTCGAAAGCTCTATCTTTTTCTACAATGTTCTCAACGGACAAACTAGAGCTTTCATGTTAATGTTAGCAGCTAAACATTTAGTGTTGCCATACTTACAAACAATGGCGTAAGCTTTTCATTCAATGTTGTATGTTTACAACTATGTTAAGCATTTCTACAGATATGTTAACTGCTGTTAATATAAACAGAAAGGTCTAGAAGCATTAAGAAGGGTTGAGAAGCATTATTTATTATTAAAACAGCCGTTAAAACCGTTATATTTGAATTCAATTAGAAATTCGTAACAATATTATTATTTATTATATACAGAATTTATTATTTTTTAAATACTTCTACTGTTCAAATATTCAGATGGTCGTTTATTCATAGCGTAGAGTAGTGTTTTAATCATATAATCATTTTTAAATAAAACCTCCGTTACGTAGGTTTTTTTATACGTTTAAACTAAGTTTAATTGATATATTCCATTTTATAGTGTTTTATACCAATTATTTATATATATTTAATTTATTTTTACTTTTTATAAGAACTGGCGTTTTTGTTATGCATATATTAATTTAAATATACTTATTTCTTTTACAAAAATAATTTCTTATTACATATATATATCATTTAATTATTTCTAATATTAATGTTTTTTATACCATAAATGTTAATACAGTCTTTAATATTTCTTATTTGTTTCATTTTTAAGGATAGTAAATAATCGTTTATATATTAATGTGTTATTCACTGAAACAATTTATAATTCAATTTATTTTCATTCATTCATTTTAAAATTGACAAAATTTTGTAAATGGAATAAAATTCAATAGTTACAATGAATAAAAATTCTTCAATTTGAAAAAAAATTAGTTAATTTGAATAAATTGTTTATTCAATTCAACTAAAATTTAGTAGAATTAAATAAAATATTGTAGTTAAATTGAATAAACATTGTTCATTATTGAAGAAAAAATTTTGTTAATTTGAATAATATTTTATTCAACTTGACTAAAATTTGTCAAATTAACTACCTTTTGATTAACTAATACAATTAGTCATATTGACGATTTTTCGTCAATTTAACTAATTTACGAAAAATCAACTAAAATTTCTGTTGAGTTGGCTGATGATTTTGTTGGTTGATTAATTTAACCTACTTTTCTTCAATTATGTATCCCTTCCCTGCCAACATTTTTTTATCCAAATTTGAAGTAAAGAGTAATCTCAAGTTGTTTTTAACAGTTGAATATGATATCATTTTCTTATCCAAGAAGAGTCATCGTGCGGGAAGAAGTGTGCAGCAATTCTAATACTTTTTTTTATGTATCAAATTGGAGTAATTTTGAGGAACAGAAAATGTGGCTATTTCTGTAGAAATTCAAACTTAATACATTACTATCCAAACTTTCACTAAATAATATAAATATTTATTTTAAAATAGTAAAAAAAAGATATTATTTTCCTATCGAAAAAAGGTCATCATTCGGGAAAAATGTACCGCAGTTCTGATACTTTTTCAATGACACTATTAAGTGCTTTATTTGTGTGACGAATTAGAGTCATTTAGGGTTATTCAAAATCGGTTTTAGTTGTGCTTACGAAAATCTGACTTTTAATATTCAATTTAAGAGATGAATTTTTAAAAATAAAATTACACCAAATTGCTAATAAAAAATAATTATTGAAATCAGGCGCGAATACACGGGGGTAGGTGGTATAAGAAACTTAACACAATTTGTGTAATTTTCCGAAAATATTTTATTATGCCATCTGAAAGCTTTATTGATCGCATATTTTAAATTTTAATTCATTTTAAAATATCTGGATTAGTTTGAATTATTGTAAGGCTTAATATGTAATTTTATATGACTTTCATACAAAAAATTCATTTATGATCGTTAAACCCCTATTCCGGGAGGACATTTGTATGGGGGCTAGGTGAAATAATTGACCGATCATAACCAATCTCAATAGACTTAGACTAATTGTCTTCAAAATTGCGACCTGTACTTTGTGCACAAGGTTTATATGGACAGCCACCCAGCCGTCCAGCCAGCCAGATGGACGGACATCGTTAGTTTGAACAGAAAAAATAATAGTATTAAGATGATTTGAAGCAAAGACTCTATATTAATATTCATGTCTATATTAATCTATATTAATATTCATGTCATTTATGAATGTAAACAAAATTTTAAAATTCAATAAGTTAAAAATAATTTTATAATAAACATTTTAAAATGGATTCAATTGCGTTTTTTCTTAATGAAGACCATGGAAATCTAAGAAGCGTTATTAAAAGCTTAAGATATAACACAATGGACATATTTTCAATGAGTGATAATAGGTATGTTTATAAAATATTTATATACTGTTATTCTAATCCCAAAATAAGTTTTAGGAAAATTTTTAGGATAAACAAAGAGGCATTTAAATATATTTTGTCAGAAATAGAAGACGAAATCCAACCACAAACAAGATTAGGATGTTTGCGCCCTATAGACAAGCTGGCAGCAACCTTGCGTTTTTTTGCAGAAGGAAATTACCAGCATGGAGTTGACAAGGACTGGCATCTTAATATTTCCCAATCAACATTTTCAAAAATTCTGTATGAATTATTGGTCGCATTCGAATCTAAATTATGTCCCAAATGGATATGTCTTATAATGGACGAACAGACAAAACAAGATGCACGAGAGTACTTTTTTCGAAAATCTTCGATACCGGGTGTAACAATGGCGGTTGATGGAACGCATGTTAAAATTTTTACTCCAACAAATGATCGACATTTATATTATAATAGAAAAGGTTGTCACAGCTTAAACGTGATGCTGGTAAATATTTCTTGTTTTTTTAAATTGTGCACTAAAATTTTAATTTTCTCTTTAAGGGGTGTGATCATTTGAATAGAATATGCTTCGTAAATGCGACTTTTCCCGGTAGTTGTCATGATTCACATATTTGGAAACTTTAGAACGTAAAAAGATATTTTGAAAACAAATATCATCATGGTGACAATTTACGCATTTTGGGAGACGCTGGCTATCCCCTAGAGCCGTGGCTTTTAACGCCATATAGGTCACCAATTGTCGGAAGTCGAGAATCAAAATTTAATATAGCGCATTCCAAAGGTAGAAATATAGTAGAGAGGACAATAGGAATTTTAAAAAACAGTTTCAGATGCCTTACATGTGAAAGAGGCCTTCATTACACCCCTGAAAAGGCAGCACGCATAATAAATGTATGCTGTGCTTTACACAACATAAGAATCCACTTTTCTCGACCTCATGACCATTTAGATGATCTTGGAGTATTTTCAGTTAACTCTTCTAATGAAGCAATTTTATTAAGAAATGATATTTTAAACATATTTAAAAAAAAAATTATTTGTAATATGTTACACTCCAAGTGTATTAGATTTGTCTAATTTTATAGCAACGTTTAATGTAAAAAAAATGTATAACAATTTAAAATCAAATTAATTTAACTTAAATAACACAAAGAATTCATTTTTATTAAAATAAAACTATTTATTTATTTATGAACTTGAGATCAAAATAAAATTAAAGGTACATATTTATTTTTTTCTGTGGCATGGAATTTCTAAGTCAATTCATATACATGTTTTTATGAAGTACTAATCCTATAAATCACTTTTTTAATTGACTCTGGCTCTCGTGATAAATCGCTATTTGTAAAATTAAGGATGTTGCACTTTATTTTCAAGGAAATCTCGAAAACGACTGGTCTGATTTTGTTCTTTTTTTGAAGTTTTCGATATTTCATTGAACAAAATCAGACAAGTCGTTTTCAAGATTTGCATCAAAATATGGTGCAACCTTGTTGATTTTACAAATTGCGATTTATCGCGATTGCCACAGTCAATTAAAAAAAGTGATTTATAGGATTAATACTTCATAACATGTATCCGCAGATTCAGTTTTATTCAGTCCTTTTTTAGCAACTTAATCCCATCTGCAATTTCTTTTAAATAACCAATTTCTTCTTTTTTTAGGGCCATGTAATTTTCATAAAATGATTTTTGCAAGTCTATTTGTTGCATCAAAAGACTTGGCTGTTCAAGTTTTCTTTTTTTTTTTTGTGGAGGAACAAGGTTTCAATTCGAAACTAGCATCATTGTCATCTTTGCTGCCAATTTCAACCACATTTTCATCATTCGATGCACCCACTACGGTTTCCATTGGCTCATCAATACCAAATGTTTTTACATTTTGAATGCCATAGACTGAAGTTTTATAATTTAAAAGTTGAGATACAGCCTCCTCCAAATCGTTTAATGGCACAGTTTTATTAGGACATCCACCTGTAGCCTCCATTTGTTGCCTATTTGTCACCATTTTCTTTTTTGTGTTGGCTTTAAAATCTCTCCACACCTGAAATTTTGTTTAAAATTTTTAAACATTCTTAATAAAGTGTGTCATTCTAATTATTTACCTTTTTCCATGCTGGAACGTCTCTTATGGGAACACTTATACAATTTAGCTTTTGGTTTAATTCCTCCCATAGCTTACTCTGCTCTTCTGGCCTTTGTTGGCTGTCTCCTCTTCCAATGTCAGGATGTGCCATCATGAAATCAGTCATAACCCTGAATTGTTGTGGTGTTGTTTGTTTTCTAGACCTTCAATATAAAATTATGTTTTATTATATTCATAGGTTTTATTTTATTAATACTTACATTACAAAATTATTTATTTTTTATGTTTATTCTTTAATTCAATATAAATTTATTATTAACGCGGCAAAATTGGCGCCGAACAAAAATGACATGTAAATGTAGTGAAAAAGTATTTTAGAATACATAAGAAGTGAATGAAAACATATGTTTTCTGTTTGCACATCTCTAATACATATATTTGTTTTACAAATACTTCTCTAACGTATTATAGAATAGAAAAAAGTGAACGAGGCGCGTATTTGTAGTGAAGATGACTTCCCGAATAGACATGATTATATTTTTATATATGTATATATTTTTGTGTAAATATAAAATCTTTGCTTGACGGTAATTTTGGTATGCATATTTTGATGCTTCATTTATATAAAGCGAATAAACCGTTCTCGAGTAATGGTGTAATATACTAGTGTAACCACCTTATAGATATGAATATAAGACATATCCATATCAACACATTGTAATTTAACACAATTTTGCACTTTTGTAAGCATATTTATTTTTTGCTTGATCTAGTTTTTTCTTTCTAATTTTATTATATGGCAACATTATTTATGTCGCTAAAAAGTACCGTAATTAAATTACCACTGCTCCTCTCTTTTAACAGTTCTCATATCATTTGTACTCATTCATACTACTGTATTGTATTTCATCATTAAGATTACATTTTTGCGATTTTTTTAAGAATTTACATTTTTTTTGTTGAATTTCACAAAAACGTCTTTTAAAGTGTCACAAGAACAAGACACAAAATACTTTTGATTTTTAGCTAAACGATCTAACAGGAACATTGACACACAGAAAATAAAATAAATAATGAAGAAACCATGAATCAACAAAAAATATCAATCTACAAAAATAATAAACAGGTTAGTAGGATGGTGTCTAGAGTCTGATGCTTTTTAGCAACACACAAAACACAAGTAATAATGTTATATTCGGCTTGACCGAATCTGTTATACCCATCATCTTCAACTTTCTGTGTCATCCTAATTTATAATTTCACCTTATATAGGATGTGGGCATTAAAGTAGGCGTATCATGCCCATTTTTGGTTTCCTTGTTTACATCGATCCTTTAACTATCTGTACAAAATTTTGTTGTTATACATGATTTGGTTTAAGATATATCAGCAAATAAGTATGAACTGGAGTTACAAGGAACACCCTGTGTTTCTAGTATTTTGTCCATAACTTTTTTATTTATGAACCGATTTTGCCCATTTTCAATACAAAACAAATCTCAAATAAGACAAATATTTGAGCCAAATTTCGTCCCTCTAGGTGGTCCGCACCGAGCCACATCCTATTTTCAACAGACAGAAAAACGAAGGGACATAGCTAGATGGACTCAGAATACCTTAAATGATTTTTTTGATATGTTACACACGAAATGACAAACTCAATATATCACCTATTTTTATTTGATGGTGGGTATAAAAATTCACAAAAAATTGCTTAGTTTACGGTTTATTATCCTTCTAATTTTGTGATGAGACTTGAAAATTCTTTGAACTGTTGTATTTTTATCTCGTCACTCAAATACGCAGTGGATAGCAAAATATATACCAATTATTTAATAAATTGTTTACAAATGTTTAACTGGCCAAAATGAAACATATATTTAATTCAATAAAAAAAATAATCAAATATGATAAAGTGCTCACATACATATTTGTTGAATACAAAATTTATTTGATTTTGATGAGGATTGGTCAATAATAAAGATAAATATTTTGTAAAATAGTTATTTATTAAAAATATGTGAATCTAAATTTGTTTACTTTCTAGTTTATTGCATATGATTTTTCTTTACCAATGAGCATTTTAAAAAATAATTGCATTTATTTATTCTGAAAAATTGTTAAAACACATATTACACTTTTCATCAGTCATGCATTCATCAACGATGCATTGCTTTTTTATGATGAAATTTTAAACACACTTTGAAACATATTTTATAAGAATTTTTTTGTGATTTAAATAATATGAAAGATATTCCAAACTATGAGCACATGGTGAAAATATAAATGATCCTGGTTATAATGTTGCTTTAAAATATTTGTATTTCACTGTAAACTTTATGAACATGTTTGAATCTACATTGGAACATGGAAGAATTATGCTTGTAGTATTAGTCTGTAGCTTCATATCATGACTCACTGTTGTCCTAAGAAAGGAATTTAACATGATTTCCAACTGGGTTTTATTTGATCACTGATATTCCGCAACATAAGAAATTTTTGAACTTTAACGGTGCACTAGTACAATCATACATACATACATACATACATACATACATACATATGTATACCGTCTAAATATCAGTGCAGAAAAAATAGCAAATTTCACAAGAACTTGAAATATATATATATATATATATATATATATATATATATATATATATAACAAGAATACCGAAATTTTAATGCATATTGTGATGTTTTAAACATATAAATATACATTAAAGGAATTTCCGTTTTAACCAACAATTTTAACGCAACGGAAATTACTTTAAAATTGAAAGTGAATAACAATTAAGGATTCTAATATCCATTTTATTCCAAGAAGATATGGATATTAGGACATGAAGTAAAAAAAAAATAATTCGATTTTATATGTATTTATGTTTAAATGGTCAATAAATGTTGGTTTTCTTAGAAAATCACATTGCTAGAGTTTGTTTGTTTAAATATTTAAAATAGAATAGTTGTTACGATTTAACTAGACATCTTAAAATTGTTTTAAAATATTTCATATATGTATCATACAACAAGCAACTAGTCCATTCTAACACTAAATTGCTTTTTTTTAACTTGCATTTAACTCACTACTACGTTAGCAGACTTGCGGGTGTCCTATATAGACTAAATATAAACTTGGTAGCTTTTTTTTTTTGGGTTGAAAAAAACTATTTAAATGTTCTTCTTACATTCAATGGTCTAGGGCAGAAGTTCCCACCTCTGCATGCTTCACGGACCCTTTTAGAGATTTTTGTTTTTTCGCGAACCCCTTGCCACATTTTGATTTTTAGTTTAGTAGAAATGGAAAACAGTAAAAACTCAAAAGGTATTTATTTTAAATAAAAAGTGATCTAAATTTGGATTTTATGAACTGCAGGGCAGAAAAACCAGTTTCTCACAAATATGTATTCATAGTTGCCAAATATATTTCGTGAAAATCGTGAAATCGACTATTTGAAATCGTCAAAAAATTGTCAAGATCAAAAATTGGGTTTTGTTTATATGTTAATGAACATTTTTTATTCTTTTTTGATGAAAATTGGATTTTCAAATTGAAAAGAAATTGATAAAAATTACATTTATTTTATATTGTCGACCTATTATGAGAGACAAGTAGTATGTATTTAGTATGATGATATAGCTTAAAATTATGAATATGCAATTTTGTGTGACTTTTAAACAAAACATAAACCTTGCCTCTTAAAAAGTTAAAAAAAAAAAACACATAGGCCCTTTTGTAAACTGATCTATGATATACGAAATTCAATTTTAAACGAATTCATCAAAAATGTTTTTAGATACTTAATACTGCTATTTAAGTATTTTTAATGCTTTGATTATGAAATTAAAGTTTTCATTAAAATTGCAAAAGTGTTTTGGCCTTTTGAAACATTTCCTATAAGTGAACCATTTACATTAACAAATCTAAGAAGATTTTTATTTAAATTGTAAATATTTTTGTACCAACTAATTTATTTTTAAAGAAAAATATATAAAAAATGGTGAAAATAGATCTTAATCTCCTTTTATAAAAAATCATCAAATTTGAGACAAAAATCGTCAAATCGTCAGCAGCTCATTTTTGGAACCAAAAATCATCAAAATGACGATAAAACGTCAAACACAAAAATTTTACGAATTTTGAATTTTGACCGTAACTCTCCCCAGCATGGAAAGGTGTTTGGATTATTCTGGTGAAACAAAAACGTATATTTCAGTAATTATAGTTCAAATTTAATTAAAAATTGCAATTCATTTACACTTTTTTCAAAAAATTAAAAATTTGCACACTCCTTACACAAGTGGTCCTAAACACATTAATGGTCTGGGAAATTCCTAATAACTTAAACATTTTTCAACCAATTTTTTCTTTTAATGTCTTGTTTGATAGATAATTATGTGCAGATTACGATTTTCTAATAGGGTACTTAATAGCTAAATTTTTTTTCAGGTCTGATGCGACATGGGTTAAAGAATCCTATTTCACTAATACTTCACACAATATATTTTTGCAACCCAATAAATTATTCTAGGGGGAGTTACGGTCAAAATTTAAAAGTCGTTAAATTTTAGTGCAGTCTAATGTAGATAAAACTGTAGCAAAAGTTTCAATGCTTCATTCTCAACCGACTTGTAAACTTTGTAATATTTTAACCAAAAATAATTAACCAATATAGATTTAAAGTCAGCTTTGGCACACGAATTATTTTTTAGTTCTACTGCTTATTCTGAAAAAATATCGGGTATGTCATCAATAGCAATGTTGAATTGATTACGAAGTAAACTGGTTTGGCAAGAATTGGTTTTAAGCTCCGGATAATATCGGAAAAATTCATCGCGAAGTGAATCCAAGTATGTTCTTTTTACATATGTTCTTTTTGAACATCAGATGAATCTGATAGGGGATTAAAGACATCTTTTCCATAAAGAAATTTTGCACATAAAAACGTTTTTAATCAAATTCATTTAATATATTTTTTTGTCTGCCTTGTAGTTTAATGTTAACGTCTCGAAAAACTTAGAAATATAAGCAAAGCAATATATAACAATAGTTTTCTGTAAATTTTTTATAAAGATCTTAATTTTTGTATAAAAGGAAAATGTCTACTTCTGTCTTTAATTCGTATAATCTCTTCAGTAGTAATTTCTTATGTTTGAAATTGAATTTCGTATATCATAGATCAGTTTTCTTTAACTTTTTAAGAGACAAGGTAACTAGCTCATGTTTTGTTTAAAGTCACACAAAATTGTATATTCATTTTATGCTATATCATCATACTTAATATATACTACTTGTCTTTCATAATAGGTCGACAATATAAAATATATGTAATTTTTATTAATTTCTTTTCAATTTGAAAATCCAATGTTCATCAAAAAAGAATAAAAAGTGTTCATTAACATATAAACAAAACACAATTTTTGATCTTGATAATTTTTTGACGATTTCAAATAGTCGATTTCACGAAATTTATTTGGTAACTATGATATACATATTTGTGAGAAAGTGGTTTTTCTGCCCTGTAGAATCGACACATATGGCTTTAAGAATACTATTTTAAAGACACTAGTTTTTAAACAAAGGTTTATTAAACAATAATTCTTCTTTTATTTCACTTTATATATTGAAGTAAAAGTTTACTTAAATTAGAAACATCAGTCGTTTCATTACACTGCATTATTGCATTATTTCATTATTGTTTTCAGAGTTATCTGACGGAAGGATCTCATGATTTATATAACAACGACAGCAAAACAAGGCTTTATTAAAAGTTCACCAATTGTTTGTGGTATCTTTGCTTTTGCTATTAGCATTGATATATTGTACGATTTTTATATTACAGATTTTTCCTCATCCAAATGATAGTCACCTGTAGAATCCAACTTTGACATAAATATAAAAGAATATGTCACGTACAATAATTCCATACACATTTTCAGTCTCTATCGCGGACCCCACGGAATGTTGCTACGGATCCCTAGGGGTCTGCAGACCCCCATTTTGGAAACCTTGGTCTAGGAAATGTATAATGTACATTTTCTAGACGATTTTACCTCCCAAAACTCCAAATTTCTAAAAATGTTGGGAGAGCGATATCTTCAGTACAATTTCTATAGGACATTGTGTTGGCATTAAGAACAATAAACTTTTTAAGTACTTATTTTAGTTTAAAAAAAAGTACCAAAAGGTAGAATAAACACATAGTACGATTTTCAAGAAGTACCAACGACATGTTTGATACATATATTTGTGATAAAGAAGGAATACTATTTAAAATTTATTTGTATGTCTTTTGGTGTAGAAGATACTTAGGGTACACTGAAGTACCAGTTTTTTACATCCTAAACTTTAAAAGTTTCAAAAACTATAAATTTACTTATAATATTTTTTAGTAGAGAAAAATGTGACTAATATAACTTGTGGATTCTCACCCACAGAACCATATTTCATGTTTCTAGATTAATTATTACAAAAAATTCAAAAAGTAATATTAGAGAAACGAAAAAGTACCACAAAATCCTCTCTTAAGGATTTTCATTCACTAGGATCATATATTTTCAATTTTATGTTTCTAGGCTCAATATTACAGAAAATTAAGAAGTACTATTAGAAGGAAAAGGTATAACAAGATCCTCACTTGTAGATTCTCACTAATTTAGGACCACATACATATATTCAAGTTCATGTTTCTAGGTTCAATATGAAGAGAGTTCAAACACTTCTAAGGAAGATTGTTGATTCTTACTCACTTAGGACCACATACATATATTTAACTTCATGTTTCTAGGCTTAATATTATAAAAAAAAATCAAAAAGTACCACTTCTTCGTTCAATATTATAAAAAATCTAAAGGAAGAAGGGTTAGAATGGATTCTCATTTAGTTACGACTATGTATCTTTAATTTCATGTATCTTCGTTCAATATAATTAAAAATTCAAAAAGTACCAACAGAAGAACAAAAAAGTACCATAAATTCTCTTAAGGATTCTCATTCACTTAGGACCATGTATATATAATTTCATGTTTTTTAAGTTCAATATTACAGAAAATTCCAAAAGTACCAATAGAAGAACATAAGAATATGTATATTTAATTTCATGTTTCTTCATTCAATATTATAAAAAATTCAAAAAGTGCTATTAGAAGATCAAAAAAGTACCACAAATACTCCTCTTATGGATTCTCATTAACTTAAGGCCATATATTTTAATTTTATGTTTTTAGGTTCAATATTATATAAAATTCAAAAAGTACCAATACAACAACAAAAAAATAAAACACGAAATCCCCCACATAGGACCATGTGTCTTTAATTTCATGTTTCTTGGTTCAATATTATAGAAAATTTAAGTAGTACCATTAGAAGAATGAAAACTTACCAAAAAGTCCCCCTTGTGAATTATTATCCACGTAGTACCATCGATCTTTAATTTCGTATTTCTAGGATAATTATTGAAAAAAATTCAAAAAGTATCGTCAGAAAAAAAAATATCACAAAGTCCCCCTTGTGTATTCTTATCCAGATAGGACGATGTATTTTTAATTTCATGCTTCTAAGTTAATTATTACAAAAAATTCAAAAAGTACCATTAGAAGAACGAAAAAGTATCACAAATTCCCCTCTTATGAATTCTCACTCAGATGCGATACAGAAGGTGTATCACTCAATTATTAATTTTCTCATTACAAACAGAAATATTTTTAATTTCGTGTCTTGCAAAACTCAAAATAACTTTGTCTTATTTTAAGTGTCGTTAATGAAGGTAATCCGCATATCTTTTTTTAATTCAATTTCAAAATTTCAGAGGAGGAAACGGTGGAGCATCTTTTATGCCACTGTCCCACTCTTGCCGAGATCAGGACTGCTAATTTTAGAAGTCCGTTTGTGCATGTATTATCATATCTCTTTGATATTGATATCAGATGGATCAATTCTTTCATACATGCGTCAGTTTGGTTCATTTCGAACGCTATTATGGACATGTGAGTTAGCAGCACATGATCCCTCAGGGTTTCACAACGGGTCCAAATTGGATTCCAGTGAGCTGTCTCTTATTGACTAGACAGCTGCCCCAAGATCCTAACCTACCCTTTTTATACCTCCTAAACATTCGAATTTCCAAAAAACCGTCTTAGGATCTATTTGGCAGGCGACCAACCTACGGTTCAAATTTCATCTCTCTAGCTTCAGGCGTTTGGGCTGTGGGGTGTCAATCATTCAGTCAGTCAGTAACGTTACTCTTTTATAATTAAATAAATTAAAGCATACATCCTCCAAAAATCTTTGGTCGCTCTGAGGAAATGAATTTTCCAAATTTCTAACACTAAATTGAATGGTAGGTATCATTTATCTGATAAAATATTTTTCTAATAATGTTCAACCCAACGATATAATTATCTCCAAATCGAAAATATTTGCTGCACATTTAATCTTTTAAGGCTTTACTGTTCAGTTTTTTGCGGTGATGTTGTTTACCTATTGTATAAATATATGTACCTATGTATTTTAAAAATTCAACTTTTAATTAATAGTTTAATAAAGAATGCTTAGTAAGAATAGTTTTTAACACAATTACTGTTAAATAAAACGTAATTTCAATTGGAACGTGACTTTTTACATTTTACTTAATACATTTTGTAATAAATAGATGAGAGAGCAAAAGTTTAAAATATTTCAGAAATGTTTGTTGTCTCGATTAGGATTTCTAGTTATAATAAATTTACTAAAAAAAAAAACAAGTAAAAAAAATTTATTTTGCATGTTTGTCAAAATGATTTTCTGGGACCAGGGGCCAGACGGATACATATAATAAGTATATATATAGTTGTGATTTTATTCCTTGTGGTGTTAACCAACTGTTGTATGTTATTTTGTTCCAAATTGTCATACATAGGAAAAGTTATTATAAATTTTGTTAAAACGGTTGTAAATATATGCGAGCAAAAAAAAATGCAACTTCAAAAAAACAAACAACAGAATTTTTTAAATTTTGATAAAAATTATGATTCAAAAATGCTGAAAACTACAATTTGATTGCATTACCGTCAATTACTACTAATATATATATATATATAAATTTAGGATTATTTTAGAAATAAAAGTCAACAATCGTTGATTTAATGATATTAATATGGTAACGGGAAACTCTTCTAACATACTACATATTATTTACTAAAATCATTATTAAGTAAACTAGCAACTTTACTTTTGGATTCATTAATGGAAATGAGATCCTATTACGACAACTTGAATTAATCTAAACGCATATATTTCGAATTTCGACTGATATATTTCGAATTTAGACTGTCTAGATAGACATATTACCTTAAATATTAATTTTCAATAGTAGAAAAGTGCAACAATGCAATAACCACGAAGGATGAAATTTTAATTATTTGACATAAGAAGAGTGTCAAAATAGGTATAATTCCTAATTGTCTTTCCCTGTGTTAAAATTTGTTCCAAAACCAAAATCAAGGGATATTTGAACATTATTGCGTTATTGGGCATTAAACAGTATCGTATCATTTCGAAAACACTATATTTAGCTGTTGATTCCATGACAATGACGATCGAAATTGGTTGCGGTCCAAAGCTCTTATACAATTATGAATTATCAAATTAAGCCAAACTATCATGAATATTTGTTCGCTTTTACATAGAGAATTTTTGTAAGATTTCAAACTAATAAAAAAAATAAAAAAATATGGAAATTTTTTCAAAATAGTTATGAATATGAATATAGTTATGAATATTTATATTATCTGTAGATTTCATTTATTTTAGTCTATATGATAGAAATGCAAATCATAGTACTTAACAATACCATAGTTTCCAAACTTTTTCAATAACGATTTTTATCAAAATTATAAAAATCATGTTGATTTGTTTAGAGTTGCACTTTTTTACTCGCTTAAATTTACAACTGCTTCTACTAAACGTTTAATAATTTTCCTTACGTACAAAAATATTCGAAAAAATTTTATACAACAAGAGTCTATGGCCACAAATATTAAAATCAAAACAGTATTGTTATATCGGGTTCCCCTGTAAGCAAAATATCTGCGAACAAAGGTCACATCACATAATGAAAAATTCCCATGCAAAATTTTACGGTGATTTTTCGACATTTTTGGGCTTTAATTCGTTTTTGATAAAGAATTTCTGAAGTTTTGCTTTTATATTTTCTAATTTTTGCCGAAAATTTAAATTATAAAAGTTTAAATGAGTTTATAAGGGTTTTTATCCAAACGGTGTGCGATCCGAAAAAATAAATGAAAATAAATGAAAAAATTAATGAAGAAAATAATGATTCTCAAATCCCCAAATACATATATATAAACGATGAACTGACATTTAATAACAGGCGTCTTCTATGGCTTGCAAAAATTAAAGCCAAAGAGGCGAATTGAAAATTTGTTTGGTTCGCAATGGGAATATATTTGCCCACAAAAACGATATCTCTATTTTTTTTTCACCATAAATAACACTGCAGATATTGAATCTATCAGCAACACAGTGTAAACTTGATTTGCATTATATACTTATTTTTTAATTCATTTTTTTCTTTTCTATTAAATAAAAATTAATAATATTATAAAACAAACATTAAATAATTTCAATGACATTAAAAAAGATTTTTTAAGATATCCCATATCACTAATATGTATGAACATTCGTTCACTTAGACTCAACTTCACAACCTTTCTCTCAACAATAAACAACATAATAAACAAAATAAAAATAATAATTTTAGTAGAAACAAATATAACCAATAATGAAAACACATTCTACAATATTAAAGGTTTCAATTCTGTCTTTCTCAATAGAGAGAATAGAAGTGGAGGGATTGCAGTTTATATTTCAGAAGATTTAAAGTTTAATCATATTGTTGTAACAGCTAACTCTTTAGAAATAATACAATTAGACATTAATATTAATAACAAAAGAACTACTCTCTTTTCTATTTAACGTCCCCCACTCACAAACATTCCATCGTTTATAAAAGAACTCGATATAATAATAAACAACATAAAAAAAAACAAGATATTATACTAGTAAGAGACGTGAACATTGATTTGTTAAGAGAGAGTATCACAATAACAACAACATACCTTAACATGGTTATGAGTAATGGCTTAAAATGTATGATAAACGAGAGCACTCGTGAAGATCCAAAGAGAAATACAAGCACGTGTATTGATCATCTTTTCATAAAAAATAATAAAACTACATCAAAAACAAAAAACATATGCTGCAATAATAACAACAATAATATCGGACCATTATTAGTTATTTTGTTGTTTTGATGAATAGGTAAACAATCAATGCAAGGAAAACCTTTTAAATCACGGGCCACAATTTTACAATTATAAAAAAAATAAACAAATTCGCGATACAAATTGGAATGCGTTTATACAACAAACATCCAATATAAATAATTTGTTTAATAATATACAAGAAAGATTTAATGAAATATATAAAAAATCAATTAGAAAAGAAAAAAAAATATAAAAAAAGATCATTAAATTCCTGGATTAGTGAAGATATTGTGAAAGCTTGTGAATTTCGGGATAAACTTTTAAAAAAATGACGTAATAATCGAAAAAACAATAGATATGAAAACGAATATAAAACTTTCAGAAATCAATTAAATAAAACAATTATTTATGAAAAAAATTAATATTATAAAAATAAATTTATTAAAAATAAATGAATTAATTGGTAAAAAATCTCTAAATATAGACGATTTTATAATGAAAAATTTTAAAAATGAAGATTTAACTAATATAACAAACAACTTTTCTTTAAATTTCAATGCAAATGTCAAAAAAATTATACACTGCTGTAACATACAGACAATACAAATTTCAAATAATCCAGTGACTAACACTATTTATATTGAATATACCAACGAAGAGGAAATTTATAATATTTTAAAAAATATAAACATTAGAAAAGGTGCCGGAGCTGACGGAATACGACCGAAAGATCTTAAAATAAATGCTATTTTTTTAACACCAATTCTTACAATATTAATAAATTCTAGTTTAGAACAAGCAATTGTGCCAAATCTGCTTAAAACATCAATATAAAAAATATGATATATATAAAAATGGAGATAAATTAAATTGGATGTTAATAATTATAGGCCAATAGCTATTTTGTCTGTCGTGGACAAAATCCTTGAGGAAATAATAGTCAGAAGACTAACAAGTTTTTTACAAAAATATAAAATCATCAAAGAAAATCAGTTTGGATTCCAAAAGGGTAATAACATTAACAAACAGGAAATTTTTCAACATACGTCAACGAATGCCTAAGTAAACATATGCATGTACTAGCTTTATTTATCGATTTCAGTAAAGCATTTGATACTCTATCGCATGAGAAATTGTTAGAAATACTAGAGAGAAACGGTATAAGAGGAAATTTACTACAATGGTTTAAAAGCTATTTAGATTGCAGAAACTTCTACGTAAAAATCAATAATAAATTAAGCAACAAAATGTCATATGGACCCATATTGTACATAATATATGCAATTGACATGCTCAACCTTCGCATATGCCGATGATACCGCCATAATTGTAGGTGACAACAATATAGCAAACGCAAGAGACATAATGCAACAGCAACTGGATATAGCAACCAAATGGAGCCACGACAATGGCCTTATCATCAGTGCAAATAAAACTAAACTTATGCATATTAAACCACCACACATCGCAGATTCAAATATAGAAATCAAATTTCACAACACAGATTGCATACACAGAAATATCTGCAATAATACACACGCTAATGACACTCGTTGTTCCATCATAGAAAAATTTAATTCTTTTTAGCACGTGTAAATGGAAAACACGCATTCAAAATTTACAAAAAAAAAAAAAAAACTCAGAAAAGCTCACTAGCGGAATCGTATTTCAGACACGGAATAACAGCGTGGGGAAATGTTAGATATAACAGTACATTACAAAAAAACCAAGACAGCCTTCTTAGAATTTTATGGAAAAAACAACATACTAGCAGAATAATCCCAACACCACAAAAGATTTCACCAATGTTCCTAAAACAAACAGCTTGGCAAAAAATCCAAACATTATGAATGTTAAAAACATATATTACACAACAATTAGCAAGGAATTTGATGATGACAGCCGATTCTTGCAGGCAATTTATCGCATACATAATACAAGAATAAAAACACAAGGAATATATAAAGTCCAACGTTTTACAAATGTTCTAAACAAAATACCCATAAATATCCTAAATACTAAAAATAAATATAAAAAACTAAAAGATACCTAATAAATTTGCAATGAACACTCGTTGAATTTAATATGAAATAAATTATTATTAAATTTCCTGCAGACAAGCTTACGAGCTTTGCGGTATAGTACTATAAAAATTCGCTGAACTTAACTTAGATTAAAAGTCCTAAAATTAAAAATCTAATAGTAAATAAATTAAATCAAAATAAACCAAATAAATGAAAAATAAAGAAAATAAAAATATACGACAACGCGAATATTAAAACCTCAACACCTGGAGATGTGTACATAAGCTATAAATTAAATTTTCCAGCCATGAAGTATCTTCAACATATAACGAGAACAACCCAACTTATATTTTAAATTGTATTTTCTTTTAAATTAAAAAAAATACTATATGTTAATCTATTGAATTGTAAAAAAATTGCTGTAACCTTTTTGAAATAAATAATAATAAAAAAAATAAAAAAAAAAGAATTATGTAGTTTGGGAATGTATAGTGATAGTAGAGGTGTGGGCGTTGTATGCATATCTTATGGTTCCAAAAATAAAAATTTTTATTTTTTAATGAATCTTGGGGAGTTTTTTTCGATACAATCTGTGAAACAATCTACTTTTAATTTTAGATTGAATGCTTTTATATAAAAATTAGTTTAATACAAAATTCAAAGAATTAATGATTATACAAAATTATTTAAATAAAACATTTTAAAGTATTTATAATACAACATCACCCTTTTAAAAAACATATAAAAATTAAATAAAATTAATATTTAATATATAAACAATAAACGGTAAAATAATTAATTAGATTTATAAAAATGAGTTGGTTTTTTAATACGACTACTCTTGCGTAAGTTGATGGTATCATCATTCAAATTATTATATTTGCTTTTATTATTGCTGCCATAATTTTTTCTTATATTATTGTCTTGTACTTTTCTATATTTCATATGAAAAGAGTTTTTCTACATACTTTTTCATCTATTAAACTTTTTATAATGTAAAATTGGGGCGTATTGTGATAAGCAACTATCGTACCAGGTATCTACTTTCGTAGACTCAATTTTAAAAAATATATTATTTGGAATGTCATTTGGGATTATTGGTTCTTTAACGTTCAATGGCCCAATTTCCTGACATTTTGGTATCATAATACGATCATTGTAAAATACTAATTTGCCCTCTATTGTAATGTCACATTTTTTATTATAATATCCTTTTACAAAATTTGGAATTTTGTTTTTTGCTGGCCATCCATCAAAAGAATTCAAAAGTTCATTATTTATAGCTGCATTTCTAATTCTCTCCAAAGTTTCATCTGTTACATTAAAACTATGTATCGTTTCCGTTATACATGTTTCGCGTTCCATATTACAAGTATCAATGAAATTTCTAGAGAAATAATCTGCTGCAACTATGCTTTTACCTGGTTTATATACAACTTCTACATTATATGAAACATTTTTAATCTCAATCTCTGTAATCTAGAAGAAACAATTTTATTAATTTTCTTTTTAAAAATTATCTGTAAAGATTTGTGATCTGACATAATAGTAATTTTTCTACCGTATATATACTGATGAAACTTTTTGCATGAAAATACTATTGCTAGAAACACTTTTTTTCATCATACTGTTTTTCGGCGTTTGAGAGTGACTTGAAGCAAACGAGATAATTTTGTTATTTTGAAATAAACAGCACCCTATTCTTCTTTTGAGGCATCAGTTTGAATTATTATATCTTATTTCTCATTAAAAAGTGTTAGTATAACATGATTCGATACCATGTTCTTTATCTTATTATCTTATTAAAACAATTTGGTACAAACTTCCTTAAATAGTTTACGAGACATAAAAATTATTGAAGACTAGATTTATCCTTAGGAAAATTTAACGCTAAAATAGATTCTATGCGTTTTCTATTTGGTCTTATTCATTTATTCGAAACAATATGTCCTAAAAAACTTGTTTCTTTTACTCTACATTGAATTTTATTTTTATTTAATTTTATATTTCTTTCCAAAAACATACTCACATTTCTATCATGTTCCTCAATGGTCTTACCACCAATCTTTATATCATCTATATATATATTTACACCAGGCAAATCTCCAAAAGTATCAAAATTATAACTTTGAAATGCTTCAGACGCTGTTACTAACCCAAAAGGTAATCTCTTAAATTTTTAACATCCAAATGATGTACTAAATGTGAATACTTCACTTATCCATTAAAGGTACGTTATAAAAACCCATCTTTTAAATCGAAAACCGAAAAATATTCGTATTCAACTAAACTTGCACTAATTTCTTCAAAAGTGAAATTAAATAGTGATTTGGAACTACATGTTTATTAAGTTCCCTTGGATCCAAACATAAATTTAAACTTCAATCAATTTTCTCACGAATAATTAAGTTACTAACCCATGCTTGAAGTTTATCTGTTTTCTCAATAATATTCATATTCACCAAATCATCTAATTTATTTTCTAATTTATTTTTAATTTCTATTGGAACTACTCTAGGTGGATACTGGGACACCACTTGGATCAATTTCTATATTACATTCTTCACGAAATTTTCCAACACCTTCAAAAACATCTTTATATCTAGTGCATAATTTTTCTAGTCAATCGACACATTTCTCCATATTATAAATTCTTTTAATCAATTCTAATTTCACACACGTATCTTTGCTTAAAATCAGTTTATAACCATTTTTAACTATTAAAAATAATTCATTAGAATTAAAATATTTCAAAACACAATGAAGTGTTGTTTCACCCAAAGAATGTATTTTATGTCCACTATATGTCTGCAATGTATCATTAGTTGGTTTTAAAGTTGGATTTTTAAATATTGGTATTATATTTGCATCAGAGCCCTGTATCCAGAAAGAAAGAAAGAATTTTGAAAAATATTTATGGAGTTAAGTTATATTTAAATTTGAACTTTGAAAAAAGTAGATTTTTTCCCATTTTTTATTTTTGCCAAAAAAAGTGGTCACATCCTTTTTCTGTTATATAAAAATTTTCTTAAGTAACGTATTTAGTATTTATATTTTCCTCAAATATAACTAAATACAAAATATTTTGAAGGAAAAAAATTACAAAAAAAAATTTATTCCCTCGGGGACCAGGATCTCCCGAACTAGATCTATTTTTTACATAAATTTTTAATTTAGCCTTTAATTTCTCAAATCACAAAATTGGAATAAAAAAATCTTAATATTTCTTTTAAGATCTAATATTTTTTAAATTTTTTGGTAATAGAAATTTTTTCTCCCCGATATCGGTTGGGAAGATATAGCAAAAATAGTAAAAAATCCAATTTTTGGAAGTTCTTGAAAGTATTTCTGTTGATAAATCCAAAAATAGCACTTGAAATTAAGCTTCAAAAAATCTACTCAGGAGTAAAATTTCATTAAAAAATATAAACTAATAAAAATTTTATTGCATAATTAAAAATGAATAATATGCACAAAATATCAAATCAATCCTTTTCGGTATCTTTTTGCAAAAGTTTTCCAAAAATTTTCCTATTATAAAAATGTTTTATGTCTTATTTCTGACGGATCTAACTAAATAATATGAATTTCGCAATACCCTGAAAAACAGAAAATGTTCAGCTTTATGAAAATATTTCTTGTTACGGAATTATCAATCATATAAGAAGGAAGCAAAAATAATCAAATTACTTGAAATTTTAATTTTGCTTTCTTTTCAAGTATAATATATATATAGAAATATTTTTAATAGAAAATTTCGTTAAAGACTTTTTGCAAAAAGATACCGAAAAAGGATTGAATTAAGACTTTGTGAATATTATTAATTTTTAATTATGCAATAAAATTTTTGTTAGTCGATATTTTTTAATGGAATTTTACACCAAAGAATACTTTTTGATGCTTAATTTCAAGTGTTTTTCACTTTTTTATATTTATCAATCCCTCAATTCCCAAAAAACTTCCAAGAATTTTCAAAAGTGTAATTTTTTCTTTCTTTGCTTTATCTTCCTAACCGATATCGGTTGGAAATTAAGGCGAAAATTGGATGTTTATGGATAAAATAGGTCTAGTTCAGCAGACCCTGGACCTCGATGGAATAATTTTTTTTAAATTCCTTTAAAATATTTTGTATTTAGTTATCTTTTAGAAAAATATAAGTACTATATATGTTACTTAAGAAAATTTTTATATAATAGAAACAGAATTTGACCACTTTTTTGGCAAAAGACTTTTTAATCTTCTATTTTTCAAAGTTCAAATTTAAATGCCTATTACTTTTAACTCCGTAAATATTATTTTCAAAATTATTTCTTTACATGAGTTTGCTATTTGTCGTTAATCAAATAGATAAGATTTCGGGTAAAATTTGGACAACTATATCGAAAAGCCGAAATTAAGGTACGTTAAGAAATAAAAATTTTAATCTTTGAAATCCAATATAAGTAAACTAAAAGAAATAAGATATGCTTGTTTTTTTGTAGATCTTGACCAGGAGAATTCTCTCATATAAAAATCGTAGAAATCGATTTAGATGTAAAGAATCAAGATCGTTTTAGAAAATTTTCATACTCGAGGTGTCCAACTTTGAGACTCTGTGGACTTGCTCCCGGTAGGTCTATATGGTCCAAACTTAAAACTTGAACTCGCACACACCTCTAATATTACTATGTGAAATTTAATTGAAATCCAGCCGCTCCGAAACTGCATAATTATTTCAATTTCATTTTTTGGATCGCACACTGTGCGTCCCTTACAAGAAATTATATGTCCTCTTATTTATCCCAATTAATTTTGGCAAATAAAATATGTTTCAAATTTGTTTATTCTTGCGTTTTGTTTTCCTCCATTTGTGTTCAAATAAAAATAAAAAAATAATAATATTATTTTCATATTTCAAATTTGAGTTTTCAAAAGTAAAAATCTATGCATTCATTTACACTTTGAGACTGAGGCGTAAACATTTATAAATTGTGTAAACAATTTTTCTAACAAAGTTTCACAATTTTTTTACAAACTTGTATATTTATCATATTTATGAGCTTTATAATTTTAAAAAAATAACGTAAAAATCCGTCGGAAATAATATTTGCAAGAAATATAAGGATAATACATTTCAAATAATTAAGTAAAGGTTGTCAACATAGATTAATAAGCAGATATTTATGCGAGAGAAAAAAAACTTGATTCAATTGTCAAAAACCTAAATCTTGCAACAACAAAACACATATGTTTTGTTTTTGTGTTTTGAAAAAAATGAGCATTTTTTTTTTTTTTTTTTTTTTTTTGAAAATTTAGTACATGTGCCTCTCACATAAACTTCTAGTTGTATAAACAGTGTATATGGTAAATGAAACTTACAAAAAAAAAACAAGTTAGAGCGCAATATGAGGATGTGCCGAATCTTTTATACCCTTCACCACTTTACCAACAAATAAAAAGAAACAAATAAAAGAAATAATATTTTCATATTTATACTTAAAAAAAAATAATACATACATTTGTTCCACAAGCAACACTTGCTTAAAAAACAGACATATATTTATATATTTTTGTATGTATATACAAATTGACTGCATATACATAAAAACAACAACACCAATAATCATTATAATGCTGCTGTTATCAACTAAAATGCTTGCTAATAAAAAAAGAAAAAACAACACTGATAGCCATTACAATACTGCTGTTGTCAACTAAACAAACTGCTTGCTTGTACAAAAAACACCAACAATAATAGTCATTTCAATACTTCATATGAATGTATTTGTGTATATAAATTAAACTAAATTTTTATTTTTGGTTTTATTTTTTTAAATTTACGTTCTTTATTTTTTAATGTTTTTCTTTTGCGAGTTACAATTAAACTAAAACTTTTATTTTTTTTTTACTTAAAATAATAATTTCAATAAACTTCACCCAGAGTATTGCAACATAAGTTTATTACTTTTGTTGCTAATTTGTTTAGGTAAGCTTTAACGTGCAATGACCTGAAGTATTTAAATATTTTGGTTCTTAATTCCTCCGCCCTTAAATTCAATCGTCCTCGATTGATTTAAAAAAAAGGTATTTCATGTATTCTTGTAACAGGTGTTTCAACTTGATTTTTTCAACCTGTGGAATTTTTGTGGGTTGCAAAATGAACGTTGCTAAAGGTTTCTTCTGTGATCTTTTCAGTTATTCTTTTTACAATACAAGTTTTACAATAAGTTTTTTATATAAAATTTCACTTGTAATTGGAATTTTAATAATATATAAAATATTTGTGTTATTGCTTAGAACACTTATTTTCGATAATTCTAAAGCTTCTTCTATGTTGTTTAGAGGCATATTTTCTTTTTTTAATTGATTAATTACAAAGTTCATTTCCTTTTTGTTTAACAAATACCAGTTAATTATGTTGAAGTCAGTTAATTATTACTTGTTTATTATTATTATCTGTTAGCTCATCTAATGTTTTGTAAATATATTCTGCGTCGTCATGATCGGGTGATCCGGCAATAATTTTCCAAATTTTTCCTAATGTATTAATTGATCTAGATTGTCTTTTTGGTGTGTAGTTCTTAAGTGTCTCTAATAAGTCTATAGTTTGATATAATTCATATTTTAGCGTTGGTTGTAGAGGATTCGTCTCAGGTATGTACGTTTCAATATATTTTTTTGTTTTTTTGTAAAAAATCGTCATAAGAATTTGGATCTATTTGATGTATAAATTTAAATGTTCGTTTCTGAATTTTTCCGTATCCGTCACCTATCATTACAACGTGTGAGTCCGTGTAATTAAGTATGGTCTTTATGAACTATTCTATTAGATTCTGTCAGTATCGTACTTCTGTTATTTTCTTTGAATATTTCCTCTTTATATCTTGATGATAATTTAGATCCTAATCTTTTATTAATTTTTACATAAATTTTCTGACCTGGAGTATAGCCATATTTTTTTCTTGTTTTCTAACGATGGCTTTTATATTTTCTTTTCTTGCGTTTTCACATTGTTCTGGACTAGTACTAACTCTTCTTCCAAAGAATAATTCGATGGGTTTCTTGCCTGTTGTTGAGTGTATGGTGCAATGATATTCATAAACCTCTCTATCGAGTAATTCTTCAAAAGTCATATGTGTCTTCTCTGTTTTAAGACAACGCATAATTTCCGACAATGTGGAAAGAAATCGCTCCACTTGACCGTTAACGGTACTTTTGTAGGGGGGAGTATTTTATATTCAGCTGATCTTCAAGCATAAACAAAATTGAATCTGAACTTAATGATTTTTCGTTATCCACAACTTATTCTGGGA
This sequence comes from Protocalliphora azurea, assembly GCA_932274085.1. NCBI lineage: Eukaryota > Metazoa > Arthropoda > Insecta > Diptera > Calliphoridae > Protocalliphora > Protocalliphora azurea. The sequence goes on from OW026522.1 coordinate 62,014,846, forward strand.
ATGCCAAAACTAAATACTATTTTCCTTAATGGTTCTCTAATATCTATTATTGATCTAGAATTTATTACTGTTGCCTGTGCATATTTTGTAAGCTTGTTAGTGTTAAATGTTTTTCAGTGGACCAAATGTCTATGTGTAATATTTCTCCTGCATATTGTGGGATTGGAGTAGGTGATATATTTGACTTATTAGGGTGTCTATCGTATTTTCCTTCTTTACAAACTTTACATTATTTTATTATTTTATTTATTTATCACTCATCTTTGGGAAATAATATTTTTCTAAAAGTTGTGATTTATTTTCTTTAGCGTTTCTGTGGGCTCTTTTATGTACTTTCAGAGATTCTTCTTCCTGTCTAGAAGAGTCAACCAAACCTTTTACTTGGGTTTGTGTATATCTTATTTTGTATTTAGAAAAATGAAGGGGGTATATTGATTGTATCTTACCCATTTTCCTTTCGCAAGTAAACCAATCATTCACTTCACTTGGATTAAGATATCTCTTAAGAATACCCAAAAGAGTTCTTCCGAAAAGCTTGGGGCTGTAATAATGTGCCTATAAAAAGTTGGGAAAGGTAATTTAAATTGGTATTCAGTCGTATCTCCTATAAGGATAAAAATCTGATTTTTAAACACGTTTATAGGAAATTCAATTGAAGGAATTATATTCTCTCCTGAGCTATCATCGCTATGTACTGTAGCCGTTAAAGAGTTAACATGAGTGTCATTTTGTGGTGGTCTAGAAAGAGCAATTCTTTTCCCATTTCCAAGTAACATATAATTGTCCTTCGTATAAATGATAGCGACTAGGTCCTTTAAAGTGTCATTTCCAAAAATTCCTTGGAATGTTTTAGTTGTGATAATAAATAGAATTTCACCGAGACGTCCATTTGTCCGAATAAAAATGTATTTGTGTGAAATTTAATTTGAGTCTGTTCACCTACAGAATTTACGTAGAAACTTTCTTTATTTGGAATAGGGTTCTTTACTATGCTTGTAGTTTTTATTCGATCATCCATCCTGCACTCAAAATATGGCAAGGTGGATGAATTTAATCTAAAAAATGAATTTTGTTGATGCAGTCGTATTTTTTATTATGGTCTCTTTTATAGTCCTCTTGGTTATCTATGTATTTGTCTAATGTTTGTCCGTCAATGTCATCTTCTACATTTATTTTGTCCATATAGTTGTCGATTTCGTCTGTCTCTTGTATATTTGAATCATTGTACATTCCTAGATTTAAATGGAAATTCCTACTTTGCTTACGTGCTTCTGGGTGTGGTGGAGATGGTCGTTTGCCATACAGTCCGTTGTCGCTGTCGCTGATCTGTTCATATAGTTTATGTTCCTAGTTCTCATACTCTGGTCAACGTCCATAGGTTCTGGTCTTGGTTGTTGTTTTGGTATAAAAGGTCTTGGTGCTGTTTATTTAGTATGGCGGTAATTCTGGATAGAATATAGGTTGGTTCCGAGTAGGAATAAACATAAATTTCTTATTGTGAGCGTAATTAGTTCAAAAGTTTTGATTTTCCAGCTTTAGACACAAGTGTAAAGCCTTAGGTAGATCTATTGGTTCCTTCATGGCCAAAAGTCTAGGTAGATCTCCTTTCAAACCTCTTATGAAAGTGTCCAGAGCTTTAATTCTATAAGTTTGTGTCAAAAGGTGCAATGATTCCTGTCCTATGTCCATAGCACTAATTTTTTTAAGTATAAGTGATAAATGGTTGTAGACCTTTTAGTAGAATTCTTGAATAGTTTCTGTTCCCAAGATTAATGAAGTTAACTGATATTGGAGAGTACTGACATCTCTCTTATCTGCATAGTGTAGAGTTAAGCAACGAGATATACTTTCCCAATTCAAGGGTGCATTGTAAGACTCTAATATGGCATCTGCACTACCAATAATTTTATTCCTTATTACGCTAAGGATTCCAAAGTATTTGGGTGTTCCCTTTAAATGTTTATAAATATTTAAAATTCTTTCTACAGATTTCCTCCAGGAACTATATTCTCCTGGCTGTCCTGTAAATTCCCTTAGGCTTCTGACTACGTCAGGTACCCTGTCTAAATTATTTAGCTGTGCCCTATGTTGCGGATCAATTACATAAGATCATGTCAATTATTTGATTTCTAGCATTGTCAGAATTTCTAACTTGTTCTTGTATTGTCTCAGAGATCATTCTCCTAATTTCCATTTCTAAGTCCCTCATTTTAAGTAGTGCCTGATTCTCCTGTACACCTACAGGTGGCCTAATTAAGTTGTTTGGGTTTGACATTTTAACAAGGAATATGAGTAGTGTTATCGTTATTATTTATTTTTTTTTTATTATTATGAAACTGGAGGATCAAGTAGGTATCGCAGCCTCGAATTTTTTTTATTATGAAACTGGAGGGTCCCGTAGGAACCGCAGCCTCGAATATTATTTTTTTTATTGAATCCCGTGGGATTTTTATTCGATTATTGTTTAATACTTCTTAAGTCTAGTGTTAGTGTATACTATTGTATCTTTTATATTGTATTTTTTTATTTTTTTCTTTACTTTACATCAACAATTTTGTTTTCACACAATATTGATTTATCTTTTATATTTTATTTTTTTTTTTTAATTTACTTTTAAAAAATTTTCTCCACAAATATTGATTATACTTATATTAATATAATTTTTTATTTTTTTTAAATCAGTTCAAAATTTACTTTATTTTTTTTTTTTATAACAAAATAATTTGTTTCTAGGATTTAACTAGGATATAATTTTAATACTTTAATCTTGTTATTTTGTTTTTGTATTTTAGTTTTATTACACTTTTGTTAATTTAACTTTAATATGCCTTTTACTTATATTAATACAAAACTTATCATCTTAAATACTATTTTGGAGCAGCGGCAGTTGAGTCCTATCAACATCCTTTTCGTCTGATCGATCCAGTTACTAGGGGACCTTCTACCCACTATACTTGGAAATCGCGTAGCGACGTGCTGAACTTGCAAGACGACTTACGTTTAGTTTTACACCTGTACTGGAAACTATCCTTTGGAAACCACGATTATCTCACTATTTTTGGAAACCGTAGAACGACGTGCTAAGCTTGTAGGACGATTTATGTTTAGTTTAACTCCTGTACTTTGGAAACCGAGGGTCCTGCTCGGGCGCCAATTAAACTTAATTTTTATTTTTAGTTTTTTTTTTTTTTAAATTTGCTTCAGACTACTGAAGTGTTCTTTATTTTTTAATGTTTTTCTTTTGCGAGTTACAATTAAACTAAAACTTTTATTTTTGTTTTTACTTAAAATAATAATTTCAATAAACTTCACCCAGACGCAATGTTAGCAATACTCCAATTATGTTTAAAAGTATTGCAACATAAGTTTATTACTTTTGTTGCTAATTTGTTTAGGTAAGCTTTAACGTGCAATGACCTGAAGTATTTAAATATTTTGGTTCTTAACATATATAAACGACAACCGCTGTTTGCTTATACAAAATATGACTACTAAATTTATATCAAGGTTGGAAACCGAAATGAATAACGTTATCGGCAACGGTATTCATTTTTTTATTTCGGTAAAGGTATCGGTAACGGTATTTTTAATTTTATCAGCATCGGTATACCGGTACCGAAACTGAAATACCGGTATATGCCATTATTATTAAAGACATAGCAAAAACATTAAAAGGTTACATCTCCTATTTTTAATTAAAATTCATTAAATAAAACTCTAAACTGAATATTTTTATATTTATATCATTTTAAAACAAAAAAGATGGTTAGAGTATCCAAAAAACCCGACTTTTTTAGAAAACCGATTTTCGGTTTAATTTAAAAATCTCATTTTAGGAAAAACCGGTTGCCCGGTTTTGGACTCTTGAAAAAAATGGTTAACTGATTTTCAGTTATTTAAATTTTTTTGTATTTTTTTTTTTTTTTTTTTAACAAAAACCTAAATTTATACGTGCATACAAGTTTTGCTCTGCGAAAATAATAAATTTTAATGTGTATAATTTCAAAATTAAAGTTTTTATTCACGTTATAACTTTAGAGAAATTATTTTTTTTTCATTGAAATTGTTCTTATTTATTTGATTTATCTTATTTAATAAACCTTCTTTAATATTTTATTTCTAATCCTGGTGTTTGAGAGTATATATTTCCAAAATGAAATATATTTTGTAATTGAAATACTTACAGTGGTTCTTATTGGTAAAAAATCTTGTAAGCTTTTCTGCAAAACTTTTACTGTCTATTCGGCAACTTTTTTGCTGTAATATGTCTATTTTTAAGCTTTTAGTATCCATTAAATATTTGTTGAATAATGCTCAATACATTTTAACTGACCACAGTTTGAGGCAATTTGGTGGGGCTCATTTGGTACATATACAACATCATGATTAATAATGATACATATATATATTTTTTTTTTAACGTATACATACAACAAATGTTATAAAGCAAAATTTTAAACGTTTAAATTTTTTGCGCACTGAATAGTTCGATTTATTTCAACTATTTAAAGAGAATTGTCCAAGTTAAATAAGCTATCTATCATTTTTATTGCATTTAGCAATTTACATGAAACTTCCTATTTTTAGCGATGTAATTTTTCTTTTTTGAACTATTTTTCTGAGTGAAATTCAATAAAAAGTTAAATGAAATGTTGTTTAAAAAAAGCCGTTTAACCGCCGGTTTTGAAAAAAAACAAAACCGAAAACGTTTATAAAAAAACGGTTTTCGGTTTCTGTTTTATATAGTCTAAAGGTGGTCCTGGCTGTAACTTTCTGAACAAAACGTTTCATTCTCTTATAGAATATTAAGAAAAGAATCAAATGTAAATAATATAGGAAAAGAAGCCAGAATAACGTAATAGTTTTTAAGCCTAATATAAGTAGTTAAAATTTATGCGCAAAAGTTTTTAAAAAAGTCAAAATTAAAGGTCGTTGTCTCATAAACCAGTGACGTCACGTAAAATTTTTATTTCTCTATACCAGCGATGTTAGTGTATGCTTCATTTGTTTACGCTCTTTGTTGTGTTTGTTATATCTGTCACAGGGATGATAAATTTAGTACAATTGTACTTTTTTCCGACAATTCGCTCGTCAAAAATACTCCAGTAATTGATTTAGTCCAATTATTAAATTTTGTACTTTTAACAAAATTATATATGATTTGATTTGATGATTTTTGGCTTCCTTCAACAATTATATAAGATTGGTGAATCGAATTTGCTTTATATAAAGCAAATTGTGCATACAAATTTGGAAGCTTTCATATTCTACAAGAATTGAGCTTTTCATTGTTTCAAAACTTATGGTGGAACTTTAGTTTTAAATCGGAGTACATACAGGTCTAAATATTATTAGTAGATATGATACAAAGAAATAGAGGTAAACCCGTTTTCTTTTTTCGTCGCGATAATATCCTTCAGACGTTTAAGTAATTTATTATTTTATTGTGCTACCATATCTTCTTCAAAAAAATACAAGTTTTTTTGTTTTAATTTAATTTTAAAACAATTATATTTTTCAATCAATTTGTACATGAATTTAAATAAAAGAAAGCGCATATGAATTTAGTGTTTATGTTCATCTTAGAAATTATTTGCAGACATTAACATTTTTATAATCTATTACTTTATCCTCCATTATACGATGCTTGAGTGACTTAGTCATTTGTTGACAGATTTTCGTGGGGTGGGATTTGGGGATTTTCGTAAAATAAGGGATTCTTTATTAAATAATACATTTATTCCATTTCCAACAAATTTTAAGTTTTAAAGAAAAACTTTGATGTTTTAAATCTTTTAGATAATTGCGATGAATTTAATATATAAAGATTTTATTTAAATATTCTATTTATAAAAATTTTTGCTAGTTTTCTTTTTAAAGAAAACATACATATATAATGTCAAAATATTTTTTATTCAGTGAAAATATTGGATTGATTTCTATGCATAGAAAGTATTAAATTATTATTTGTTGTTCATATGCCGTTTATACAAAACGGAAACTAGTAGTTTTTGGCTTCATTCTTTTCTTAATGAAAAACTACATTAGTTTCGTTGTTTTTTCCTTACAAATCAAAAACAATTTTCAATTAATTTTTTCGAAAACCAAATAAAAACTACCAAAATAGTTATCTATAAAACAGTCTGTTCATAACATTAAGTTCTCAATGCTTTCGGTAGATTTTCAATTTATAGAATTTATAGAAATTTTCAATTATCGAAATTTATACGAAAATTTTGAAAAATTTTCTTTTATGGAAAAATGTTTTTAACATTTTATTTTTATAGAAAATTTTTTAAAATTTTTCTTTTTATAGGAAAATTTAGATAAATGTTTTTTTTATAGAAAATTTTCATTAAATATCCTTTTTTATGATTTTTTGACAAACTTCCTTTTTATATGAAATTATTGATAAATTTCATTTTATTGGGAACAGTGATAAATTTTCGTTTTATAGGAAATGTCAGAAAATTTATTTTAAATTTCTCTTTATTAAACATTTTTAATGATTATTAGCTATTTATAGAAAATTTTCAATACATTTTCAATTTAAAAAACATAATGTTATATTAAAACTTTTTGGGGACAAAATTGGTGATTTATATTTTAAGAGGGGGATTTTTTAGAGATTTTTAGCTTCGAGTTTGGCGAAATGAGGCAAAATTTTTCTGGCAACACTGATACTCGCTGTGTCCGACTAGCTTTTGGGAAAATTCGGACAAACGAGAGTGTTTAATCTCTCAAATCGTAAAAAGTTTTCAAAAACTGGGGACGCAAAAAAATCAAATATAAATAAAAAAAATTGTGGAACAAAAGAATTTCAGAATTTGGTCTTTCTGCCTTGTTTAGGTGGCTTTGGGTAACTTCGGTAAATTCACCTACTAGCACAACGGATATGAATTACGTGAAATTATTTGCAATATAATTTTCTCTACCACTTGTGTTAAGAATTTTTAGAAACCTATTTACAAAAAAATAAAAAAACGATAAAAACATCTTTTGGATAAAATATACCAAGTACTTTATTTTTAAGTTAAATAAATATTACGAAACAAATGAAATGAAATATTTTCTTTTTAACGTTAATTAAAGTTTTTTCGTGTAGCCGGGCTTCGCTCAGCAACTTTCTCCTCTATGTACGTCGAACACCGGCTTCGTTGAATAAACTTTTTTGAAAATAAAAAATTCATTTTTTCCTCTAAAGGATTTAATGATTGTGGTCATATTATATATAACGGCATTTGAACGTACTTTTAACCGGTATTCATATAATTTAAATCGCATGCGTATTAATAAAGATATTTAGAAAAAATAATAAAACTTTAGAGGCCCATAACTCATAAACTGAGAGCGAGCGGGCAAAATTTTTTACACTACTTTAATCATAAATAAAAGTACTATGTTATAAAAATTGTTTAAAAATCAAATGGGTTGCACTGATTATCAGTACAATATTGGACAATAAACAGACAACATCTATGTTCGTTTATTTGTCAATATTTTTGTAATAAGTATGTTTTTTATCATGACTGATAATTGTTTATGTCCTATGATGTTTTGTATATGTTAAATGTTATGACGTGTTAATATTTGTATTAACTAATTATTTATCAAAATAGCCCTGAAAATGTCACTCGATGAGTAACGAAATATTGGCATTATAATTTATAACTTTTGGCATAGAGCTCAAAAAATATTCTAAATTTTTTTACAAATAATATCAAAGGCTGAATAAAGAAATTTACAAGTTTATTAATTTTTCATTACTTTAATCACAAGTAAGAGTACTACTGAATCATTACCAACATTATTTAAAAATAAAGTGTGCTTACAGGTTATCTTGATTTATACCAAAATTTTTGCATTATTTAATTTAAAATTTTAAACAAAATATAAATACCTATTGGATATTTATTTTTTCAAATTCCGAAAATGTAACTTTTTATGAAAAATTGTAACTTTTTTCACAAAAACCTGTAACTTTTCCAAGCTACTCCCTGCAACACTGCCGTGTATATACAAATAACAACTACTGCTTGCTTATATAAAAAACAACAACACTGAAATCAGTTCTTTAGTAACTTAGATATCGGTCAGAAGGCATTTTTGGATTTTGTGAAGCTTCTATATGAGCTTCGGAATTCGTTTTTGTAAAAATCTGTTTTAAATGTTTTTCTAAAATTTCAGTTTTTTTAATTAACCATATCGGTCCATAAACAACATAGTTATAGGCAAAAATCTGAAAAAAATTATTAAAAATATACAAACACGAACTTATATAAAAAGCATTGCATAACTTTCAGTGAGTTGTTTTTTGTTAAATCAAGCAGTAGTTATTTATTGTATATACATACACACAATTATTTTTTATGTATATTTGGACGTTTTTTAGTTGGAAATAGAAGCATTGTAATGGCTCAGTGTTGTTGTTTTTTGTATAAACATGAATCTAATACAAACATATGTATATAGATTTAGTTTTTTTTTTTTTTTTTTTTTTGTATAAGCAAGCAGTAGTTGTCGTTTGTATATATACACAAACATTTATATGAAGCATTGCAATGACTATAAGTGTTGTTGTATTATAATGGCGAATTTTATCAATTCAGTTTTCTCAGTAAATTGTGAACAAAATCAAAAGTTGTGCACCGTTTGCAATGAAATAAAGCTCATTTCATTCGAGATATGTTTAACTAAATGTTTTTAGACCAAAACTGCAAACCTGCAACACTGCCGTGTATATACAAATAACAACTACTGCTTGCTTATATAAAAAACAACAACACTGAAATCAGTTCTTTAGTAACTTAGATATCGGTCAGAAGGCATTTTTGGATTTTGTGAAGCTTCTATATGAGCTTCGGAATTCGTTTTTGTAAAAATCTGTTTTAAATGTTTTTCTAAAATTTCAGTTTTTTTAATTAACCATATCGGTCCATAAACAACATAGTTATAGGCAAAAATCTGAAAAAAATTATTAAAAATATACAAACACGAACTTATATAAAAAGCATTGCATAACTTTCAGTGAGTTGTTTTTTGTTAAATCAAGCAGTAGTTATTTATTGTATATACATACACACAATTATTTTTTATGTATATTTGGACGTTTTTTAGTTGGAAATAGAAGCATTGTAATGGCTCAGTGTTGTTGTTTTTTGTATAAACATGAATCTAATACAAACATATGTATATAGATTTAGTTTTTTTTTTTTTTTTTTTGTATAAGCAAGCAGTAGTTGTCGTTTGTATATATACACAAACATTTATATGAAGCATTGCAATGACTATAAGTGTTGTTGTATTATAATGGCGAATTTTATCAATTCAGTTTTCTCAGTAAATTGTGAACAAAATCAAAAGTTGTGCACCGTTTGCAATGAAATAAAGCTCATTTCATTCGAGATATGTTTAACTAAATGTTTTTAGACCAAAACTGTGACTTTTGTCGCATTTTTATTTTTTATGAATTTTAAAAGAACAAAAAAAAATTTTTTAACTGTTTTTTTTTCAAAACATCAACGATATCTCTGAAACTACTGGGCAAATTTAAAAACAATGTAAGCACGGCTTAAAGATAATATTGTTGCCGAGTTTCGGATTTTTTTTTTTTAACTGAATATGGTGAACCGTTTTCAAGTTATTCCAATATATGTAGTGAAAGTGCCGTAATTTTGGACATAACGGTATATCTCAAGAAGTCGAGCTGATAGAGAAAAACGGAGATTAGATTTGAAATCAGCGATCTCAAATTAGTAAAAAATTCCAATAAAATACCAGGCCGCAAAATGACTGTTCCCCAGTGTTATAAAAATTTGAAGATCACTAGGTTTCAAGTCACTAAGACGTATTGTTCATGTTCACCAATGTACAAAAATGAAACCCATTACATATAAACAAAATTAGATGATTTCATAAAGATATGGGTATTTTTTAACCTTTTTGGGCAGTTTTTCGTTTGAGCGATTTTTATTGAGTCATTTTGCTGGCAGCCTTATATGAGAGCTACGGTCTGTTACGGAATGATATCTTCATGAAACTTTACTTATAAAATTTATTCATACCAAATTTTATTAAAATATTGTCTAAGTTAAATCACTATTACTGGAGGACATTTGTACGGGGGCTAGGTAAAATAATGCACCGATCACAAATATTAAATATTTCATTGAATTATTGTCAACATTGCGAAATTATGCGTTACAAACATCAACACATACTCTTAATACCCCAACCACCAATGGAGTATAAAAAATGTACTCCAAATCAAAAATAATGCGTCAACGTTTTCGATTACTTATTACTTTCATTTTACAAAATAATTGTTAATAAATCTGGATCTTGTAAATGTCTTTGACTTTAAAAGTTTATTTTCGCATTTTTGATGATCTTTTTTTTTAATACGGTGAAATATAAAATATATATATTTAATTTAACGTTCAAAATACATAATAGACATATAATACATCACTTTAATAGAAATTGTATCTTTTTAAAATGAAAACACTTTAATATTTGGTACCAAAGATGGAAGTCTAAATGTACTTTTTGAATTTGAATCCACAGAGAGCGGGACTTACTGGTATTTTTTTGTTTCTTTAATGGTACTTTCTGAATTTCGTGTACTATGAACTTAAAATCATGGAATTAAACGTGGGCCTGAGTAAATGTGAGCAAATATGAAAGAACATTCTGGTACTTTTCGTATTTTCTATAAAATTGAACCTAGAAGCATGAAATTCAAGATACATGTTCCTATGTGTGTAAGAATTCACTAGGGGGACTTTGTGGTACTTTTTCGTTACTTTTTGAATTATCTATAATATCGAGCATAGAAACATGAAGTTAAATATAAGCGGTCCTGAGTGATTGAGATCCTATATGAAGGGACTTTTTCGATTCTCTAATGGTACTTTTAGAATTTTATATATAGTAGTGAACCAAGCAACATGAAGTTAGATATACATGGACCTAAGTGAGAGAAAATCCAAAAAGGGGACTTTGTTGCTTTTTTTCTCTCCTCAAATAGCATTTTTTGAGTTTTTTTTATAAATAATTAACCTAGAAACAGGAAATTAATGATTAATGGTCCTAAATGGGTGAGAATCCACAAGTGAGGACTTTGTAGTACTTTCTTATTAGTACTTTTTGAATTTCATATAATTTTCTATAATATTGATCCTAGAAATATGAAATTAAAGATACATGGTCTTAATTGAAAGGGAGTCTATAAGAGGGGGATTTTGTAATACCTCTTTGATCTCCTAATGGTAATTTTTTTAATTTTTTGTAATAATTAAACTTTTTGAATTTTTTATAATAATTAACCTAGAAATATGAAATATAAGACCCGGCTGAGAATCCACAAGCTCTTTTTTAAGTCTACAAATTCAGAGAAAAATAAGTTAAGAAACAAATAATTTCGTACTTAATGAAACTTCGAACGTTTAGAATGTAAAACAAGTAAGAAAGATATAGTCGGTCAAGCCCGACCATATGATACCCCACACCTTTGTGCATATCCATCAAAATTCGTGGATTCTTTTATTAGACATGTGGGCAATTGTGTACCGATACTTTTACTAAGTGTAAAATAAAATATACAAATGCAGAATATTACGTTAATACTAACATTTATATGAATTTATGCACTTTAGGGTGACTACCTAAAGTAGGCTTATATGAGAGCTATGGTAAGTTATGGAGCGCTTCTCATAAAATTTGTCATTATGTTTTCTACTTATATAAAACTTACATGCGTCGAATATAAACTGCTACTAACATGTGTATGTGATTTATGCACGTTAAAGTGATTTTCGGAAGAGAGTTTTATATGGGAGCTATGGTCAATTATAGACCGATCATAGAAATGAAATTTGGCACAAAGATTTCAATTTATACAATACTTTCTTACGCCGAATTTCATTAAAATATTTCTATATTTAAAGCATTTACGATCGTTAAACCACTATTCCGGAGGGACATTTGTATGGGGGCTAGGTGAAAGAATGGACCGATCATAACCAATTTCAATATGATTCGTCCTTGTGTCATGAAAGTCCTACGTGTGAAATTTCATTGAATTATCTTCAAAATTGCGAACTATATTTCGGTACTTTGGTACGGTTTTTTCAAACTAAAAATATATAGAAATAAATTTTAAAATGTGTTATTTTCTTGCTTTTTGAAAATTTAAAAATTTTACTTTTTAGTACTCTTTTAACTAAAATATTTAAAAACTGTATTGTTGTTAACGTCGACATAATGACCTATAGAAATTGTAAGCATATCTCCGCCAAAATATCTTTATTTCAGTAGTTTTTTGGTACCCTGTTTTATTATACGAAGTGATACGATATTCCTATCTTTGGATGTTCCTTTTTTAAATATAAACCTGTAGACATGAAATTAGAATCATTATATACTTATATTTTATAGTTTAATTTTTTTTTTTTTTTTCATTATGGTAGTACAATTTTTTCTAAATAAATGAAGTAACCAAGTTTATATCTGGTCTATGTAGGAGACCCACAAGTCTTCTAACGCAGTAGCGGGTTAAATGTTATTATTAATTATATAACTATAAAATAAATTTTTCAATGACAAAATACACACCCAAAAAAAAGTTACATTAAATTCAAATCCATAATTATTTTTGAGTGCCACTTTTATTCCGACATAAGCTATAATAACAGCTGCAGTTAGTATATATTTTCACAGATTTCAATTAGCGCCTTGAGTGTGCTTCGACGATTTATGATATATTAAAGACACCGCAATCTTAGATCATGAATACTTTTTCGGCAATTTTTTTGTTCAAACCTATTTTGCGCTTAACTAAAATAGAATAGATGTACTTATTATAAATATAATTGCACATAACATGTACAAAAATGCTAACATGAAGTACTTAAAATTTTAGATCGATTTTAAAGAGTTATAACATTTTTGCAAATTAATATTTTATTGCACCACAACGATTTTAAAATATAATTTGGAAACCTTTTTTGATCACACGATACTTTAGCTTCATTGCAATTGCGTTGTAAGTATGCCTCTCGAAAAAGTCACCTCTTAGAGCCATTCACTTTATTCTCCTCAAGTTGGCACCCTCTTTAGCACAATAAACCTGCATTCTTTATTTTGCAATATTCGAAACGCAGCAAATTTTGTAATCGAAAAACTGTAAAAATTAAAATTTTGGTTTCACCACTTTTCCAAAATTAAATTCAACACTGGTCAACGTCAGTTTGATTGAACAAAAGTTGGCCTATTTCTACAAGTGTTTGTAGTTTAGAGGAATTTGACACATAAGCTAAAATCCACGTTTACAACAATGAAAAAAAAGAAAGAATAAAACTTATTATTTTCAAACACACTTTTGGATTTTTTTAAATATGAGTGCTTGCCGGTACCACATGGAACTATTTCAGGTCTTGTAGTTTTGTTGCTTTAATCCCTGAAGTGTTGTTAACATAATTGCATCAAAAGTTATTTAATCAGAATTAATATATATATATATATATATATATATATATATATATATATATATATATATATATATACATTCCCAATATATTAGAAAAATAAAGTGTAAGTTTGTTTGTGTATCAATCACGTCTAAAGAACTAAACCGATATTTACGAAATTTGACATACAGATAGTACCAGTACCGGAGGAGGTTACAGGCTATGTTAGATCTCGATTGGATGTCATTTTATGCTTACTTTTAAAAAATCTATTTTTTAAAATTTGTACATTATCAATGTAGCTATTTACATGAAATTGGACACACAGATAGTGATTGCATTAGAGAATTTTATAGGCTATGTTAAAATTTTTGCAGCATCCCTAAATTCAAATATGATATTTTATTTTTCGATCGGAGCAGGGGGAGTGCTACCCCCATACAAAGAAAATATCCATTATGGTATATCTAAGGAACTATTATGATGAAAGCCCTCAAACTTCGTGTGGACATCTAGCTTATTATATCGCATTGATAAAATGAAAATAGGACAGGTAGGGCCAGGGGAAGGGTAGCCCCCATACAAAGAAAATATTAATTTTCGCATATCTAAAGGAGTACTACACTGAAAGTCCTAAAAACTTGTAGGAGTAATTTTCTTATCAAATTTCAAAAATGGCGGATAGGTCCAGAAGGATTAGTAGCGCCCATATAAAGAAAATACTGGTTATAGCATAAAATGGGATAGCGATGCGAACCGAGAAAAGCTAATACTTCATAAAATTGAGTCAGAATCAAAATGGTTAAAGCTATCAGAAAATGCGCACATTATAGAGTGATTTATGAAGAATTCGTAAATGCAAAGTTTAGACAAATATAAATATAATTTTTACTATCGAAAATATGTTTTTTATTTCTGAAAATTAAATTAAAAAACCGATTCGAAAAAGTTCCATAGCCTCAATATGCTATGAAAAAGTGTTTATCCTATTAAAGATGAAATTTTTTATGAAAACCCATTGATAGCGAAAATACAGAATAAGTATAAGCCCAAGACTTTTTCGAAGAAAAAATAAACTTGTGTGGAAATTTTAATTTCAGCTTTTCGAAAATCTGTATTACCTAATTTACACTTGAAATCTGGTTTGCATGAGATTTTAAAAAAACATAATCTATAATTTTCACGTTAAAATTTTCGATAGCTTTGATGATTTCGTTTAACAATTAAATTCAGAATAAAATTAACACAAATACTAAACAAACTTAAATAGCTTCCATATTTTAAATAATATTGCTTATTTTACTTTAATTTAGGTTTTTTTTTCAGAATAAATTTTATTTATTTCTTGATTCATTTTATTTTAAAAATATTTTTTACAATGAAAAGTCATTTTTATTTAGCATATTATTGTATTTTACTAACACACTGAAGAAAACAGTGATGGATAACGATATTTTTCAAAATCTAGTTAAATTTTATGAGATTTTCGTAAAATCTCATTATCATCACTTGTATGGGAAATCTAATTAAAATCTAATAAAATTATGTACATTATTCATAGATTTCATAAAAGAAACATCGTGGTACATATATGTATTTGCCAATGTTGAATTATCTTCTAAGCTAATTTAATATATCGATATAACGATCGGAAAAAAACTACATTAACTTGATTTGGTTTTAATTTAAATTTAACCATTAATTAATAAATATTTAAATAAGTTCAAATATTTTATGATTTGCATTATAATTGTTAGGTTAGGATGTGTGGAGTGTAAAAATAAATTTACCACTGACACCGTTTCCAATTTATGACTGAGCAAAAAATAACTGTGCACATGCGTCACCCACGATTAAACGACGACACAATATCGACGCAACCTCTACTTGCTCATATTTCATTCGATTACGTATTTAGAATTCCGTTAACTTATTGGCTCTTAAAAGCTAAAATTAAAGAATGTGCGAAAATACCAGTAATAATTATACCCGTACAGTATGTATGTATGCATGTATATATATATATATATATATATATATATATATATAAAATATAAATAAACTCTATAAAAAATGTGAAATTACATCATTTGGTACATGTTATGATGCAAAAAGAAAACATTAGAAAAATTTATATTTGGGCTTTAATGTAATTTTTATAAAAAAGAAAAACAATAAATTGAAATAAAAATACATCTCTTTTTACCGAAAAAGTTTAATTATTTCTAAAAAATAAAAACAATACATATTTGTAACGTGAAAACTTTATATTAATTTATATTCATGCGATGTACCGTTTCTTAATAGTAACAGGTTAAAGTCAAAATATAATTAAATTTTTTATATATTAAAATTCTATAATTAATTCATAAATATAGTACACAGAAAGGTTTCTGCAAATAGTCTCAGTTTAAAGAGGTGTAAATAAATTTTTAAATAAAAGCAAAATTATAAAGCAATTTCATATAAAATAGTAATCATTTCTGTCAAAACTATAATTTTTCTCCAAAATCATAAATTTTCAAAGCGTAGTGCCAAAGCATATTTTATTAACAATAATACTAGTGCATTCTTTTGATGTCAATTTTTGGACATTTTGGACCAAGAAAACAAAATGGCGATCACAATTTTGTAAATTTTTATGTTAATACTATTATTAGTATAATAATAATAATAATAATAATAATAATCATTTTATATTTTTAACATTTAATGTAAACTATAGTAATAATAATAATAATAATAATAATAATAATAATAATAATAATAATAATAGTAATTATTGTTTTTATTATTATTATTATTATTATTATTATTACTATAGTTTAGATTAAATGTTAAAAATATAAAATGACGAATCCAATATAGTGTTAATCTGATCATTCTTTAATTTTATGCGATTTATTTACTTATTCGGCTCCATATTCCATTCGCCATATTTATTTTTTATTTTGTTTACCAAAAATCTATCAAATGTGATTGTTTAATCAAGCAACAAAATAAATTTTTGACCGCCATTTAAAATTTTTTTGTTATAGAATCGTAAAACCGTACAATCGTAATTTTAAGTATTTCCATTAACCTTTAAAATAGTTAAAATAATATTTTTATAAAAATAACTATATAAACAACTTCAAAAGCCGTGAATAAGAATCATAAAAAAAGCTTATTATAATGACAATATGACATAAGTTACAATCATTACTTCTGAAACTATTTTTAATTTTTTTAATTCAATTGAAGGAGAAAATTTTTCATTAAATAGATTTGGATACCCTAAAATTGTGTTTCGTATTAACTCACTGAAACGTACTTGATTATTGAAATATTTTTGGAAACTAAAAAATCGACTCTACGAGTACACAATATCATCATTTAGTGATCATTTTGATTCAATTCGATTTTCAGTTTAAGCCCATGTTTGTTGTTGTTATTCGATGGCTGGCTGGCGTGCTAAACTTACTCTCATTTGATTTGTTGTCATTATTGTTGTTATTAACGTAGTATTTCGATCACCGATCATTAAAATGATCCTGCTGTTAGCCGTGTTGATATAAAAAGCTCTCACCTGAAATTAATGCTTTCATTTGTTTTTAATATTCATTTATGAAACATCACCAACAGACCTTTAAACACATTTTAGTAATTAATTAATCTTTTATTTGTTTTTGTTTTCCATAGTTAATATCTGGTAATAGAAAATCTGAAAACGTATAGAATATCGAGATATCTGGTTGTGTGAGTTTTATAGCTTAAAAATAAATAAATAAAAAATAATAAAAAACAGTAATAATATGAAGAAAATATACTAAAGCAAAGTTAAAGTATCATAATTTTTATAAAACAAGGAACGTGCAAATATTTATTTGCGAAAATAAATTTAAAACAAAAAAATATATAAACTATTTAATTATTTAATAAATAAAGCATAAAGTGAACTAGTGCGCAAAATTGAAAATGTATCTAAAGGTAAGCTACGTATTCAAAAAAAAAAAAAAAAAAAATATATATATATATATATATATATATATATATTTAAAAAGGCAAACAAATCTTTTTCTTTAGGTTTAAAACTTCATTAAATTACAATAGTGGGTATGTTTTTTTAATCAGCATTTGATATTAATACAAATGTGTTTTGACTAAAAATAAAGTGTAACTCTTCTTTTGTCTTCGATATTTTTATGCATTTCCGTATTTAAAATACAGTGAGTAAAACTTATTAAGACGTTTGCTCATTGAGTTACATTTCCAAACTGATTGACCACAAAGTGCACACATTCATCCTAACAAACATATGAGGAATACGTACATACTTATGTATGTACGTTTGTATTAAAAACGTTACATTTTGTTACATAATTTTTTAATATAAAATATATTGAAAAAGGTACAGAATAAAAAGAAAAGAAAAAAAAAAACACCTCTTATTCGTATACATAGAAGTTTAGATTTTTTCAATGTGAGATGATCCCAAAGAAGGAAAAAACTCAAAGATATAATGAGATTTTTATATTTTTAGAGAAGAAAAATAAAGGAAATGTTTGTTTAATATTAACGTTGTATGAAAATATTGTGATTGTGAAAGTCTTAAAAGTTTTGTCGTTTAAATTCGTTTTGCTAAAATTATTTTATTATTTTTTTACAATTTTTGTAATACATAATTTGTACGAAATTATATAATATAGGTACTACTGACCTTTTCACTTTTAAAGTCATGGATAAACAACTAGATATGAAATTCCCTTGTCAAAAACCTAAACCTAAGTATCTATGTGTTTTTGCGAAAATACAAAAGCGAACTTATGGATGCACAAAAAAGTGTGAATCAAACTCATTTAACATAATTGTTATTATAAAACACGTTCTGTATCTCACATTTGCTATTTAAAATATTTAAAAAAATGTTCTATCAATCAATTGTCATTTGACCTCTATTAGGAAACCTTATAATAAAATGTGTTTTAGGAATTTCTGTGTATTTTATAGTTGAAATTACTATAAAGTTTATGGTACAGTCCGTGTATTTCGTGCTTTTAAAATATTTTGCGTTTTGCACGCGGCAAGTTATTAATTATACTACACACCACTGTAGGCAGTTGAGGTATTATGCGTTTGTGCTGATGTTTGTAACGCACAGAAAAAATCATCAAACACTCACCTTAAAGTATACCACTCGACTCAGAATCACTTTTTTGAGTCATAGGACTTTCATGAAATTGGTTATGATCGGTCCATTATTCCACCATACAAATGTTCTCCCGGAATAGTGGTTTAACGATCATAAATGCTTTAAATATAGAAATATTTTAATGAAATTCGGTGTAAGGAAGTTTTGTATAAGTATCAATCCTTGAGTCGAATTTCAGGAAGATCGGTCCATAATTGACCCCTCTTCCGAAAATCACTTTAACGTGCAAAAATCACTTACACATGTTAGTATAAAGTTTATATGCGACACAAATAAATTTTATATAAGTAGGAATCACAGTGAAAAATTTTATGAGGATCGCTCCATAATTTACCATATAAGCCCACTTTCGGGAGTCACCCTAAAGTGCATAAATTCTAAATTCATATAAATGTTAGTATTACGTAATATTCTGTATCCGTATATTTTATTTTACACTTAGTAAAAGCATCGGTCTACAATCGTCCACATGTCTAACATGTCCATGAGCTTTGATGGACATACATATATCTTTCTTACTTGTTTATTATAATTATTTTTTTTTTTCTAACGCGCTGATGAAATGAAATTTAAGTGGTTTAACTTAATAAAAATTATCCCAATTCCAAACATATTTTAATCAAAATTGTTTCTTAAGTTTTATTTCTATTTACCATTGTTTGTTATAATATTTTAAATAAGTGTGCTAAGTACATTCAGAGATATTTTTATATTTTTAATCAATTGAATTTTAAAAATTGTACAAACAAGAAATTAAAATTCCTCTTGTTTGACCATTTAAAGTAATTAATTTATAGACGTGTTTAAAAAATTGGGACAAGATTTAAGAATGGTACTAAATTGGTTAAGTAGTAAAACATGAATTGACTACAAAGTCTGAAACTCCCTTCTCAAACTTTAGTTGTGAAAAAAAACCAAAATGTAAGATTTTTTTATTCCCCAAAGGTTAACATCGATATGAAACTTAAAAAAAAACTCAATTGAAAAAAAAGTTACTCAAACAAGCACACGTACTAAAATTTATTTTTGTTTTCAATGAAATTTTTTGCTAACACATTTATAGACATAGGTTTTTTGACAACAGATTTTTATATATATGTTAATCTACTGTATTACCTAAGAAATTCATTGAAAAAAACTGTTCGTAGTTGTGCTTTTATTAAATTTCTAAAGTTTCATATCTAGTCGATAATTTATGTAGTCTTAATGTAGATTCTTTACATTTCCCTTGACAGATACAATAATAAAATATATTTTATTCTCGCATAGGTTAGGTTTATGACAATAGGATAAGTTTTTTGACAATTTATCTAGTGTCTATTCTACCCTAAGCTGTGAAAAGCAATCAAATAAATCTCTTGACAAAAAACTTTTATGACGCTAAAACTTTTCTTGAGTTGTGTTTAATTTAGCTATTTTTAAGTTATATCAACATAAAAAATTGTAATGTTGTGTTTACTTTATCAATTTTTAAGTTATTTTAACATAAAAAAATTCGTAATGTATAAATTGTGTGTTACTCAGTGTTGTCCGTTTATGCTGCTTTAAAGCATATTTTAACAGTTTTTTTTATAACAACATTTTTTGATAATGATATTTTTTTAATTATCACAAATAGACGCATGAAATGTTTGATAGTTTTATTAATTTATAGATAATTTTAGATACTAATTTTTCATGTCAAACATTTTTTATATTCTTTTTAGAGAAATATTTTCACAACGATGTTGGCGATATGTTGTATTTGCATATTTTGCTGTTCGCAAACGAAGGCTACATATTGTTCGTTGGATATCATGAAAGAATTTGCAATGGACGCTTGTGAAGATCTATTTAAGTTTGAAACCGAAGTTAGAGAGAGACGTTCACTCGAACGTAGTTATTATAAACATCGATATAATAAAAAATGTAAGCATGAATGAAACTAATGTTTTTTTTTTTTAGAAAACTGGCAAAAAATTCAGTTAAGTAAGATCAAAAAACTAACACAGAAAATGTCACCAATCATTAATCAATCAGGCAGATGATTGAATGAATTAAAAATTTAAGTGAGAAAAAAAAACTTACTTGAACTTTATTTTAACTATTTCTTTAACTTTACTTTTGCTTGAATATATTTATTAAATTTTGATGTAAAATGAAACAACTGTGGTAATTGAAAAATATAAGGTAATAATTTTTTGTGAGATTAAAAGTCATACAATTTTTTTATGAATAAATTAAAAAGATATTTACATAAAAAGTCAATACACATTTATTTTTCAATAAATTGAAATTTACAAATTAAAGCAGTTTACCTGCAAACATACCTACATACATATGGTAAATAAGGTCACAGAGTCAACCAACTTTAGTAAAATATTAAACTATGTATAACGTAATGTACAATTGAAGTCATAAAAATAGCATTTATAATGTCGATAACATGTAAATTACATACATACCTTTGTATGTATATGCAAATTTATAACGATTTCATTAACTTTGTATTATAATTGCAAATATAATTATAATTATTACACTGATCTATAGTAATTAATAGTGTACAACTAAAGATAATGTAATTCTGTGTTTAAAAGCAACATTTATTTGCTTGTTTTTGTTTTTTTATATTTGTTGAATACAACCGGAAATTGTAGGCATACAGATTTAAACAAAAATTTTTTAAAATAAATATGAGTATTCAAAAAATTTTAATAAATTATATAGCATTTAATTTTAGTAAATAAGTGCTTGTCCTCAAAACATACATTGACCCTGTGTAAAAACACGTTTAAAACTATTTCCAAATGAAACAAATTAATTGCATAATCAGAAATAACCGTATTATTTAATGACCGAAAATTGAACATAATATTTAATATTTTTCTTACTTGATTTACTACTTTAATTGTTTATTTATGGAATTGTTGTTAATTTTTTTCCAGCATCTAAATACTTGATCCATATTAGCCGCAGCAATTATCCAGAAGGTGGTTATTTGAAAGTGGAACATAAACATTTTAACAAATTGAGTCTTTTGAATGTAAGTCCACGTTATAAGCCCAAGAAAATTGCTCACCTTAAGCATGAAATGAATATGCGTAACAAGCGCGAAGACAAAGATTTTCACAATTACAGCAATAACATTTCCTATTGTTGTTTCAACAAGTGCGAGGAGGATTTTTTCTGTTAATCTTCAAGAGTGACCGTTGACATCTTCTTAGTTAATTATTTTAAATAACCAAAAACACAAATTATATGGGAATAATCGAATTTATGTATATCAAATGATGCAGTCCAATTTATATTGATTTTGGGTTTTTAGAAAGACTTGTCCAATATGTACCTTATTAGCATAAAATAATTAATTATTTGGTATACGGTTATATTTATATTTCACAAATAACGCATTAATTTCAATTTAATTATATACATATTAAGTGTCAGTCAGTATTATGTAAATTTCATATGCCATTCCCACTAAACCCTTGGATTATTATCCAATTAATTCATTATACATATTAGAATTAACAATTTTTTTTTTGCTGATTTTTTATTAAATTTTAATTCTATTTTGTTGTACTATAATCTCTGTCAATATTTTTATAAACAAATGTACTATAAATTAGTTTTAAGAATAATGAAAATAAAATTTTAAAAACAATTTCAATTTTACAACATACTTTTAGGCTAATATTTTAAGTGCTTCAGTCGCCAAAATAACGATTATTTCAGCTTTTTTTGTTAAATTTTGTTTTATGTATATTTCTTTAATAGGTTTTACCAAAAAAATTCATTACGATTGTAATTACGAAAGTGCAACAACAAAAACTACACATACCCATTAACCTACCTGTCAAGAAATTGTTTTTACATATGTATGCGTTTTGTTTCTATTTGAAAAAATTCTTGGAACTTTAGAACGTATTTATCATCACGTAGGATTAAGTGTGATATTTATAATATCGTAATATAAAAGTATGCGTTCTAGTTGCAATATACATATATCAACAGTGATTCATAAATTATATATTAAGTATATGAAAAAGATAAACCCTTTTGGGTTTATCGGAAAAAAGTGTCAAAGATATTATAAATTAATAAATTATTTATTAATAAAATAATTATTTATTAATAATATAATTATTTATTAATAAATTAATTATTAAAGCAAATATTTAATAACAATAATAAAAAACTTTAGAGCTTAAATGTAATAGAAGTCGTCTGCATAAAATATTCGGCAGAATAGAACGTAGAAAAGTGAAGGAAACTTCGGAAATATCCATCAGGGCTCTTGTTAAAGAACTTTAGGAAGAGTATGCCATTTTAGTCTTTCAAGAAACAATAAGAAAAACACTGAACGTATACAAATACAGGTTGAAAGCTACGGGGAAAGCAACATTAGTAGTTGGAAATTCGGTATTTTTATAATATAGCATTTTTATAAATAGCATATTTAAAGGATTTGAATGGTCGTTTAATAAAAAGTGGTAATAAATCTGAGTTTATGAGGGACAACATGCCAAAATTCGAGTTATGTTGAAATAGTGACTCCAAGTACATATGGACAAAGAGTGTTAATGCTGCTATTATTTAATTGCAAAAAGTGTTGAATATCCCAGCAAAGAGTCTGCACTTGTGAAACCCCACATTAAACTTGTACCCATATGTGAAAAAGAAATTGGCTAAGAGGTATTACAATATCATAACGAAATAAAAAACTCAATATTGGTGGAATATATAAAATTCCAATTGACTATAACATTCATTAATTTATTTGATGAAAAAGGTTCCCCAAGCAGTTATATATGCAAGCTGCTGCCATATTAAATTTTAAATCCCGAAATTTTTTGATTTTCTTTAGCCGTTTTATAAATGTAAAAAGAATTTCTTTCTTGACATGAAAATGTTTGTGTTTGTTTAGCCTTTGCTCTGTTTTTAATATTTTAAATCTTTTTGTTATATATTAATAAATATATTAGTTAACTTATTCGTATTAAAAATATTACATTAAGTGAATATAAAAACAATTTCTTAACATGCTGTATTTCTTTGGACTCAAAATGAACATATACAACTTCTTGGTGCAAGGACACGCCTACCTCTTATATATCCTCAAATTAAAGGAACATTTTCTTCCAAAATAGTGGTCAGAACTTAACCAAAATTTGCGATAGAAATAGAGTTTTTATGAGTCGGAAAATGTTTAACTTCATATGATTTTTATAGAAATTTTTCTATAAATTTTTCTTTTGTAGAAAGTTTTCTATAAATATTATTTTTAGAGAAACTTTTTTATTAAAATTTTTAAAACATTAACAATTTCCTCCCCTGAAGTCATTTCTACGAATTAATAATCTTATAATATTTAGGTCTCTTTTTTATTCTGAAATACGCTTCCGTTTTAAGGCATAGAACAGAAACAATAGAATTTTAAAAATTCATAACAAAATAAATCCGGGTTACTTTTATTAACATTATTTAAATGTTTACAAAATATGTTACAATAATAAACATAATTGCCTTGTCTTTGGGGGTAGATATGTATATTGTAATTTTTTCTAATTGTTTTTCTACTTTTTCGTGAAATAAATTTGGTATTTGTTCCTGCAATTATTTTGATTTATTACTTTCATTAATACTTTGCCTAACTTCAGGCGTTCTTTGATTTGTTTAAGATATTTTGTTAAATAAGATTTTTTCTTCTTCCTGGAAACAGTGTATTCTTATATTTTTTTCTATTCTCATTGTTCTCCTTTCTTTGTACTTTTATGTCATTGCATTTATTGTTGTTTGTAGCTAGTTTTTTTTGGATTTGTTTTTTTTTTGTATATCTTGTTTATAAAATAGTGCTCCTTTTCATAAGTGGTCAGTGTTGCCACTCCCAAAAATTTTTTCTAACCAAAATTTTGAAAAAAAATTACCAAACTAAGAAAATAACCAAATTTTAAAAATGTATAGTTATTATATACAAATTAATATAATCTTAGCCTTTAAAAGAAAAAAGTATTTAAAATTTAACTGTTTAGAATTATGTTTATCAAAACCAAAGTAAGGATTATTATTTGTAGGGATTTAGTCAATCTCATTTTATAATGCGAATTACATTTTTTGGAAGCGTTAAAATCTAAAGATTTATACTTCATTGAAAGGTTTGAGGAAAAGATTCTATATCAATAGTTTATGTACCAAAACACTGACATATATTATTTGTATTTACCAGTTTTCTTTCAGGTTTATAACTAGCTAAATAATACTAATAAATAATTAACATAAAATTATATTTTTTTGTACAAAATCGACGAAAAACCCACTAAGGTACCTAGGTACCCCGGGTATTGACAAACGTTAATTTTTTTTTTTTTGGTATATACCGTAGGGTTAAAAATTGTGTACAACATTATTGTTCAATTGAAAATATATGGGGACTGATTGCAGTTATTTGTAAAATAATGTGGTGCCTTTTTTATTATTATTTTATTGCATAGTGTTAATAAATGAACAAAGTATATATATACTTTAATTTCCTATAGCACCATATTGGGAAACACCCTAAAGTATATCAATCGACTCAGAATCTCATTAACTGGTCGAAATTGGTTCATTATTTCACTTAGTCCACAAATAAATGTTTTCTTCTGCACAAAGAAAACATTTTTAATCCCAAAACATTCTATAAAAATTGTTTATATACCTACATAATATATAGCATTCAGTTTCAAAAGGATCGCTTTAAAATTAATTCTAGCTTCTATATAGGATTCTCTCCCGAAAATCAGTTAAAAGTACATAAATCCCACATAAATGTTAGTTCGTTAATAAAATTTGGCTCAACTGAGATTAACCACAACACCCATATAATGCTCTCTTTCAAGTATATAAGCCACATACACAATATTGTAGAATATTATATAGTTGTTCTTCATCGAATATACATTTTTTTTAATAGTAATTTTATTTTGGGTTGTTTGTTACATCGTTAGAACTTTTTCACAAAAATCTCCCAATGCATATTATTTTTTGGTTGAATATTAGAAAATCTTTATATTTTCTATTGATTTAAATTGTGTTCATCATTGTCAGTTAAAATTGGAATGAGTTTTATTTAAAACAAAAAAAAAAAAATCATTTAACAAAAAAATGAACAAAATGGAAAAAGTCATCATCTCCACATTGGAAAATAAAATAACAAATTTTGGTTAAAAATAACCAAAACGGCAACACTGTAAATGGTATTTGCACCACATTTAGTGCCATATTGTGAAGGTTAATGTAGTAATTCAAATTTTATATTTTAACATTTGTATGATATTTTATAAGATGAAAATAGTGGGGGAGTTGGATTTAAAAAGCGTATTTGAATTAGTGACGAAGTATGCAAAAATGTTCTTGAGTGCATTATATGCAAATTTGTGTTATTTCCATTAAAATATGACAAAACATGTATTTAAAAGCAAACTATGAAAAATTGGCAAAAATATGTAAAAAATCGAAGCAAAAATTCTTAAAATTGTCCAAAACGGATAAATAGCTAACAGTTTTGTTCACCTGAAACGCAGGAAAATATCATATTGAATACTTTCATCATCCTAGCCATAATACATAATTAGTCAATATGAATTATCATTTTGAAATTACTCAATATCAACGGATTTCATAAATTGCGGAATTTTCGAAATTTTTTTTTTTGTACAAATTTACAATTTTAAAATCCCGAATCATTTTCTGATTGATTTTCTGACAATTTTTGACTAATTATGAATAAAATCTGACAAGTTCTGGAACAGAAATATTTTTTAAAAATGATACTAAAAAATATTGGTTTTAATTTAGTGGTGTTTAATTCTTTTTGGGAATAGCTTATAATGTGCATACAAAAATTCACATACTTTTAGGATGTTAGATATATAAAATTTTTTTCCTAATCAATTAGTGAAAAGCTTTTACAATTATAAACGGTCAAGATTTGTAAATTTCATGCCTCAATACGGTTGCGGTATTTATTTCTGATATTAAAAGGAAATTTATTATGCATTTCTCATTTCAAAAACATTTACACACATTTTATATATTGAAAAGTTATTTATACAGCTTCAAAAATCAATTATTTACGCTTAAAATAACAAATGATTACTGATAATTTTGCAAATATTTTAAGCGATCTTAAATTTTCCTAACATATTTTTCCTAATTTATCTTTATCTAAAAAGTCAGTTTTATCAGTTTTGCAATTGTTTAGATTTTCCAATAGTTTAGATTTTTGCTCATCTCTACTTATTGAAGTTGAGTTTGTATAACATGATTTGAAATTATCTAAAGACAAGATTTTGGACCATCTTTGGCAATTATTAAGCGTTAATAATTGATTTTTGAAGCTGTGTGTATAGGTAGGTATAAAAGGGTGGTATAATCACGCTTCCACCCAGAGACCGAATTGTACATTGTGATCCCTTTAAACATAGAGAAGGAAAAAGATAAAGAGAATAAGAAGATAGATACAAAAGAAGTGGAACCTATGTCCTATCAATCAGTTATGAATGCCCCTAAGCCATTTTATTCCCGTTACAAACCCTATGAGATTGATAAGCCCTTTGCCTATAACTTCATCTAGTTCATGCAGTGTGTGGCGCCATACAATGACAGAATATGTCATTGTTAAACAAAAACTGTGAAAATGAATGGAAAAACTGTGGGAAAAAAACTGGGAAAAATTAAGTGGAAAAATTGTATAAAAAAGATTTAAAAAGATGAAGAAACGAAAAATAAAATAAAAAGTTCGAATAAATATAAAAAAAATTGTTAAAAATTAAAAAAATGTTTTTAGAAAAAATTAAGAAAAAAGTCCTGGCCGAAGAAGAGAGACAAAAAGTGTGTGTTTAAAAGAGCAACAGAGAATGTATTTGTATGTATAAAAGAAAACAACAACTTTCTTCTAGAACACACGAGAACAGTAACTAGAAAAAAGTAATGAAGATATAAAAAAATATCAACCAATGAGAAAAGAGAGAGACGGCAAAAAAATAAAAACAACGAAATGATGCAAAAGTACTATTACCAAGTAAGATCTTGTGTGTGTGTAATAATAAAAAAAAATAAACGAAAAAAAATTTCAACAGCGAAGTAAATGAGGAACACTCTGTTGCTAGTTGATCTATTATAAAAAAAGAAGAATAAAAGACACTGCAAGAAAAAAAGTGTGTTGCTTTCTTGTATGTCAGGCAGAGTTTGCTGAGTGAATAGCCTGGTAACAAGAAGTAAAAAGCTGTGTGTATTGCAGATCTTTTTATAAGCTAAGTGGTTTTTTATTTATTTTTTAATGTGAAAATTTTTCCATTTGATTTTTGAGAATAAAAGAATAGTCTATTTATAGTTGTATTAATTTTTGTATTAAGCAAGAGAAAATCAGGTTTTAATTTGTGTATAAATGTAATGTGAATGTTTTTGCTTTTGAGTAATTTCTGAAAATTTTTGAAGTTTATCGTTTTTTACATTATTGGAATATTAAATAATTTTAAAATTTAATATTTCTTTGCTTTTTTTTAATTTTTTGAATATAATTTGAAGAATTTTATCAGTACTTAATAGAATATTAATATTTTTTTTATACTGATTTTTGATAATTATATTTGATATTATTGTTGTATTGTATTATTGTGGCAGAAGTGTTGAATGAAAAGTTGATCGGGTTAGGTTTACAGACAACTGAACGTAAAAAGGAGTTGCAACAGACACTTTTAACACATTTCGGCATGACTGTATTCAGACTCTAAATACGACGATGTTGCATCAGCTATAAGAAGCACTGCGAATTGTGGAGGAAGTATGTTTACTTTACGGGACATTGAGGATTCAATGTTCCGTCTTCCTGCGGTACTGATAGTATAGAAATTAGTAGTTGAGGATAATGCTGAGGTCATTGATTGGAATCAGTTACAAAGATTTATGCGAAACAACTCTTGAAAGATGCCGCTGGAATATTCATTTGTAGCCAGACTGGTATAAAGAGTTGGAGTTCATTCAAGGAAGCGTTAGTAAAAGAGTTTGGTACAAAGCTAGCGTCTATAAATGTCCACAAAGAACTGAAGAGCCGAAAGAAGAAGAACAAAGAAAGTTTTAGGGAGTAAATTTACACATTAATGGAGTTTGGTAAGCCTATAAAACTTGATGAGGAGAGCTTGAAATACTGGATTCAAAGTTTGGAAAGAGTATTTTATACCAGGCTAAATTTAAAGGAGAAGCTGAAGACGTATGAGAAAATGAAAGGATCCACACAACAGGCATTAACCTCGAAGGCATTTTTTGAAACGAGTAAAGCGGAGGAAGTGAAACTAAATACGAGTAAAAAGGAGAAATGCTATAAGTGCGGACAGGAGAATGCAAATCGTCAAGTTTTAAATGTGGAAAATCGGGATATAAGTTATTGGAATGCAAGGTCGAGTTACAACCTGTGGTGTACGATTATTGCAATCAACCCCAAACATTATTTTCTCGACATAATTAATTTTTTTTTTCATTATGAATTCAAATATTTCATGTAAAACTTAATTTTAGAATTAGGGGATTTGCATATTTATATTAAAAATTTGCTTAAAAGTAATTTTTGATATTTTTACAACATCTTTTCTATTATTTAAAGGGAAAAAATATATTTTACTAGCGTTCATATACTTTTACTACTAACCAATAATAAAAACAAAACAAATCATTACATAGGTTTAGATACATTTTAGACTTTTATTTTATAAAATATCATGTTATATTAACAAATTCCATTTATTTATTTATATTATAGTTATTGCATTAGTTATATTTATTAGTAGATTATTTATAATTTTAATTATTACTTTTAATTATTTTAATAACTGATATTAATTTAATTAATACAAATAATCATTACTGAACACGACTTTGGATAGTAGGAATTTTGTTGATGTAAGTTGGTTTTTGTCTACTATATTAATTAGGAGTAAATGATGAGTCGTAATTAAGAGTAATAAATCACTTTTGACATTTCCTCATATACCTACTAAACACACCCACGATTTTCGAACCGAGTTGTCATTAAAATTGATATAATGCTGCTACTTTCTTTTTCCTTTGGCTCTTGAAGAGGTAACATCAAACTCCATAATAGTTAAATTATCCGAAATTTTATAACAAATCTTCATACGATCCTGATATTTAAATAAAACAAATTTAATTGATATTTTATTAATAATGCCTAAATACATATACTAATATTAAATAGCCATTGTATAAATTTCTACAGAAGACCAGAAAGAAAAAAATCTAGCAAAACGAGTAAACCTGAGTTCTATAAAGCCCCACACATCTTTTCAAGAATCCCTGTATTTAGAGCTAACTATTAAAATAAGAAAAATTTTGTTAATTTTGAGAGAGAAGGTATGTATATTTTAAGAGATTTCTTGTAAAAATAGTTTCTATTTAATCTAACATCCAATCTGGTTTAGGCCTTTGGAAGAATTTGTCACACCCAGCAAACGTATAGCGGACATTCCCCAAAGAGAATTCTCTCTCAACATTTTATTTGAAATCACTATTTTCCATCCGTAAAACATCATGATTTCGTTCGAACTACAATTCATCCTGTCCAAATTTGTCCGAGAATCATGTCTAATATATGTCTGATAGGTCCACCAATTTTATCAGAATAGAATGCCGAAAATTTCGTAGGATTTGTTCATCATCAACGCAATGTTCTGAAAATAATCCTGTTTTGAAGAATTAAAGTTTTATACCTTCAACTTGTCTCGTCCTAACCTGCAATAGAATTCCTCATTTTAATCCCCGAAAAATTCATCATTCATCATCAACATCTACAGTAAAAATAGTGCTAAATTTTTAAGTGCATTATGAATAAATAAAAAGACAAAGATTCAGAAAAATATAAAAAAAATAGGAGAATAAAATTGAAATTAAACTAAAAACAAAATTATATTAATAGAAACATAGTTTAAGAAAGAGTTTTGCTAAAAAAAAAAAGAAAACCAAATTACAACAAATCAACAATTTTTTTTAAGCGATCAAAAAAAAAAAAAATAGATTGGAAAATAAATCGCAGTGGAAAAAAAAGAAAATAAAAAAAAAAATAAAATAAATCAATAAGAAAGAAAATCAGTATATAAATTGAAAGTAATAAATGACAAAAAGGGAATATTTAGAGAAATGGTGAATAATAAAAATCGAAATCAAAACAGAATTAATATATCAATATAGAAAAAAAAACCAGAATAAGAATGGAAAACATAGATTAAAAGTAATAAACGAACAAGAAAAAGAAAGGAAGTTAAATAATTTATTAAGACTGAAGTTAAAGAAGCTAATTATTAAAAATACGTAGAACTAAACAAAACAAAAATATAAGTAATTAACTACGAAAACAAATAGTGAAATCTAGTTAAAAAAAGTATGTAGTGATGAATAAAAAAAATTTTTATAATGTTAAAGATAATTATAAATTAAAATTATAATTACAATTATTAGTAATAGTGTTAATAGGAAAATTAAATGGAATTCAATAAAAATTGCAACATGAAAAAATTTAAAAGTTAAAAATTTAATAAAATCAACACACACCTAAATACACATAATTACACCTAATACACAACAACAATAAAAAAATCATTATTAAAACAAATCACACATAATTACACACATCATCCAAAACACCAAAAGATAAAACTACACCTAATACACAAAAACACATAACATGATAGAGAGAAAACAATTACATAATTTATAATAAATTTTACATTCCATCCCCCCAATACACCAACTTCATCTAGCTCAGAGAGGCCTCTACGATCGTCATGATAAAGTTTGGTAAGTTATTATAACTTTTGTTACTCTCGCTCATTTTATCACTGTTACTTTTTTTTGCGCAGACGCAATACAAAAGAAGGAGTAAGAGATAAATAATGGATAATCGTTATTATTCTTTTACGATTATTATACTATTTTAACTCTTTGTTTTGATTACGATGTATAATAATTCACAAGTATTACTCCTCGTTTTGTTGTTTTTTTTTTTTTTGAGTACTGAATTTAAAGTGTGTTTATTAAACTTTGAAGATCGATTAACTGTTTATCGGTTAATCTGTTGGGAACCGATATTTCTTGTTAGAAATTTTGGGAGATATATTTTTTGTTATTATTTGAATTTATAATGCAAATTTGTTGTTAAAAAAGTTTGCCAAATATAGATGAACTAATACAGATACATAGTTTTTTTTCTTTGGTATTACAAATTTGAGCTTAGTAATAAAATTAATTTTTTTTTATGTTGCAAATTTAAAATTGTTAATCAGGTATTAAATCAAGTAAAATACAACTAAAGTGTTAAAAAAAACAAAAAAAACCTTATTAATATATTTTAATTATATTGAAATTTTATATTGTTAAAAAAATTTAGTATTTCAGATTTTTATAGACATTGTATATATTCTATCTTAATTAAAAATATTACTTATAGTAATGTAAAATTTATTATATATTCGGAAAACATTTTTAAGGTATCATTCAACTATTTTAATTTTTATTTGAATTTATTATGATTTGAAATAAACTTTATATAGATATTCATAATGAATTGGTAAAGCTAAAACTTAATCTGTTTTCAATCATGTAAGGAAATGTTAGGATAAGACTTACTCGTCGTGGGATTCTAGATGTTAACTTCACTTGCGCCACTAGAATCATGGTAAGGGAGGGTTATGAGGCGGATGTACCCAATAACATCCGGGCTACATCAAAATTTGTTTTGGTAATTTTATCAATATCTTTAGTGTAGATTCATTCTCATTTATAATCACAGAGGGGTTTTTTTTTTGTTTGTGTCTGTGATTATATCGGTCCATTTTAAAGTAGTTTTAATAAGTAAATTAAATTCCGGGAGTCTATAATAAAAATTATGTATGGAAAAATGGTTAGTTGAAAAGAGAACACGAACTCCCCTAATCTCGGCTGATCGTTAGCGAATTAATGGCTCCCACCGTCCTTCTTTGCACTAAGCTTTAAATGGGAAATCTGTATTTTAGTTGAGGATTAAAAAAATAGACTAGCCTCAAATCAATCCATCTTTTCAATCTATCAATCAGTGTTTAGATGTACATATAAAAAAACATATATATAGATTTTCATTACACAGGAAGGTTTGCACTTTCATGCTAATAATTTGTTCCTGAATATTACATATATATAAAAAATTGCGCCCAACGTGGGGCCGAAAATGGCCAAGGCATTCAAAAACTTTGGTTAATTTTTGGTTCTGAATCTTTTGTTGTAGTTTTGAGTAAATTTCAGTAAACCGCTGAGTGGAAAATTGGATTTAGTAGAAACAAATTTCGTCTTCTGAATAAATATAAAAGTTTTCTTTTCAAAACAAAAACTAAACCCCAATCAAAAATATTTTGAAAAACAAAAAATTAAACTATTAATTATCAAAAATAAAAAGTTTATTCTTTAACAGACAAAAAATTTGTTAAACCGAATTTTCACAATAAAAGTCTTACTAAAACCAGTGTTTATAAAAACAAAATATTTGAGGCAACAATAACTTATAGCCTGTTTAACAATCTCGAAAGAAAACTAAAGCGAAAGAAAAGAAGTCACTAGAATTCGAATAAAATTGCGTTCATGGATATCACTCACTTTCGTTCTTATGCACTTGCGTACGTCAATTTTTGTATCTTACGTATTAACAATTCAAAGTAGTGCCAATTCATCTATTTACAGAATTTATAGCGATTTCCTCTAAAAGTCCCAAAAATACTACTTTTTGTATGAGAACAAATACAACTGTTCTTAAGAGTGATCAGCTGTATACAAACGTCATGTTGTAAAAAGGAAAATAATAATAACATACCAGTTTAAAAACAAAAAAATAAATTGTTGTGTCTGCCATAGTTTTATTAAAAAAAAAAAAAAAAATAGTGATTAAAAAAGCAAACAAAAAAGCTAAGTGTGTTATAAAGAAAAAAAAAAAAAAACAAAAACAAAACAACAATGGATATGTTGACGGTCGCCGTACATTTCTTGGATACTGCGGAGGAAGATGAGGAAAGAGTACTGTTTCGAAGAGAACTACGTGATAAGTATAATGTCCTGGAACAGCCTACGAGTCAGTAAGTGTACACATTAAACATTTGTACAATTATGAAAATATGTATGTAAATTAATTTCTTACCAAAATCTTCTTTGGAATTAGTTTTATTGCGAATTTTCGAGTTTCAAAAGAATTTTTCGTGCTCTCTTGGAGAAATTCGAGGCAAATAGTGCCTCGTCGTTTAGAAGCACTTATATACGTGGATATATAAGGTTAGCGACATTTTTACGCTTTTTAGCTACTGGGAGCTATCAGCAAAGCGTAGGAAATGAAGTCCTCTCATCCACATGCAAAGCTACTGTCTGCGGAATCATTGCAGAATGTCTCAATTTTTTTGAGGAGTACGTATGTGGGCAGTGGATTAAAATGCCTAACCCAGAAAATGAAATAATCATTAAACAAGTGTTTTTTATTTCTACGGGCTTTCCTGGAATCATCGGATGCGTTGATGGCACGCATATAAGAATAAAATTTCTGGGCTATAATCTGAAGCGTCTATATTACAACCGTAAAGGATATTATAGTATAAATGCAATGGTGGTAAGTTTTACATAGCAGATACACACTTAGAAAGTTTTTTGGTAAAATTAATATTTTAGAAAATATTGAAGAAAATAGAAAAGTTTGACATACAGGTGTTCATTTCAATGAACAACAAAATACCCAGCCCTGAAGCCAATTATTAATGCCCCCAAACCACAGCCAACTTCAACCACAATATACAAAAAGGTCATTCGTAAAGCAACAGCCGAGCGTTCACATCAAAATTGGAGTCACCGTAAGAGTCAAACTCAAATATAAAAAGAAAAATATTCAAGGTATTAAAGTGAAAATAATACTTACCTTAAGTTTATAATTTATATAAAATATTTACCTTTGTGACTTACCCTTGTGAAATTACTCTCAAATATAAACAAAATAATTTACTGTCGTTCAATAAAAATAGATTATAACGTTTTAAAAATTGGTGTTTTTTTTTATATACATAAATAAATGCCGTTATAAGAACTAGTCCCTTGCCCCTAAACCCGTTTCTTCAACAGGTGTTCTTTCTCATCCATGAAACTTATTACCTATTGGTGTTAGCAAAATTTGTTCCAAGTAGCTTAGATAGCTATTTGATCAATCTTTTTAAATATTTTTTTTTGGTTTTTTTAAAATTTTTTAAATTTAAAAATTGGCTAAAAAAAAGTTTTAAATTAAAAAAAAAACTTCTATTTTCTTCAATATTTTCTAAAATATTAATTTTACCAAAAAACTTTCTTTGAGGCTAATGTTGTTGACTAGAAGTGCTAAAATATTGCCATATATCATATTCTTGTAAAATGTTTTTTTAAAGAGATAGTCATATACAAACAAATTTCATTTTAATAAAAAAACCTAACTTATTGCTATGAAATTTTTTTGTATTTTTTTTTTAAATTAAACTGAACCGATTTGGGGGGAAAGAATATAAGAAATAAAAAAAAAAAATAACTGCCACGCTAATATTTTTATTAAAAACAGTTATAAAAAACCAAAATTTGTATTTGTTTGTTAATGTAAATATAGAAAAGACATTTTCTTTTCGACATTGTGGGCCAAGCAATTAGTATTTATTTCAATGTGTGATCATCATTTGGATTAATGAAAATAACACTAATGTTTTTTTAACTTATATACAATGAATTGTTTTGCTGTTTTTTTTTTAATATATCGCACTTGTTCAAAAGTAGTGTATAACTCAAAACTTGAATTTGTTCACTTTTTGGAAAACATCGGCACGTAATATTCATATAAAATCGCTGTAAAAATATAATACCATTTTGTATACTTTTTCGTAATGAGACGGTTAATAAAAAAAATTATTTCTCATATGCCTTTTGTATTAAATTAAAAAGTGTTTTGCTTCTTCTGAAAATTTCGAAATTTTGCGTTAGTACAGTATTGTTAAAAAGACATCTTGTCTTTTTTTCGCAATGTCAAAAAATTTTCTTGACAGACTGTATACATAAAAACTTCTTTTCTATTCCAACCATAGTGAATGGTATATAAGATTCAGCATAACCGAATATAACAATTTTACTTTTGTTAATAACTTTAAAAATTCAATTCTTTATTATTTAGTTAAATAAACAAAAGAGTTAAAATTAAGATTTAAAAACAAACTAAAATGAAATTAAAGATAAACAAAAAATAAAATTACCACATAAAAGCTTAAAAGAAGAAATTTATAAATAAAATGTAAATAGAAATATATAAACAGTAGAATCCCAATAATTCGTAATGGCAAGGGAATTATAGGGCTTTTCGATTTAACGGGGTTAAAATAAAATAAATACGAATTAACGGGGTTTTTTAATTTATTTACTAAAACGATAAAAAAAAAAAAATAAAATATATAAAAATTATATACAAAAATTATTCATGTATCAAACTGATCTTAAGAAAATAAACACACACACAAGTAAAAGCAAAAACCCACGCAAAAAATAGCGGGACCGACAGTTTATTATGAATTATCGGGAATTACGATTTATCGGGGTACGAATTATCGGGATTTGACTGTTTATACATAAATAAATAAACTTTTGATTGAATTACTTTTAATTCTATTTCTTATTAATTAACAATTCAAAATTTTTTTCTAATCGCTGGATGCTTTCTAAAATTGCATTCATGCATGTCGCTTGCACTTCAGCTGCATCCGCTCTTCTTTTTGCTGCTCCTTAGCTGTTGCTGCATTTGTCTCTGCCACTCGCAGTTGCCGACGAATTAGGGACAACTGTTCATCAACAGTTTTCTTTTTTTTTTTTGTTGAAGAGCAAGCTGGCTCGTCATCATCGCTACCACTGAGGTATGGACGACGCTTAGAAGCACTTTTGGTTTGTTGTTGTTGTGTTGCTGGGTAGACAATCTTTGGTCGGGGCAATTGATGCTCCTAGTCGTTCCGGTACGTAGACCCAATAGCCGCGGGAACGTTTGTGGTTGTGGTTTGTTTTTCACTTTGCTGCAAGTTTTGTGAACAGTCAGCTGGTAGTGAGTGACACATAACTTCCACTATATGCTCCTGACTTCTCATTCCGGTTGGTGTAATTACCGCCACAGCCTTACCAAGTCTTGGTGGTGTCTTCACCAACGATTGAAAATAATCTTCAATTGATTCGGATGCCCTACTTTTAATTTCATCACCGAAAACTCGACCACAGGGTGCTCCAGCTGACGACATCAACAAAGTCCGGTCTATTACCTGTTCCAATGCTGTTAAATAATTGTAGCGGTAGAGACCGCCACCAGTATCTTGCAGGCTTTTGCTATTTTCGGAGATTTTTTTCTTTGTTCGTGATTTTAGATCTGCCCAAGTCTGTAAAAAGAATGTTAAATCATTAGTTATTGCAACCAACTGGTGGATCAGGTAAGACAATTAAAAAATATTTAAAATAGTAAATAAAGCCCAGTTCCACTTTCCGAGCTACATATGTAATTAAATTTGTGAAAATACGCTACTTACCTTTTTCCACTCTGCAATTGTACGCGTAGGTGGCCTAAGGGCGTTTATGCTTTCGCAGAGACTCTTCCACTGCTTCTCTGCTGACAATTTATTTGTTCCAAACGCAGGCGTTCCTCTGGCTAGGTCAGGATTTTCTTCCATATAATCCACCAATCTTTGAAGTTGCTGCATTGTTGACTTTTTTAAACTAAACAGGAAGTCATGAACAAATTATAATGGTCGCTGATTCTAGGCAGTATAATTAGTACAAACTTACCATTTGGTGTCCATTTTTTACTTTTACGTTAGTAAATAATTTATTTTTAAATTTTTTTAACTTTTAGCACAATATTTTTTTCTTACTCGAAAACATAACAACAAGTGAGTGATTTTGACATTTGCATTCGCAATGTTGACAACTCCTTCGACATTGTTGAACCGGATTTTGTATGAAAGCACTTATGTTTTCTTTCGAGCTGTCGTTCGCATCAACGTTCGTACAGAAGTGTAGTTGATGAACCCAAAACAATTTTCATTCGCTTAGAATGCGAACGTACTCATTCTTTCGAAATTCATAAACAGGCCATTAATGTAAATAAATTAAAACAACCAAACAAAATATTTCTTAACAGTGAACACACAAGCAGTGTGCAAATCACAAGTACATATTAAAAACAATTATTTTTGAATCTATGCATTACGAAAAATATATCACACTACCAGTATGGATACTGGTGAAATAAACCTTAGTGAAGATTGCAGTGGTAATGAGTCAATTTGGCAAAGTGTACCAACAAAACGCAAGCAGCTTGAATCTCCTAAACTACATCAACAAAAAAGAAGGAATTTGTTCTGTGAACCAAGCACATCAGCAAACAACAAATATGTAGCTCTTAGCATGATGACGATGAATGTAAAACCAATAAATCTACGCCAAAACTTCCACCAAATGTACAAAATATTAATATTATGTTAAAAAAAATAATTCTTTAATAACATCTAATTAATTTAATTATAAATCTTTAAAGGAAGGCCAGGTACGTTTAATGATTAAATCTGTAGATTCTTATCGCAAAATGGTTAAGTATTTGGAAGAGTCAAAAATTGGTTAAGGGTCTTCACCATATAACATCAATCAAAAACATAAAGGCTGAACTACTATTACTAGGCCATTAAATCAGAACCGTAACTAATGTTAAAAGCCGTGTAACTAAAGAATCTTTTCTTAAAACCAACCACATAGATATATTTTTAATATCTAAAACCTACTTTACGACCAAGAATTAAAATATATGGATACGACACCATAAATACTTTTCATACGGATAATATAAATTATGAAATTTTGGATCCCTTTGAAGAACCTTATTTACAAGCAGCTGGAATTAAAGTCAAGTACAATAATTATGACCTTAATATTTTTTTTTTAATATATTCCACCTAGACACAGTGTTAAATGTCAGCAATACGATGATTTCTTTAGTAGAATGCCCGAAAGAAGAAGTTTTTTATCCATTTAATTTAAAGCACAAAATATAGAAATAGAAACTTCCTTGATGTTGCGTGCAAATGATTTTCCAATAAAACATGTTACACTGTCAGAAGTTCAAAAAATGGTTATAAAACTTAACAATAGAAAAGTGCTGTTATGATAACATTTGTTCCAAAATGATTAAGTCTTCACATAGGAAAGGTATGCTCTTTCTAACCACATTGTTTAATTCTATATACGCATAAATTGTCACGATTTAAAAACCAAATAAACAGGAATATTTAATTAGTTGACTATATTAGAAATGCAAAATGTAATACCAGAACATCAATTTGGGTTTAGCAATAAACACGGTATACGCGAACAGTGTCACCGAATTATTGATGAAATTTCTAATGCCTTAGAAAGTAAAGTTTGGCATTTAGGACTCCTGTATAAACTGGAAAAAATCATTTCCGGTGTCTTTTTACAATCTTTTGAAATCGTATTTACATGAGAGTTAAAGTAAATAATCTAAGATCAACATTTCGCTTAGTTCACACTGGTGTTTTGGGACCATTTTTACATGCGATATAACAAATGATCTCACCATTGCAACATATGCAGATGATACTGCTATAATGGCTTCCAATGATTCTCCCTCTGAAGCTTCTAATATATTACAAATTGGACTAAATCTGATACAAGAATGACTAAACAAATGGAATGTAAAAGTGAACACAGATAAATCAGTTAATATAACCTTTACATTGAGAAGAAACAATTGTTCCCCTATATCTCAAACGGAATAAATTTTCCACACTCAACTAATGTAAAATATCTAAGGCTTTGCCTAGATAGAATATTAACGTGGAGAGAGCACATCAACATGAAACGGAAACAACTAAACAATAAGACAGAAAGGTTGTACTGGCTTTCAGGCTTTCTTCACTTACATTAGAAAAACAATGGAAATATACATTGCGATCTTGGTGTACCTACAATTAAGGCTGAAATAAACAAATTCAGTGGCAGATATCTCCATAGACTAACATAGAAATTATATTTATTGTGATTCATATATAAGTTCATTTAAGTTAACATATTTAAATTGTATTTTTTTGTTTTTTTTGTTCACTGGAACTTAAAAACCTCAATTATTTGGTAATTTAAAGCAAAAAAAAATTGCTTAATGCTTCTCTGGAAAATATATCGCAAATAAAAATATTAACAAGAAATTTGGTTTTAAGAAATTTAAGTTTGCTATGCTCATTGTTTGCTCTCTCTTTGTTTTAAAAAGTTTACTAATTCTAACGGCTTAAAATCTTTTAACTTTGATTAGATAGAGGAAATCGTTGAAATGTTGTTTTTTAAAGATTTTCGGATTTGTTTGTACGTATTTTTATTAATATATTTTTCCTGGAATTGGCAGGCTTATACGTTAGTAAATTATAATAGACAAACACAATTCTTTACGTCGAAGCGCTGACGAAGACTCCTATATGTAATTTTCTGATTTTTTTATTATCGCATTTCGTACCATTACACAGTGGAAATAAACCTGTAACTTCTAATCGGCTGTTTGGATTTGCATGAAGTTTGGTATAGATATAGCAGAGAAGTATGCAATTTAAGTTTCGAAGGGAGACCCAAGGGGGCTCAAAGAAGGGTACCTCCAACATATACAATTTTTAATGACTTGCAAAATTTTTGTTGCTTGTCCGATTTCAAATATTTTTGTATATTCTTGGAAGCCTTGATAAGAGTTATTTGTATTTGAAGTTTCAGATATCTCAATTTTGCAAGATCTTGGTCTAGTTTTTCCAATATATAGTCCAACATTTTTGTCCGATTTTATATATTTTTTTAGTTAGAGTACAAAATTATTTGTGAGTCCAAAAATAAATGATTTTGAAATTGAAAATTCAAAAAATGATGATTTTTTGTGTTCTTTATATTTTGTTTTTGCCGAAAAAGTGCCCACATTTTGTATAAAAAATTCTTTGATAACATATCATTTTATAATTTAGTTAAGTACAGATCCTTCGAAATTTGACCTATTTTAAATGAAAACTTTGACTTTAGCTTGTTCTAAAATCCCAAAGGTTAGTTCTGGAAACCGAATACATTTTAAGATTCTATGATGTGTTCTAAAGAGTTTTCTAACGGATTTTTAAGAACTTGGGACAAATGTGTATGTTATGGGCGAAAATAAAAAAATCTAGTTTTGGGTTTTTTTCAGTTTTTTTTGGGAATTAAGGAAAACCCTTATTCAAATAGAAATTTTGTTTTTGCTTTTTTATTTCAAATAAAGAGGTCCATATTTTCTGAATATTTGATTAAGATATTTTTAGTAACAAATATTTTATAAAAATTCATAAATTTTTAGTTTCTCCAAAAAGCGGATTTTAGATCTGAAATTTTGGTACTTTCGAAATAGCAGAAACAATGTTGAAAATTTTTTTTCAAGATTACTTGTTTATATAGCACACATAGTTTCCGACAAT
Organism: Protocalliphora azurea; assembly: GCA_932274085.1. Taxonomy (NCBI): domain Eukaryota; kingdom Metazoa; phylum Arthropoda; class Insecta; order Diptera; family Calliphoridae; genus Protocalliphora; species Protocalliphora azurea. The sequence goes on from OW026522.1 coordinate 62,056,062, forward strand.
TTAAAACAAGATTCAAGTCAATATCTTTTTTAAATTCGCAAATATATGGTTTCAAACCTTAACAGTTTAAATTTATTGTACATATACCTACTTTTTTACAAACGTACAACTTTTGCCCCTTGCTTTAGGTGAAAAATTACTTAGAATGTTACAAATGTTTTTATATTTTTTTAATAAGTCTTTGCAGAAAATGTTTTTAGATAAAAAAAAATATTTTTTCAATAGGGTTGCTCCAAATTACTCCCAAGCTATTATTATTCCAAATGAAAATTCAGAAAATATTAAATTTTTCTGAAATCCCATAGTAAAGAGTGATACTCCAGCAAAACCTTTTTGGTTTTCGGTAATGGCAAATACTTATTAAAGTAGTTTCTTGGTAACGAGACGTAATTATTATTTGTCTACTCTATATTATATAAATAAGTACTCAATAGTATAATAGCACAGTAATATTGCAATCACGTGGATCAGTTGGTTGGTTAGAGCGCTGGATTAGCAAACAGAAGGTTGGTGGTTAAGCCCTATTCTAATGCTGTTAGTTTTTTAACAAAATGTATAAAAATGTATTTTATACTAAAAAGTTTTTGTCACTTAGAAAATTAAGTGCGAGATGGTGTACAGGCGAATGGTTAATTTGTACCCAATTTCAAATTTCACTGACGGCAAATTTTTTATTTTTATTTTCGTTTAGGTACATATATTTTTGAGTACTCCTAGAGTTTAAAAATAACTACATGAATTTTTGGATAACTTAAACAAAAATAACTAGTTATTCAGGTAAAAAATAAGTAGTTTATTTTTGCTTCCAATTATACCCGCTAGCTTATCAAGACCTGGTCCAAATTTCGGCAAAATGGTCAAAAATTTATAAATTTAAATTTTTATGATTTTTAGACATTTTTTGTAAAATTATTTTCTTAAAATAACTCACCATTTTATTATTTTCATATTCCAATCAATGAATTCAAAATACGAGGGCGGATCAATAAGTCTGTGACTTTTCGAACTTTCGTCGTAGTTATATGAAATGTAACACTATTCCCATCAAGTACCACCTGTTAATAGACTACCGTCAAATTTTCAGCAAGTGTCGTCATTTACTTTGCGTTTAACAGCTGTTCAAAACATACAACCTCGTGTATTTTTCTAAAAATGGAAAAAAGTGAATTTCGAATGCTCATTAAACATTATTTTTTGGGGAAAAAAACCGTCAATCAAACCAAGGAAAAGCTCGATAAATACTATGCACCATCGATTTCAATGGTAAAAAAAGTGGTTTACTGACTTTCGTTGTGGTCGCACAAGTAAAAATGACGCTGAACGTTCTGGACGGCCAATTGAGGTCAGTACACCTGAAAATGTCGAAAAAATCCACGATATGGTATTGGCCGACCGAAGAGTAAAAGTGCATGAGATTGTTGATGCCATAGGCATTTCAGTGTGGTTTCGATTTTAAATGATGTTTTGCAGCGCTTTGTAACTGTGGATAAACATCAATCCATTGAGACCAAGCAGCAGTCTAAACAATGGGTTTCTCCGGGTGAACCTGCTCCGAAGAAGGCCAAGGTAAGTTTGTCGGCCAATAAGGTGATGGCAACAATTTTTAGGGATGCACGCGGGATAATCCACATAGATTACCTTCAAAAGAGAAAAACAATAAATGGGAATATTATGCTAACTTACGAGTTGGCACACGTGTGCACGGGTGCACACGTGCGCAGTCTCAATGGCAAAACTCTATGAATTGGATTATGAATTGGTATCTCATCCGCCATATTCTCCGGATTTAGCCCCTAATGATTACTTCCTATTTCCAAACCAAAAGAAATGGTTCGGTGGAATGAGATTCAGCTCCAACAATGAAATTATTGACCAAACAAATGCCTATTTTAAGGACATCGAAAAATCCTATTTTTTACGCAAAGTAAATGACGACACTTGCTCAAAATTTGGCAGCAGTCTATTAACAGGTGGTACTTTATGAGAATAGTGTTGCATTTTATATAACTACGAGGGAAGTTCAAAAAGTCAAGGACTTATTGGTCTGCCCTCGTAAGTAATCAAAATTTATGTCCTATATTAAATAATAACAGTTTTATTGTTTTTTCATATTTGAAGGATTTTTACATTCAAGCAGATTTTTTACCTAATATCAATGAATTTGTTGAAGGTAAGGATTTTCAAAAATGAAAATAACTATTAATACTATTTTTATTCATTTAATTTATATAAAAATTTCACAAGTTTATTAGTGTAAATATATGTATGTACATAATATAATTTAAATTTATACTAACACTTATTTTCTATGAAATAATCAGTCATATCAGTACATAGATATAAAATATAATATAGATCCTTGAAATTATAAGTTGATAGAGGCTCATAGTAAATCCAACGTTTTCTCATTGATGATAGTACAGGATCAGATGATAATAACAAGCTATCCTCGTTTTGTGACATCCTGGAGTATTTTCTGGAGCTGAATAATAGAACTCGTTTAAAATCCCGATTTCTTGCTTCCTGAGCCTCTTTGGTAAGTTCACCAAGTGGAAGAATATTGTTTTAATTATTGTTTGGCCATGGTACAAAACTATGTGCATTGTTGGTGTCATTTCTTTCCAATGATATAGAGAGACAAGTAATTTAGATATTTTTGTTGCATATTCTCCAAATCAAACCGAGCTGATTTTGTGTTTGCTATTAATTGTCGTAGTATTATGTTAGTCCTTTGAAGTAAATCTTTATTGACGCCAGTTGTATTATTTTCGAAATCTCTGAAAAATCCTTGCATTTTAATCATTAGTAATACCACCAGTTTGCAGTGGTTTGCCAATGTTTAATCCCGTTTGCACTGTGAATTCTTCTTGGATTCTACTTTTCCCAGATATCCTAAGTGATTTTAACTCCTTGTTACTTCTAGAAGGTTTTGTTATATTCTCTGGTGCACTTCTATACCGCCTTTTTTTCACTTCCACTAGCTTGCTTTTATTCGGGAAGGTCTGACAAACCATTGCATTCCCACTTACAGATTAATACAACATCGCTGTTATTTACATTTTCCAACTAATCTGTAGAAAAATCAGCAACAATCATGGAAGCTGTATTCTCAAGTAAAGAAGATAGCTCTACACATGCTGCTTTTCAGTAACTGATACAGGTGGTAAAATACTTCGTTTTGTTTTTCTTGAATAGCATTGTATGAAGGAAGAACTGAGTGCCAGTTTTCCTGTGGAGCTTTTTTTAAAATCTGATATTTGTTCCGACTGAGGCCCGGTTCCTGCATTAGAGCAATAAAATTTGATTGTGATATTAGACTAGATATACTTTTGATAATCCGTTTAAGGCGTTTTAGTGATGCATTTGGCAGAACTTCAGAAATATTATCTGCATCCTTTGGTTGCTTTTCCTTTTTAAGTATTTCATTGAATATATCCGAAAACTTCCTCATTTGAGTCTATAGAAAACTTTTCTTTTCATATCTTTTTTTTCAGAACTTAAATCATCATATGACTTTTTGGGTGCTCCGGTTGATATTTTGTACGATGAGATTTTCATATCTGTATTCATCCCATTAAAATATTGTGCTCTTATTCTCATATTACTGCCATTCAAGGACTTAAGTTTTATATCATACACCTTTGAAAATATTTACATTTGTGATGTACCAATAACGTCAACCTTTTCCTGATATGGAATTTTTATGAATTACACTATAACTTCTAAACTATTTAGATCATATTTAAATAAACTCCACAGAACGGAACACAATTTTCCATGTTTTACTGTAATCGTTATTATAATCTACCTTGTTATGATGTCGACAAGGATTAGATGCAAATTTATATACTAATTCTTATCAAATTTATCTCACTAGTTCAGGTATTTAAATAATGAACTACCCCTTTCAGGTATAACACCTAAAAGGGATAACATTGAAATACCTGTACCGAATTAATTGATACTACGTATTACTGTTAGGTATCACCGGAAAGGATATTATCTGTACATTGTTTCAAGATCACAAAAATGTTATTTTAAAACCATAGGTTGGTTGGTTGGTTTACGTGGTAGCCCGTAATCTTACGGGCAATCAATTAGACTCGTTAGAATCCGTTTTGATGGAACCACACTACTCGCCAGATGAATTAGTTGTACTGAGTCTGTAATGAGATAGAAGTGTAGGGAAGAAACAACGAGAACATAAATTAATTAGATCCAGCCTGTAGCATTGATATATTTAATGATGTCACTGAGTCTAGTGTCAGATATCTCAAAGAGGTTATCTAATTGGTGCCCTCCCAGAAATTTATGTCTGCTTGCGTCCAAGGCTGGGCATTCACATAGAAGATGAAAAACTGTCTCCTCCTTCTCGCGATTGCCACAACTACGACAATATTCATTGTAAGGGAGACCAAGTCTACTTGCATGTTTTCCGATCGTCCAATGACCTGTAAACAATGCTATTAGTCTCGAGATGTCTTTGCGTTTGTAGCCAATGAGTTGCATTGGGCGTTTCACGTTGTAGGTAGGCCACGTTTCCTTCGCGACCCTACATTTGTACAGATTTCGCCATCTATTTTCCGCCTTTTCTAGAAAGTGTTTTTGGATTCTGCTTTTGACTGTTCCTAACGGGATTGCGACAGAAACCGATAAGGAGGCATTCATAGCAGAGCCTTCCCGGGCTAATTAGTCTGCCTGTTCATTACCATAGTAGTCCCTATGCGCAGGAACCCAGATTATAGTAATGTCATATAGTCGACTTAGTCCAAGCAGTTCCTCTTTACACTGTCTGACTAGAATAGAGGTAGTTTTCGGTGATTTGAGCGATAGTATTGCCGCTTGACTGTCGACAAATAAACCAATATTCCCTTGAATATTTCTATCGCGAATTAGTTTACACGCTTCCCTGACCGCTAGTATTTCCGCTTGGAATACGCTTGCCTTGTCAGGGAGTCTACATGAGTGTCTAATTCCAAGATCATCAGAGAAGACACCAGAGCCAACACCGCAGTTCATCTTTGAGCCGTCAGTGTATATCCTAGTTCCATATTGTTCAAGAAGATTACCCCTTTTCCATTCACTCCTGGTGGGGAATAGGACTTTAATAGTATTTCCGAAGTCAATGTGGGGAATCATATAGTCGGTAAATTGATTGAATTGCGGGGGTATTAAATTTAATATCCTCGCGTGCCCATACGTTCTTGATCTCCAGCTTTTCGTTGCAGATAATCTTATCGTACTATTAACTGATGATTCAATTATGTATAGGTCTATAGGTGTTAGGTGCAATATAGTGTTCAGAGCTTCTGATGGACTAGTACGTAATGCACCTGCAATGCCAATGGAAGCGGATCTTTGTATCCTGTAAAGCTGATCCACCACATATCTCTTACTAGTAGCGGTCCACCACACAAGAGATCCATATACAAGAATGGGCCGTACTATTGCAGTGCATAGCCATTTTGTTAATTTTGGACTCAGACACCATTTCACACTGAGCATCTTTCTACAGGTGTAGTATGCTACCGTAGCCTTACTAACCCTATGTTGAATGTTCAGTTTCCATGAAAGCTTAGAGTCCAAAATATTGCCCAAGTATTTTGCATTGTTCGACAAGGTGAGTTCACAGTTTTCTAACCGTGGTAGTCTGCAGCTCGGAATATTGGTCTTTGTGGTGAAGAGTACCAGCTCTGTCTTGCCCGGATTCACTCCTAGTCCACATTCTTTGGCCCAGTCACTGAGTGTAGCCAGAGCAGTTGACATGATATCACTTATCACGTTCAGAAACAGTCCTGATACTAGTATCACCACATCGTCCGCGTAAGCCACGACTTTCACTCCCTTGTCTTCCAATTTACACAGGATGGTATTAATGACAATAAGCCACAACAGAAATCACACCACCTTGTGGAGTTCCACGCATAACTTGTTTGGTCTTAACACTGTTGCCTAAATTCGCAATGACGATTCTTGTCTCTAGCATTGACACCAGCCAGTTGGTGATATAATCCTCAACTCCTAGTTCGTACAGAGCTCTCTGTATCGCCAAAGTCGTGACATTGTTAAAGGCGCCTTCTATATCCAGAAAGGTAGCCATAGCGTATTGTTTAAATTCAATGGATCGCTCGATGACCCTTACGACCTCATGAAGAGCCGTCTCCGTGGAGCGACCTTTAATGTAGGCATGTTGACTTCCTGAGAGTCGAGTTGTACCCTCTAGACGCTGCCTTATATGTAAATCAATGAGTCTCTCTAGAGTTTTCAGCTGAAAAGATGAGAGACTAATCGGACGGAAGTCCTTTGCATTCTCATGACTTCTTTTTCCGATTTTTGGAATGAACACTACCCTTACTCTCCTCCAGTTCCGGGGAACATAGTTGAGGGTTAGGCAGAGTTTAAAGATTCTATGTAACCAGGGTCTGATGTATACCTTTGCACTTTGCAGCATCCGTGGTATAATACCATCAGGCCCTGCAGATTTGTACGGAGAATCGTCGGCGAAGATTCCGCCGACGATTCTGACCATGATCCATCCATGCTTTTAATATAGGATGGATTATTATGACCATTTGCCAAAACCCTATTGAGTCTAGCAGATTCCTTGGTATTGTCGATAGATTCACAGAAGCCTTTCCATGAGTTTCTTTTTGCAATCTTTATTGATTTCTTATATTCCCTACGTTTATCGTGATACAACTGCCACGATTTTGTTCTGTAGCCAATATTGAAAGCATTGCGTGCCTCCTTGCGTAGCTTCGAGAGTTCCTTATTCCACCAGGGAGGGAAGCTCTTTTTAGCCTTCGTCATTGGACAGGATATATTAAAAGCTTTAACAATTTCCTTGCCTAATGTACTCTCAATTTGGTCAAGACCCTCAGTCGTTGCTTCGACTGGAGGTATTTTTTTCAGTTTGTGCATGAGAATCCCATTGAACTTAGTCCAGTTCGTTCGTCTTGGGTTTCTGAAAGTTGACGCTGTTTCCTTGCAGACGAGTCCAATGTCGAAAAGTATCCAGCAATGATCCGAAAAGGATTTCTCTTTGGATACTCTCCACCTATCAACTGATAAATTGGATCTGTCTTTCGTAAGTGTAATGTCTAGCACCTCTTCCCATCCATTATGGTTCACCGAGCTCGGAAAAACGAATGTGGAGTCGTTGCCAGAGTTGCATATGGTCAAGTGGTTTGTATTTATGAAATCAAATAGATACTCACCTCTGTCGTTGATTTCAGTGCTGCCCCATATTGTATGCCATGAGTTTGCATCACAGCCAAGGATAATGTCATCTTGAGCCTTTATAGCAGCCAGAAGAGCCTTCACTTCGTCTGGCGCGGCTGGCTTGTCGTGTGCCATATAGCTGGAGGCGATCAGGAAACTCCTGTTTCGCATTAATTCGACCCTTGCGACTGTCAGGTCTGCTGAGCTATACTGTGAGCAAAGAAATATATTTATGTGTTTTTTAGCAATAAGACAAGATCTTGGCTTACCTTTATCTTTTACGTATAGTGTTTTATATGTTGAAGTCGGGAACCCTTTGACTTGGGAGTTAGAAACCCAGGGTTCCTGGACTATAGCGATGTCGATGTCCTTTTCCGCTAAAAGAAGCCTCAGATTGTCTATAGCACATTTTGAATGCTGCAGATTAATTTGCACGATTTTCATCGTCGGTTGTGGGGTTTTTTGCAGGTTCGCTTAGCTGCATGCCTGTCAGCAGATTGTTGGCTACTTCCAACTCATCTGCTTCGCCAGCTCCTGGACCTGTGGGACGGAACACCTTAACCTTGGCGTCCCTAACCCCAAAGTACAGTTTCTGCTACCACAGGAGTTAAGTTGCCGCTTTTATCATTGACCAGCGCCATCAGCAAGTGATCTTTAACCACCTCGTTAAACGGCCTTCTTGCTGATGTTATTCTGGAAGGAGCCGGAGCGGTCGATTTGCTTTGAACCTTTCTCCTCTTCGGCGAATTGCTACCCTCAGCTTGGAAGCGGTTTCGCTTCGCTCTTTCCTGCACAGCCTGGGATGTGGATGGTTGAGAGTCCTTAAACTTAAGATACTCGTCAACCACCGATTGATATTTGACACGATCTTCCTTGTCGCGTTCATGAGGAGTGCCATTTGCCTTATTCTTGGCAATTTTCTCCAGTATAAAGAGAGCTTTGACATATCGTTGTCTCAGAATCTCTTTCTGGCTCTTCTTTTTCCCTCGTTTCTCCTTCGACTGGTCGTCAGACTTGACATCCTGTCGAGGAGCTATTGTGTTTTGTGACAGCGGGGTGCTATGACATTCTCCCCTGCTGGCAGGTTGTTCGACCAGGGTCTCTTGACTAGAGGCCACCAGGTCGTCTTCCGAGGAGATACCCATTTCCACTTTTTTGTTGTTTTTGTTATTTTTGTTTTTTATTTTATCTGAATACATTTGATTCCCATGAGTAGGCACGTAAGGGGATGGACCATCCATGCAGGGACGGCGTACATGGACTAGACAAAGAAAAACTTACAACTGGCCCGTGTCCTGGCGCCAGAGGGGAGCTGTTAGCGACTAGTCTTCTTTAACCACTGACTAGCCATCCAGGTTCTCGGCACTGCTACCAACCACCTTAACCTTACAAGTGGGGGAAAGAGGATATGGAATAAGAGGGGAGAAAAGAGGGTAGTTGGGGAGAGAGGATAGGGGATGGATAACCTTTGGTCATGAAGGCCTTTAGAGTCTAGACCTTGATTACTCAGTATCCTCCTAGAGGACAACTGAGACTTCAAGAAAGAGACCACAGCCTACATTTAAGCCGCCACATCGCGTCAAGATTGTTATCCAGATGGGGAAAACCATAAGTAAAAGATTAATTTAAACTTTGAAGGACATAGGTAAACACAAACAATAAAACTTTTATTGTTAAGAAAGAACAAAAATTTTGGATACGTATTTTGAATTCATTAATTGAAATATGATAACAAAATAGTGATTATTTTAAGAAAATAATTCCCAAAAAATCATTAAAAGTCCCAAAATTTAACATTTATAAAATTTTGGCCGTTTTGTCGACATTTGGACCGGGTGTAACAGAATAAAAGTGGTATTTATTAAATAAGTATCAGAGTATCTGATATTGTTCTCAAAGTTATGGGATTTCAGAAAACATTTAATAGCGTTAGAAAACGCTATAGAAGACATCAAAGACTCTTAAAATACATTCGGTTTCCAAAACCAGCCTTAGGGATTTTAGAATATATAGGCTAACGTCAAAGTTTTCATTTAAAATAGGTCAAATCCTATTGGGCGAATAGACTCGTTTTTTAATTTGAAAATCATCCGCGAAGATACCTTTCAGAAAATTATAAAAGAATTAAAAGAAATTTTTTTATACAAAAAAGAGTGTGAACACCTTTTCAGCTAAAAAAATATTTTTTGAATTTTCAATTTCAAAATCATTTATTTTTGGACTCAAAAAAGATATTGACCTCATTTTTTTATTTGAGAGATAATTTTGTACTCTAACTAAAAAAAATTTAAAATTAGCCAGAAATGTTGGACTATATATTGGAAAAAGTAGACCAAGATCTTGCAAAATTAAGATAGTTGAAACTTCAAATACAAATAACTCGAAGGCCACAGGGAGGCCCTGTAGGTCTTATCAATGCCTCCAAGAATATATAAGAAATGAAATCGGACAAGAAATAAACATTTTGCAACATTTTGCCCCTTTTCCTCCGCTACTGAGGGGTCTGTTGGGTCTCCCTTCCAAACTTAACATTGCATACTCCTTTGCTATGCCTGTACCAAATTTCATGCAAATCCAATCAACCGATTACAGATTTATTTCCAAAATTTTTTGATTCTGCCTGTGCATTATTAGTCATACGTTTGTTTGTTCATTCGTTTGTTTCGTTTGGACCAGTACTAGAGGTGGTTATATGCTTTGTTAGATCTCGATTGGACATACCCACATTTTACGCCTACTTTAAAAAAAAAATCTATTTTTCAATTTTACACGTTATTATTATATTATATTTATATATTTATTATATTATACGCACAGATAGTGCTGGCACTGTATCATGTTATAGGTTATGTTGGATCTTCATCGGATGTCACCTCCAAATTTGCCCCCACTTTTTTAAAACTCTCAAAAGGATGAACTGATTAGCATAAAATATATCGGTGCATAGGGTGTAGTACCCCCCATATAAAGCAAATATTCATTATGGCATATCTAAGGAACTATTGCAGCATCTGCCCTCAAATTTCGTTATAACCTTCATCCTATCATATCGCATGGATGAAATGAAAATAGAACAGATAGCCCTCATGAAGAGGAAAAATAAATTTTTTCATCGCATGGATGAAATGAAAATAGGACAGATAGCCCTCATGCAAAGGAAATATAAATTTTTTCATCTAAAAGTGAAAGTAAAAATCTTAAAAAATTTAAAAGTAACTTTCATATCAAATTTCGAATAGGATGAATAGGTCCAGGGCGAGTAGTAATTCCCATATAAGGCAAATATTAGTTATCGCATCAAATAAGGTAGCGAAGCGCACCGAGAAAAGCTATTAAATAACAAATTTAATACTTTGGAATTTTACGAAACTCCGCAAATATTTAAGGAAGATAAAATCATTTCGGTGCAAGACAAATATTTTAAAAATGTAAGACAATATTAAATTAAAAAAGGGTATGGAGAAAAATTTATGGACTGATTTCATTGATTTAAAAAAATGAAATTCCAAAAAATATTCGTGGTAAATTTATGCAAGAATCAGGCCTATAAGAGCTTCAAAAATCTAATAACGCGTTGTCTATAACTCGGTTAATACTGGATCTATTTAGTTCCTTTATTTCAACACAAAAATTTTTTCAAAAATTTTCGGTTTTTCTGTGAAAGAACTAAGTTTCTAGTTTATATAGGTGCTTCAAAAAATTAAAAAAACCACATGTGCCTTACTTTATTGTTATTGTTTTTCAGTACCCAACAAAACAACAGCTACAATGCACAGTGGGGCAGAATCGAAATTTTTTGGAAATAAACCTGTAACTTCTGATCGGTTGGCTGGATTTTCATGAAATTTGGTATAGGTGTAGCAAAGGTGTGTACAATGTAAATTTTGGAAGCGGGGCACAATAAACCCCTCAGTGGCGGAGCTAAAGGGACTCAAAGTTAGGTACCTGTGACAAAAATTTTTTAATCACTTGCCAAATTTTTGTTTCTCGTCCGATTTCAAATATTTTTATATACTGTGGTAGGCCCTGATAAGACCTTTAAAAAACATGTTAACATGTCCTATTTATCTCTTATAGTTTTCCAGTGATTTGCGTTTGAATTTTTAAGCACCATAATTTTGCATGTTCTTGGTCCAGTTTTTTCATATATATCCTAGTATTTCTGAGCGATTTTATTAGTTTTTTTCTTAACTAGTTAAAGAACAAAATTATCTATTGAATAAATTATCTATTGAAGACGACTTTTTGTGTTTTTTTATCTAAAATAAAATTTTCTTTAGCAACATATATCAATTTTGCACTTTTCTGAAAAGCAACTTCACATAGATGACTTTAGGATAAAACACAAGCCCAATATCTCAATTGGTCATGGTACACATCCTCCCGAATTCGACCCATTTTATATGAAAGTTTTGATTTTTGACCATATTTTCTCAAATCCCAAAGCACGAATCGACAAGCGGAATATATTTTAAGAATCTTCAATATGCTGTTAAAAGTTTTAAATCAAAATCTACGGGACTTCGGAAAAATGTGGATTATATAGCCAAAAATGTAAAAAATCCCATTTTTGGGAATTTTGATTAGTTTATTAGGGAATTCAGTAAAACCCTACCCCTGATTGAATTTGGTTAACGCGCTTTTATTTATATTAATAAGATACACATTTCCTGCAAATTTCATTTAGATATCTTTATAAACAAATATGTTATTACAATTAAAAAATTTGTATTTTCTCCAAAAATCCCAAATTGGGCCTTTTGTTTGGTTTATTTCTAAATAGTGAAAGAAATTTTAAAAATATGTATTCCAAATTAAGCTTATCCTTTAGCATATATAATTTGCGATCTTTAGCAAAAAGACTCAAGTCAATATCATGTCTCATTTAATAAATATGCGCCTTTAAACTTTTATATTTCCAATTTATTGTATATATGAGTATATTTTTACAAACTTTTAAATTTTGCATTTAGCTTTGAGTGAATAATTACTTATAAAATTATGAATATTTCTGTATACTAGTAATAATATCTACACATTTCACAAATTTAAGTAAATCTTTATCCTTTTCTAAGCATTCATATATTTATATTAATGAATTTCAAATAACAAAACAAACAAAAAATGTCTATTTTAACTTAATCAATAAGTATTTTATAACTTTACATTTATGGTGTTTACCTAAATTTAGCAAATGTATTTATCTATTGATGATGGTTAAAAATTTATATATTTATGATCTAGTGGCAATGTACAGGTATCCTTTCCGGTGATACCTAACAGCAACATATAATATCAATGAATTCGGTATAGGTACTCTCCCAAATTGACTCTTTCAGATATTTTACCTGATGAAAATTCACAGAATACCTGTAAATATATATACCTGTGCGATATATCTAATAGATAAATGTGCAGTTAATCCTTATCAACATCATAACGAAGTTGATTACCATGGTGATTACATTGAAACAGAACAATTGTGTTGTGTTCTGTGGAGTTTAACTAAAAATGATTTTAATCGTTTAGAAGCTATAGTGGAATTCATAAAAACTACATATCAGCTTTTTAAAGTTGCATGACGTAAAAATAAAGTCCTTGAATCAGCGTACTAACAGATTAAAAATTAAACATTCCTATTGGATGGATACTGATATAGAAATATCGTCGTGCAAAATATCAACTAGAACACCGTGTAAGACATATGATGATTTAAGTACAAGATCAAAGAAGAAAAGACTGGCTCATAAGTAATTAATATTGCCGAAATACTGCCAACTGCATCACCAAAACGTCTTAAACGGATTGCCGAAAGTGTCCAACATCACAATCCAATTTTAAAGTGGAAGAAGCAATTGCTTTAATGCTTGAACTGGACTTCAGCCGAAACAAATATCAAATTTTAAGAAGAGCTCTGCTTGAAAAGGGACACTCAATTCTACCATCATACAAGGATATTCAAGAAAAAAAGCAAACTATTTTACCATCTAATTCGGTTACCGAAAAGGAAGCATGTGTAGAGCTATCTTCTTTGCTTGAGAATACAGCTACCAGGATAGTTGCAGATTTTTCTGCAGATCAGTTGGAAAAAGTAAATAACAGCGACGTTGTATTAATCTGTAAGTGGGGATGTGACGGACTATCAGCCCTTCCTGAATACAAGCATGCTAGTGGAAGTAAGAAAATGACGGATTATAAAAGCGTATTTATAGCATCTATGGTGCCATTAAGAATGCGATCTTATTCCTTAAAGCAATTTTCATCAAAGTGTAAAAACTCATTTGAAGATATATGGCTTAACACCACTCCAGGATCAAAACATTTTTGCAGACCTATTTGGTTCGCATACACAAGGGAGTCGAAGACAACAACAAAGGATTTAGTGGAATATATTAAAGATGAAATAAATGATTTACAACCTATTTCAAAGGACTAACATACTATTAATGGCAATTAATTGTAAGCACAAAATTAACTCTGCTCGATTTGGAGAATATGCAACAGAAATATCTAAACTACTTGTTTCTCCATATCCATGGAAAGAAATGACACCAACAGTACATGAAGTATTGTGCCATGGCGAAATTATAATTGAACGAAATATTTTTTCACTTGGAAAGCTTACAGAAGAGGCTCAAGAAGCAAGAAACAGAGATTTTAAGCACGTTCAATTATTCAGCTCTAGGAAATGCTCCAGAACGTCACAAAACGAGGATATTTTTAATAGCCTATTGTTATCATCAGACCCTGTACTATCATCAATGAGAAAACGTTGGATTTATTATGAGCCTTTATCAACTTAAAATACTGAAGACTTGAAGGTCCTTTATTATCTTTTAGATATGTATACAGATACAATAGATTATTTTATAGAAAATAAGTAGTATAAGTTTAAAATATTAGAAAAATTGTCTACATAAATTTAATGTAAATAAGTAATAAAAAATCGTATAGAAATAGAATATTTATTAAAGAAGATGATAAATACCAAAAATAATAATATTGATTAAGATAAAATATACATTTTTTGTTTGTTTTGTTATTTTAAATTCATTAATAGAAATATATGAATGCTTAGAAAAGGATAAAGATTTACATGGCAACTCTATTAAAAATAAAATATATTTATTAATTATTTTTATAAAAATATTTTGTGTGTAGATATTATTACTAGTATACAGAAATATTCATAATTTTCTAAGTAATTATTCACGCAAAGCTAAATGCAAAATTTGCAAATTTGTAAAAATATAGTCATATATACAATAAATTGGAAATATAAAAGTTTAAAGGCGCATATTTCTGAAACGAGGCACTTGAGTCTTTTTGCAAAAGATCGTAAATTAAAGGCTAAGCTTAATTTGGAATTTTTAAAATTTCTTTCACTATTTAGAAATAAACCAAACAAAAGGCCCAATTTGGGGTTTTTGGAGAAAATACAAAATTTTTAATTGTAATAACATATTTGTTTATAAAGATATCTTAATGAAATTTACAGGAAATGTGAACCTTATTAGTATAATTAAAAGCGCGTGAACCGAATTTCAATCAGGGGTAGGGTTTTCCTGAATTACCAAAAAAACTAATGAAAATTCCCAAAAATGGGATTTTTCACATTTTTGGCTATAGAATCCAAATTTTTCTGAAGTCCCGTAGATTTTGATTTAAAACTTTTAACAGCATATTGAAGATTCTTAAAATATATTCCGCTTGTCGATTCGTGCTTTGGGATTTGAGAAAATATGGTCAAAAATCAAAACTTTCATATAAAATGGGTCGAATTCGGGAGGATGTGTACCATGACCAATTCAGATATTGTTTTATCTTAAAGTCATCTCTGTGAAGTTGCTTTTCAGAAAAGTGCAAAATTGTTATATGTTGCTAAAGAAAATTTTATTTTAGATAAAAAAGAGTGTAGATACTTTTTCGGCTAAAAAAACACAAAAAGTCGTCTTTTTTGCAATTTTCAAATTCAAAATCGTTTATTTCTGGACTCGGTAAAGATATCGACTTCAATTTTTTTTTTCAATAAATAATTTTGTTCTTTAAAAAAATTGGACCAAGAACATGCAAAATTATGGTGCTTAAAAATTCAAACGCAAATCACTGGAAAATTATAAGAGATAAATAGGACATGTAAGCATGTTTTTTAAAGGTCTACAACAGTATATAAAAATATTTGAAATCGGACGAGAAACAAAAATTTGGCAAGCGATTAAAAATTTTTTATGTCATAGGTACCTAACTTTGAGCCCCCTTAGCTCCGCCCCTGGGGGAATTTTTGTGCCCCCTTCCAAACATAACATTGTACACTTCTCTGCTATGCTTGCACCAAATTTCGTGAAAATCCAACTTGCCGATCAGTAGTTACAGATTTATTTCCAAAAAATTTCGATTCTGCCCCACTGTGCAATGGAAGCACACATTAAAAAATTAAAGAACAGATTTTCCAATAACTCGGTTGTTTATGAGCCGATTTGGTTGATTCAAAAAACCAAAATTGAAGAAAAATATTTGTGATAGATCTACATAAGAACCAAGTTCGAAGCTTATTTAGGACTTGGATATCCGTCAAAAGTGCGTTTTGGCCGATATCTCTGTAACTAATGGAGCGACTGAATTCATTTCTTCAGCAGAAAAATTGAGAACAAATGTTCCGATTTTGTTTTGTAAAAACAAGGTCCCTAGCTTAGAGAATTGATAAATGAATCGGTTTTTTTGTTCTCCTGAAAAGTATTAAAAAAAACACATAGGACACATAGCATGCGATTCAAAAAAAGAAACGAAAATAATTATGGAATTTCGGAACGGTTATTCCGATGAAATTTCACACAGCGATAGTAGACGGGAGGTGAGTTTAACTTTTGAGTTTGGACTATATAGACCTACAGGGAACGGGTAAACAGGGTCCCAAAGTTAAACACCTCGGATATATTTTTTTTTAATAACGATCCTGATTCCTTATATCTGAACCGATTTGAAAGATTTTTATATAGGAGAATTCGTCGTATGCATATCTTATCTCTTTTAGTTTAAGAGATATTAGTCTTTAAAGATTAAAATTTTTACTTTTTAGCCCGCCTTTGTTAAGTTTTTATGCTACAGTGGGTCCAAACCTCACTCGATTTTTTAGATTTTTTTTTATTTCTTTAAAAACGAATAGCAAAATTGTGTAAAAAAAGAGTTTTGAAAAATTATTTATGGGCATTTAAATTTGAACTCTGAAAAAATTCGATCTTTCCAGTTTTTTTTTTCTTTTTTTTTTGCCAAAAAGTGGTCACATTCTTTTTCTGTTATATAAAAATTTTCTTAAGTGACATATATAATATTTATATTTTTCTGAAAGATAACTAAACACAAAATATTTTAAAGGAAATTTTAAAAATAGATTTTTGCGAGAACCAGGGTTGCCCAAAATTGACCTATTTTCCAACAAATTTGGAATTTTCGACCTAATTTGTCAAATCGCGAAGCTTGAATCAAAAAAGTTATAGTCTAATGTGTTTTGGATTTTTCTGCAATAGAAATTTTTGCTCCCCGATATCGGTTGGAAAGATATATCAAAAAAGTAAAAAATTTCAGCTTTGAAAATTTGTAAAGTTTTTTGGGAATTGCGGGATTTCTATTGATAAATCTAAAAATGTCATTAACGCTTGAAATTAAGCATCAAAAAATCTACTCAGGTGTAAAACTTTATTCAAAAATATTCATTAACAAAAATTTTACTGCATAATTAAACATGAATAATATGCACAAAATCCTAACTCAATACCTCCTCCGCATCTCTTCGCGAAAACTCTTCAACGAATTTTCTTATTAGAAATATTATTATACGTTTTTGAAAATAAGTCACTATTATCTACACAATGATGTATAATATGCCTACCTTTAGCTTTCCACGTGACAAAATTAGCGATCAAAATCAATAAAAATCGTAGAAAAAATTACTCAAATAGTTAGCTTCTTCACAATTAGTAGGTAACTTAATGACTTAGGTAATGTTGTTCGCCAGTTAATCATTTATGTTAGACCTGAGAATTTCATCAACAAATATTTTGGAGCAGATACTTTATTTTTAGTACAGCTACATGAGAGGTAAATATTGTAAAGCTTTACAAAATAAGCTGCGATGAATATATAAACGTGGTTAATCTATATTTGATCATAGTTAAAAATAGATAATCGTAGAACTCTTATTGAAAAATTCAACCTTGTGTCCCATTTAATTTAAAAACGCCACTTCCTTTTTAAGGCGAATATTTTAATACAATATAAAAATAAGGTGGAAAAGGAGGAATCATCGAAAATTGAAAGATATGTTAAGTTATTCGAAGTAAGATGGAAGTCGGTAAGACCATCTATTAAGAAGTTTGAATCATAGTATTCTGACTGCCTGGATGAAAACATAGAACTTGTACTTTAAACATCAGCTGTCACATTGTAAACAATACGAAGATTTGTGTTCAAGAAACAGAGATTGTCTGCAACCCTTTCTACAATGTCTACTGAAGAAGTTTCCAACACAATTAAAGCTATGTCAAAAAAAAAAAAAAAAAAAAAAAGAAGACCAACCAAATATTCTTCCAACTGCATCACCAAAATGTTTTAAACGAATTGTGAAGAGCATTTCTACACCAACATCATCATCAGCTTTCACGAAGAAGAAGCTATAGCCCTAATGCTACAACTGAAACATAGCTATCATTATTACGTAGTTTTAAGAAAAGGTGTAGACGTTTTCCACCATATAGAGCATTACAGGAAAAAAAGAAAAGCATTATACCATCTCCCATTGAAATTATCGATTGCAAGGCCAGAATTGGAGTTTCTACATTACAGTATCAAGAATTGTTCCACTGAGCTTCTAAAGAAAGTAAAATGTTGTGATCTGCAATTAATCTAAAAATGGGGATGTGATGGCTTACCAGCACTTTCAGAATATAAACAAACAAGCCAAGAATCTTCGAAATATAAAAGTGTATTGATGGCATCATTGGTTTCTTTAAGAATTAGGTAATTTGCTAACAGCAATATCCCATCAACTAGTTTTGAACACGTTTAGATAAATACAGCACCTGGATCAAAATACTTTTGCAGATCAATTTCCTTTGACTACATTAAAAGAATCAACAAATCCAATGTATTTAACATATCGTTTGATATGAAACTTACAACGATTGATGGGAAAGTCAGCAAGACCATAACAGGAACCTGGTCTAGTTGGAATTGTTCTATATGTGGTGAAAAGAGATCAGAATTTTCATATATATCCAAGATGAGAAAGAATAAGATTTCTGGACTACTTTCTACATATGATTTGAAGTATAGAAGATATCAGGAAGCGAAAATAAATCTGGAAATAATAAATTAAAAAATTATTGTGGTTATAAAAAATAAATATTTGAAAATAAATCGCTTATTTTTTTAGTTATTTGTAGAGTTCATGTAATCTTTTTCTCATATGCAATATTAATAACAATGATATTATAGGTAAAATGTAACTGCCTCAACTTACCTGTCATGTGTCTGTAATAAAAATATAATATCTGTTCCAAAATATTTGTTTATGAAAGTTTCAGGTCTAACATAAATGATTAACTGGCGAATAACATTACATAAGCCATTACGTAACCTACTAATTGTGAAGAAGCTAAGTATATGAGTAATTTTTTCTAGGATTTTTCTAGGATTGACTTTTCGCGAAAAGTTGCGGTAGAGGTATTGAGTTGGGATAGTGGATATTATTCTTGCTTACTTATGCAATAAAATTTTTGTTAATGGTTATCTTTGAATAAAATTTTATACCTGAATAGATTTTTTGATGCTTAATTTCAAGCGTTATTCACATTTTTAGATTTATCAACCAAAATCCCGAAATTCCCAAAAAACTTAAAAAAATTTTCCAAAGATGGGATTTTTTACTTTTTTGCTATATCTTTTCAACTGATACCGGGGAGCAAACATTTCTATTAAAAATCAAAACACATTAGACTATAAAAAACGTAAAACTTTTTCGATTCCAGTTCCTGTAAGTCTATATGCTCAAAATTTAAACTCGTCTAGACCTCCACTATCACCATGTGAAATTTCACTGAAATCAGAATAGCCGTTTCAAAATTCCATAATTATTTCCATTTCATTTTTTAATTTCGCACACTGTGGCGATATTTTCTTTATTAAAATCTTACGTATGTTAAATTCTACTGTCAATAGTTTTATTAATGTGGAAATGTCACTTTATAAATAACATACTTATTTCCATTTTTTTCTCATTTACATACATTTTCCCAAATCCATTTTATCAAACTATTTTTCCTACTAAAATTTCCTATGGTATTGAAAAGCTTTTTTCTTAAAAACTTTAATTTAGCTTTAGAAAAAAGCACACTGAAATATGCCAGAAAATTTGGTTAAGGATTAAAATGTTAATGTCAAACTTTTAATAAAACAATGTAAAAATGTTGTGATAGTTTAATGTGAAAATAATTTGTGCGCAGGTCCATTGAATGCAAAATTTTCCGAACTTTCATTGAGAACTTTTCTTTTTCACCTTCTCACACAGACGGAGCAAACAAACAAATCAACGAATTAATGAGAGTAACTTGGCACTTTGTTTTGTATATAAAAATGTTTCTGAATTTTCAAGCAACAAACGAAATATATATATATATATATATATATATATATATATATATATATATATATATATATATATATATATATATATATATGTATATATATACATACATATATATATGTATATATATACATACATATATATATTGTTCTTATTTATTTATTTTTTTTAATTTTCGCTTGTTTTATATGAGTGTATGTGTGCCTGTGTAAATGAGTGTCTTTTATTTAGTGTGCGATTAAGCAACTTCGAAATCAGCAACAACAGAAAAATTCTTGTATACGTTTTTCAACGGCCACACTGAACTGTACACAGTAAAATCAAGCACGGGAATTTTGAAGAAAAAATTTTATTTTATTATTGTGAAAAAATACAAATTTATTGTATTTTATTTTCAAATATACAACAACGATTCTACATAAATATTTTGAAATGAATTTTTGTTTATTCAATTAGATTAAAAGAAAATTAAGATCAGTTTATAATTGGTGAGTGAAAAAAATATAAGAAATGTGCAAATTTATATATATATATATATATATATATATATATATATATATATATATATATATATATATATTTTCTTTTTTTTTTTTTTTTGTTACAAAAACATGGGATTTCATGTTATGAAAAATATGTATGCAATATTAAGAAAAAAAGAAACAAAAAAAGGATAGAATTTTGTAAATTTGGCTATAAATTGTTTGGTAAATGAAGAAGTAATTTTATTTAAAAGTGCGTGTTTTTGTGTATCTGGTGGAATTAAAATATATTTAATATTTTTTTTTTTCACAAAATATGGAAAATGATTTCCATTAAATGAAAGTAATCTATTGTATGTAGACCATTCGTGTGCGTGTATAGGTATTTCCAAATATCATCATTATTATCCTAGAGAAACAACCAAATTGTTAAACTGGTTGGTTATATATAGTACTCGTATAATATGTTTGTTAGTAAGTCACTGTGTTCCGACTGTGTGAGATTGTTCACACACACACATATACACACACATGCTTGAGAAAAGTGTGTCAGTAGATACAAACATTCATTAATGAATAATGGAAAAGAGAAAGTAAACAAAAATAACCAAGAAAGGATATAATTTATAATTCCCATGTAATAAAGCTCACATATGTATGTACATTAAGGAGCCTCGCGACATAAAGTTGCAAATGTACCCCTCCAGGAATGAAGCTTGATCTGTTCTTATGTGATTCCCAAGATATTACATCTGAATGTTTAAATTTACGTGAGCTGGACCATTTTCAAAACACCTCTAAAAATGCGCATTTTTTTCAATATTATTATCAAAATTTTTGTTAAAAGAAAATTCACTTCAAATTTTAGTAGAGGCATACTAAGGCCTGGAATATTCATTTAATTAATTGTTATGTCTATCTTCAGTCGCGGAATATTAAGATTTTACAAATTTTTTTGCCATATTTTCTTGATTCAAACATATAATTTTATATATTTTGGAAATTTTTCAACATATATTGGATTTTAATGTACCATTGGGTTTTAATGATACTATTAAAGATCACACGTAATTAACCCTTTAACAGCAATAGGGCCAATTTTATGCATTTAGTTTCTGAAAGGTAAATTAAGCAATTTTTGCAAATAAGTCACACGGAAGTATTTATTATACTTAAATATATGAATTTATGAAAAATATAATAATTTCTTTTAAAACCGCGATAATAATCGAATTATAGAGATTTTTGAAACTTAATCACTGTTTTACACGAATTTATAGTTTTTAAGATTAAATTAATTAGTTATGGACCGGAAATCCCAAAATATTACTTGAGCAACTAAAGGGTTAAATAAATATATTGAATGAGATGCCCTAAAACATAAATTGCGATGAAAAATGTCGTAAATGTTCAAACTTTTTATTTATTTATTTAATAGCCAATGAAATTACAATTTCTTACAGGCTAGCATACATATTATTTTTAAAGCTATTTACAATAAAATTTTTTTCATAATCATTTAATAATAAAGTCTTTTTACTTAACTAAGAAAAAAATACTCCCCTTAATGGAAGCGGATTGGATTCACTGAGAAATCAATTTATGGATAATAACTGTTGAATTCGATCTTACGGAGCAGGAAATCGAAATTAATAAAACCGTTTACTGAATTAATTACAAATGAAATATTTATATAATTTCTCCTACTCTCAAGAGTAGAGATCTATATGATGGTAAATTAATATTAGAATTCCGTGGAAGAGAAATTGTTACTGAACCAATTCAATTTTCTTTATATGAACTTCGTATTGAGCATCCCAGACCACGGAAGCATATTCCAGCATTGGTCTTACGAGAAATCTGAATAATTGCTTGAAAACGTAAGGATCATTACTTGAAGAAACCTAGAACTCCTTTTTACTTGTTAACGATTTGTGAAAGATGGGAATTAAAGGATAGTTTACAATCAAACAATACACCCAGATAGAGAATAAAACAGTATTTAAAATAAAATCATAGAAAATTTTATTGAAAATTTAATTTCGAGAGAATGAAAGTTATTTTAATTTTTTTTTACTCATTATGTATTCAACTTCATTTGCATATGTAATTTTTTATTTTTTACAAAAAGTTAAAAATTATGTACACTGTTGATCGAAAATCATATTTTTGGAGGTTTTTTAAATATGGTCCAACTTACGTGAATGAAACAATTAAACCGAAATATTAGTTTAAAATATGTTAATCATTAAAAAGTTTCCGCACCAAGTTTCGTTGAAGTTTTAAATTTAAGATTTTTTTTTAATTTGTTCATATAGAGATTTTTTTTTTGTTAAAAGAAAGATTATATTGCCTCACTACTGGCACTATCTTCAATAAAATAATTTTTTTCATAAAAAGTTATAACATTGCATTTTTTATGTTCTACACCACCATAGGTGGTTGGGGTATTATGCGTTTGTGCTGATGTTTGCACAGAAAAAAATCATCCAACACCCACCTTGAAGTATACCAATCGACTCAGAATTACTTTTCGGGTCGATCTAACGATGTCCGTCCGTCTGGCTGGCTGGACGACTGGCTGGCTGTCCATGTAAACCTTGTGCACAAAGTTCAGGTCACAATTTTGAAGATAATTCAATAAAATTTGGCTCGTAGGAGTTTCATGACACAAGGACAAAGCCTATTGAAATTGGTTATGATCGGTCCATTATTTCACCTAGGCCCCATACAAATGTCCTCCCGGAATAGAGGTTTAACTACCATAAATGCCTTAAATATAGCAATATTTTAATGAAATTCGATATAAGGAATTTTTGTATAAGTATCAATCTTTGTGCCAAATTTTATGAAGATCGGTTCACAATTGATCATAGCTCGCATATAAAACTCTCTACCAAAAATCACTTTAACATGCATAAATCGCATACACATGTTAGTATCAAGTTTATATTCGACACAAATAAGTTTTATATAAGTAGAAATTACAGTCAAAAATTTTATGAGGATCGATGCATAATTTACAATAGCTCCCATATAAGCCTATTTTCGGGAATCGCCCTAAAGTGCATAAAATCATCTGGATGTTAGTAGCAACGCATCATTTTGTATTTGTATGTTTTATTTTACATTTAGTAAAATTGGTCACAGGTGTAATATAAGCCCCCTTGCCGAAGATTTATGCTCGTACACAATGGTCTAGGGTATCATATAGTCGGTCTTCACCGACTATATCTTTTTCTTTTTTTGTAAAATTTCAAAAATTTTTATAATTTGTAAACCTTTTATTCGTTAAATATATTATTGAATTCATGTTTAAGTCGACATTAATATTAAAATTCATTTTATATTTATTTTCCGTTATATTTGGCGGTTAAAAATGCTGATTTTTACAAATCTTCTGAATTAAACAAAAGCTGACCAGTATGACTTCACCATTTTATTTTATGTAGTTATTAAATAAATAATTAAGCACCCTTTGATACTGAGCAGAATATTTAGTACAGTGCCAATTTTTATTAGCATCATTGAAGACATAATTTTTTTTAATATTAAAAAAATAATTTAATAAAAAATTTCAAATTGTTTTAGAAATTGCTTTCGGTGCGGAAGGCTTTTTCATCGAAATAACTTTTGCAAACGGTTTTTAGTATCAGTAGAGTAAGGTTTGTGACGTGGTATCCTATTTTTTTTTAATAAAAAAAAGTTTTAATAAAAAAAGTTATGTTATATATGTTATAAATTAATCTCCAAAATATCTCAGTTCATTTATTTCTTTCATGTGAGCTGGACCGTTTTTAAAATACCTAAAAAATATGATTTTCGATAAACTGTGTACACAATTTTTAACTGTATGTCAAAAAAAAAAAAAAAAAAAAAAAAAAAAACAATATGCAATAGACACACGTCGACTAATACGTAATCAGTTAAAAGTATTTTAAAATTAGTTTTCATCCTCGTGAAATGAAAATTTCAGTAAAATTTTCTACAAGTTTTTTTTAAATACCATATTATTAGTTTGAATATTTCAGACATTTTCCATCGTAATTTAGATTTTAGAGCATCATTGGAATGGTATTATTCAATATTATTAATATATGTATTCATGTAACCCTTTAGTAACAAAAGTAATAATTTGGGATCACCGGTTCATAATAGGTTAAGTTAATTTTTATGCCAAATAAATGTTTATTTAAGAAAATAAATGTCACAAGGAGTATTAATTTGTCAAAAAACTATAAATTCGTGTAAAATAGCGACTAAAATTCAAAGACTTTCTTTTATTCGATTATGACCGCGGTTTTAAAAGAATTTATTATATTCTTCATAAATTCATTGATATTTATAATAATAAATAATATCAATAAAATAAATACCTCAATAAAACTTAATTGCAAAAATTGCTGATTTATCATTTTGGGAATAATATTTAAATAATATAATATTTAAAATTTACCATATTGCTTTTAAAGGTTAATTATCTGTAATTTTTAATAGTATCAAAATACCTTCCCTTTGGTACCTTAAAATCAAATATATGTTGAAAAATTTCCGAAATATATACAATTATTGTTTAAGTAATGAAAATATGAAAAAATATCAAAAAAATTTAATATAATCTTGATAATTCGCGAAAGAGATGTAAGAATTATTTAAATGCATATTTATCTCCATAATATCTTGAACTAATTTTCTTATAACGAAGCTTTTTATAAAGGTATTGAAAGAAATACGTATTTTTGGAGATGTTTTAAAATTGTCCAGCTTACGTAAATTGGAACATTCAGACGTAATATTTTGGGAATCATATAAGAATATACTAATCTTCATTTTTAGAGGGGTACATTTGCAACT